>OU343223.1:152180691-152256095 GCA_910596185.1 Chrysanthemum makinoi | reverse complement strand
GAACTTCATCCAATGGAATAACGAGCGATTCGTCGAAAGACACTTCTTCAAGTTTGAACAGCGTGAAAGTGTTGTGCACATGGCTAAGTGCTGATGGAAGATCAAGTCGATAAGCTACAGGACCAACTCTGCTCAAAATCTTGAATGGCCCAATGTATCTCGGGTCAAATTTCCCACGCTTTCCAAATCGTACCACGCCCTTCCAAGGCGATACTTTCAACATAACTTTGTCGCCCACTTGAAATTCCAAATCCTTGCGTCTAACATCCGCATAACTTTGCTGTCGACTCCTTGCAGTTCTGAGTCTATCACGAATTTGAACAATTTTTCCGTGGTTTCAGTACCATTTTGGACCAGTAAGTTGTGCTTCTCCCTACCTCGGCCCAACAAACAGTGATCGGCACTACGACCCAGAGTGCCTCAAATGGTGCCATCTTGATACTGGTGTGATAACTATTGTTGTACGAGAATTCGATTAATGGAAAATGATTAGCCCAACCATTTCAAAATCAATCACACATGCCCTTAGCAGTCTTCTAACGTTGAATGGTCCTTTCACTTTGACCGTCGGTTTGTGGGTGATATGCTGTGCTCATCTCTAATCTGGTTTCGAATGAATCTTGCAATGAATTCCAGAAGTTTGAAGTGAATCGACTATCTCGGTCGGAAATTATAGAAATGGTGCTCCGTGACTCGAGACTATTTCCTGGACATAAAGTCTAGTGAGTTGCTCCATGGAATAAGTCTCTCTAATCGGTATGAAATGGGCTGACTTGGTAAGGCGATCAACAATTACCCATATAGCGTCGTAACCTCCCGATGTCTTAGGAAGTTTCGTGACCAAGTCCATCGTAATGCATTCCCATTTCCATTGAGGAAATTTCCGGTTGTTGGGGTAAACTGAGGCTTCGATATTCAACTTTTACTTAGAGCGGTAAGGCATTTGCTAACACACGCGTGGCAATCTCGCTTTCATGTCGGCCACCAATAAAGCTTCTTAAGATCTGATACATCTTATCCGATCACTGATGAATAGAATACTTTGACTTATGCGACTCACATAATCAATTCTGTATTCCGCCATACAATGGAACCCACCATTCTATCTGAAACATAATACTCCATCACGCTCTCTTTACAAAACCATTTGCGCTTTCGGGCATACCATAAAGCTTTTCACTTGGTCGATTTTCCTCCTTAAGTGCTTCTATCTGTGCTTTGTGAATTTTCGATGGTAAAGGAGAAATAATCGTTCTTCCCAATGATCCGAACTCTTAAAGGTTTAGGACTCTCTTTCAGACAAAGAGCATCAGCCACAACATTGGCCTTTCCCGGGTGATACTTGATTTCACAATCATAGTCGCTGAGTAACTCCAACCAACGACGTTGCCTCATATTAAGCTCCTTTTGATCAAGAATATATTGCAAACTCTTGTGGTCGGTAAACACCGTGTGCACTTTGTACAGTAGAAGGTAGTGTCTCCAAATCTTGAGCGCAAAAACTACAGCTCCTAACTCGAGGTCATGAGTGGTGTAGGTGTAGTTCTTCTCATGCGTCTTAAGTTGTCGAGAAGCATACGCTATCACCTTCTCGTTTGCATTAAAACAGCCCCAAGTCCTTTATGCGAAGCGTCGCAATATACAACAAAGTTCTCAATTCCTTCGGGTAATGCTAAAATTGGCGCTTTGCAAAGTGTGCTTCAACGAAAAGCAACTTCTTGTTTCTTTCCCCACTCGTACTTCTTGTTTTTCTGTGTCAACTCGGTCAAAGGTCTCGCTATCTTCGAAAAACCTTCGATGAACCTTCGGTAATATCCTGCTAGTCCTAGAAATTGCGAATTTCTCGTAGGATTCGTTGAGTAGCCAATCTTTCACGGCTTCAATCTTTGCGGGATCAACTTGTAGTCCTTGACTATCAATGACATGACCAAGAAATTGCACTTTGTGGTTCCAAAAATCACACTTTGAAAATTTGGCATACAACTTCTCATTCTTGAGTAGCCTTAAAATCATCCTTAAATGCTCTTCGTGCTCTTCTTTGCTCTTGGAGTAGATCAAGATGTCGTCAATGAATACTATAACAAACTTGTCCAAATACGGCTTACATACTCTATTCATGAGATCCATGAATACCGCCGGTGCATTAGTCAATCCAAACGGCATCACTTGAAAATCGTAATGACCGTAACGTGTTCTAAACGCTGTTTTCGGAATATCCTCTTCCCGAACTTCGAAGTGATGATAAACCCGATCGAAGATCAATCTGGAATAAATACTTGAACCTTGCAAATGACGAACAAGTCATCAATTCGGGGGAGTGGGTAACGATTCTTCACCGTTAACTTGTTCAACTCTCTATAATCTATGCACATTCGGAAGGATCCATCCTTTTTCTTCACAAACAAGACCGGTGCTCCCCAAGGCGAGGAACTCGGCCTAATGAATCCTTTGTCTAGAAGCTCTTGCAATTGATTAGACAACTCTTGCATTTCGGATGGTGCTAGACGATACGGTGCTCGCGCAATCGGTGCAGCTCCGGGCACTAAGTCAATTTGAAACTCTACTTGTCGTGCGGTGAAGTCCCTGGTTAAATCCTCGGGAATACTTCAGAAAAATCACGAACAATAGGAACATCTTCAAGTCGCTTCTCTCCGACTTTTTCGGGTTACATGAGCTAAGAAAGCAAGACAACTTTCTTAATGTACTTCTCCGTTTGATGCACGATATGATACTAATTCTAGTTCCACTTCGTTCCCCACGAATAATCAAAGTTTCACCGTTGTAGGGAAGATGAACAACTTTCTCATCAAAAATGATCTTCGCACGATGCTTAGATAACCAGTCCATGCCGATGACGACGTCAAAACTACCCAAATCTACGGGCATGAGGTCTATGTTGAAGGGATGATTAAGAAAATTGAAAGTGCAACCGCGGACAATGGTGTTGGTGTTAACTACGCTACCATTAGCTAAATTCGACAATGTATGGTAGTCTAAGGTGGGGCTTAATGTTGAGCAAAGGTGCAAATGCATTGGACACAAAACTTTATCGGCACGAATCAAATAAAACTGAAGCGTAACGATTATTGAGAAGAAACGTACCGTTTGACATTCGGGTCCTCCCTATCTTCTCCGATCCAATGACGTAAACCCTCCGTGTGCCAAACCTCCTTGATTCGGATTTGCTTGATTCTTTCCTTCTTACATCCTCTTTTGTAGTGTCAGGTTCCCGCAACCAAAACATGTAACTTGTGGCTACTTGCAATCCCTAGTACGGTGGCCAACTTTCTTGCAAGTTCCCAAGGATCAGGACATCGACCCGGATTGTGATGACTCAAACAATTATTACACTTCGGCAAAAACCCCGTATACTTTTCCTCCTTCGGACCCGCAACATAAGCTTTAGCAACCTTCTTGCCTTTGGGCGGTTGTTGAGTAGCATTCCTACCCCTGTTGTCCCACTTGCGCTTGTTATTGTTGTTATTGTTGTTGTAGTTGCCTCGATTATTGTTGTGAAACGGTGTTGGGGTTGTTGTTGTTTCGGTTGGTGGTGGTGTACTTACTCGCTTCACCACTTGGTCCCAACTTCTGAGTCACTCGAATAGCTTCCTCAATTGTTTGTGGATCAAACGAAGTCACATCTCCTGGACAACCTCGGGAAGTCCCCCCGATGAAAGCCTCTAGCAACTTTTCATTATCCGATACCATCGACGGGCATAACGCGGCTAATTCCTAAAATCTCCGAATGTAGTGTCGATAATCATACCCAATGGTTACCAATTCATAGAACTCCGTCTCCAACTTTTTGATTTCCGTTCGAGGACAAAACTTCTTAGTCACCAAGCCCTTAAATTCCTCCCAAGTAAGCTTAAAAGCATTCTCCATCCCAATCGGTTGAGCGTATGAATTCCACCATGACAACGCTCCATCGAGTAATGTGCTCGCAGCAAATTTGACCTTACGTCATCCTCCGGACAGTTACAAAGCAAAAAACCATTCCAATTTCTCAAACCATCGTACCATTGACAGTAGCCCCTCGGTACTCGAAACTAGTGGGTTCACCACTCTTGAAATCTGTATTAACATTTCTTAACCTCAGATCCTCCGGCATTACCAGTAGCAGAGCTAGCCTAGCGGCTTAAGCCAGCAGCCAATGTTCCCTTTCGACTCTTAGAGCATTAGCAATGCTATCATTCACCAACTTTTGAATTTCTGTTTGGGTCATTTCCGGGTGGCTTTCTTAGGCGCCATAACTCTTCAAAATCACAAGATGAAACAATCATGAGAACTCGTAAGTAGAAACAACCATCATACAAATATATTCACAACCACAACATGCATAAAGATAAATGGAATCACAACGGAACAATAACGAAATATCACAAATATAATCACAACACACGTGGATAATAAACATGAAAATTTCGGCTACATGGACGATATCATAGATAATAATAACCATTCCTACATAGTAGAGTCAATACTTGATACATTTGTTTGTACAACAACCAAAATACAACAAGTTCTTTAAACTACGTCACACACCTTGTGACTAGGATAATAATGGTCAAAACTATACAATGACAAAAGTCTACATAAGGCAACTCATGGTGCTCCGTCGGCCATGCCTGAAGATCGCGAACCTGAGTAACCAAACTATCCACCAAACTCCTCAACTCATCAATCCGACCCGCCAAAGCAACAATACTCTCCCTATCCTCTATTGTCTAGGCTGAATACTGCTGATGAGATAAGTCAATACAAACACGCCTAATATCAAACCCTCGACCTCCTCAGCGATGGGTTCAATCCTATCTACCGACAACTCTCCAACTGTCGGTCAAACTATCAATCTGGATCTGTGAGCATCAATACGGGCTCCTAAGCCTCGGTAGAAGGCTGTCGAGCAGATGGCAGCCTTAGAGCTCTCGCCTAACCGAACCTAACGGGTGGCTCGGGCCTCAGAGATGCATGGTGTCGGGATATCAAAACGAGCACGCTTTTTGGGCGGCAAGTCCGTCGTAGGCAAAGGATCTCTAAGAAAATATGATGAAGATGGTGATGATGGTGGTGATGGTGCTAGTAGTGGTGCTGGTGGTGGATCGTGAGCTGGGCTAACGTGAGGAGTGGGTGCAACCTCGCCCTCCTCGAAGGGTTCGGTCTCAGTGTCGATCATGATAGGGGGAAGACTGGAGTAGATCAATGGAAGATACGATCTCAGTGGAATGTGATGCAACATCATCCATGATAGGGTTAGCTGGAACATCATCCGAGCTAGAGTCCGATGATATGGTGATGGGATGTGAATCTGAAGACATGTCTGTGACAACCGATATGAAATAAAAGTAAATAATCTCGAATAAAGTGTAAGTGAATCCGCATGATAAACATGAATATGTACTATGATGAAATGATGAGATGCTATGATAA
The DNA here is from genome assembly GCA_910596185.1 of Chrysanthemum makinoi. Classification (NCBI taxonomy): domain Eukaryota; kingdom Viridiplantae; phylum Streptophyta; class Magnoliopsida; order Asterales; family Asteraceae; genus Chrysanthemum; species Chrysanthemum makinoi. The sequence continues at coordinate 152,250,665 of OU343223.1, read as the reverse complement.
TGTAGCTATAGTCTAGGGTCAATGATGCAACCTAATTCTCTATAACCTGCTTTGATACCAATCTGTCACACCCCAATTTACTGTTTGGCGCGGAATGGAATTCCTGGGGATTGACTGTCATAGCACCACATCACAGTTATATTGAACGACCTAAAGTGTCGTTTAAAAACACATCGTTGGATATTTCATAAAACATTCAGAGTACAACATCGGTCCCAAAAGGTTTACAAAGTTTGCGGAAATACAATATAATACAAATCCAAACGATGTTTTGAAATAAAGTGCCATAATGTACATAATGTAAGTCGACGCCGCCACTCAAAATGTAGGTCCCTAAACCATGTCATGATGATAATGCCTCAGTTACCCGAAAATACATTGCTAAAAACGGTCAACAATAATGTTGGTGAGAAATCATAGGTTTATGTAAATGTTTTATACGACTACACAAGTATCTATCATGCATGACCATCTAGTCACGTAAAAATAAATATTTACAATTGCTCTAAGCCCATGACCCCGAAACTAGACTGTTCAATCATGTATGCCCATGCAGAGTGTTTGCCGACAACTCGTAATGTGATCAAATGAAATGCATCCGCTTTCCTGGTTGGGATTCACCAACCCGGATGGAGGCGTCACCCTCGATAGATCTATCCACTCATCCCCGCTTCAAAGATTAACGGTTCATGTTCAAGTAATGGGGACTTTCAAATTGGCAAATGCGGTAACTTAAGCAATGTAATGAATTTAACATACTTGGTATCGTACAAAGAAAAAGTAGTGCAATGTATTCTCCCGTGGGTTTGAAATAATGAAAGCATGTAAAACGGGCTATGAAAACTCACTTGGATAAACGGAATAACGGCAAAAGTGAGTACAACGAGGTTTAATGTGATGCGTTACCGGGACCTATTATCAATGATATGATATGTCATGAGTTGCAATGTAATGTTATGCATGCACTTGATATGTTATTTATACCATTTACGAGTTTTGAAAATATTACTCGACGTCGAAAAATACTCTTTTGACGTCTTGACCAAACAAAAATCACTTTACATGGTTTTACGTCAAAATGTCATCCTACAATGGTTTTATAATGATTTTTAGAGAAATTACCACTTTTGTCGCAAAACAATGTCGTCGGAAAAATCATGAAATTAACAAAATGGCTCCGGGAAAACTAGTCGTACAAAAGGGTATGTACGTCGATCGTTAGAGAACGAACTCGATGGTTTTGGAAAGTTTGTATCGATATCTAAAAGTTTCAGTTCAGGAGTTTTCGTCCAAAATGTCTCGAACATAAAGATAATAAGGGTTAAAGATGGTGGTTTTGGCTAATTATGTGCAGAAAATTAGTTACGGCAAGTTTATGAAAAAGTGCATATCTTTGTCGTTTCAAATCGTTTTCTCGTTTAATATGTCCTTAGCTTGTCGCTTGAAGTAAACTAATATATTTTTGATAAGTCGAAATAATTTGTGAAGCTTAAGGCTCGTTTTTGGACCCGAACAAACTAAAAACTGCATGCTGAAATTTCAGAAAAATAATAATTCGTCGTCCAAACTTGTAAAATCCATAACTTTCTCGTTATAACTCCGTTTTTATCCGTTCAAACGGCCACGGATTCGTTTTAAAGTATATTTTCTAAATATCATGGCCAAAAGTCGTGCCTACTGTCGGATTTTCCAGAAAAGCAAAACCAAGGACAGAACATAAAATATACTTATCGAAAATAGTTTTTCTCGGACAAAACCTATTCTAATCCCTTCAAATCAACTCCAAAGCTAATCTAATCCTACCATACACCTTCTTAGGGTGTCATGGGTTCCTAATCACCATCAAGACCAACCAATACCAAGGGGATAATTATAGGATGACCATATATATATATATACTCTAAAATCATGAAATAAAATGGTATAAATCACATATCATGCATATAAGCTCCAAAAATGAAAAGAAACATATGAAAATGAAAAGGAAATATGAAAATGAAAGAAATATGCTTACTAGTGAAGATGATGAGGTGAAAGTAACAAGGATTAACTTAAATACCCTTGGTTTTTATTTCAAAACCTTATATAGAGTATATACTAGATTGATATTAACACTTGATCTTGAGCAAATTTTTGATCCCTTGTGAGCTTGATGTATGGCCGGTTTTGATGAGAACCAAAGGAAGAGAGAAAGAGTTTTCCACACTTGTAAACTTATGAGAAGAATGAGATAAATAAAAAGTGTAGTAAGACTATATGTATAAGTATCATTTATTAACAATCAAAGACCATACACATTTTAATGCAAGCCCTCCCCTATGGCCGGATTTAGGGGAGTCTTGTTTCCCAAGATATATATTTTTTTTTTTTTAAATGTATATATATATATATTGTATAATTTGTGTAATTGTTAAAATGTAGATATTATTAACTTGTAGAGTAAATGGTAATACTTGGTGCAAGTAAGTTTTTATTAGGCCAAAATAGAATGTAATGAGATGATAAAAATTGTAAAAATACATTCCTTGTAAAAATTGAGTGATAAAATAATTATCGAGTAGTTTTTAAGAAAAACGACGTAATAATATAATTTTAACGATTAATATACCAAATAAATTTGAAACACTAGGAAAACTAAAAATATAGTTTTTATAAACTAAATGTAGGTTTAAAAATACATCGGGATCATTTTTGAAAGTAAAGGATTAAATATTTAAAATAATAACTCACGCGATAAAGATTATTAAATATAAAAAATACGCGTGAATGTGAAATGACATGTCGTGAATGTACTAATATGAGAGCACATGATGTCAATGAAAGGTAGACTAATCTTAGTCCATATGAAATGTACGTGATGTTATGATCATGAATTCGCCGCTAAACCTCCAAGGTTACGCGAATTTGAAACAAGTAAACCAAGTTTACTATAAATGTTGAAATAATGAGACATGAACTGTGTCGAGAAATGACCTGAAAGTACGGATTGTCACAGTTAAGTTCACTGTGTTTTCGAATACCGTTCGTTTTAATTGCCTTGGTTTTTGAAAGTGCATGCGCACTCTTTCTAATAACTACAGATCCGATCGTGAAGCGCTACAATTCCGCGAAAGGCGAAATAGACGGATCCCTTAGTCGACCCGAGATTCGAACTAATCAAACCCCGCCTATCATCGAAATGGCGGAGGACAACCGATCTATGCTAGAGCAACTCCAAGCACCCACCGAGGGTTATGGAGAAGCCATCTTTGTCCCGGCAATCGTTTCCTATAACTTCGAGCTTAAACACGGTTGATAAATTGGTTTCGTCAAGCCAATTTTACGGATTTGAGAGAGACGATCCTCACTCTCATATCCGACGATTCAACAGCTTCACGTCTACGATCAAGTACCGTAACGTTCCGGAAGAGGCTATCAAGCTACTACTCTTTCCATTTTCACTCGAGGGGCGCCCTGATTGGGCTCGAAAAACTACCCCCTCGATCGATAACCACATGGGAGAATTTAGTGTCAAAATTCGTGAACGGAATTCTTCCACCGTCTAAAAACAACAAGCCTTAAAAATGAAATAACAAAATTCACACAAAGATTTGATGAATCATTTAGTGAGGCATGGGACCGATTCAAAGATTTGCTTAGGCAATGTCCCCATCATGGTTTTGCACCAACTTGATACGTTTTATAACGGTTTGAATAAGACTGATCAAGACTCTCTCAATGCCGCCGCGGGTGGTAATTGTTGACCCGATCAACGAGAGATGCCTTGTCCATTATTGAGAACAAATCTAAAGTTCGTACCTCAAGTAGCAAATCGGTTGTGCCGACGTGAATGATACACCATCGTCTTCGTCTCACGGAAATACGTCTAGCACCGATGCTAAGATTGATAAGCTTACGGATATGATCCAGGCTTTGGTTAAGATTAATTCTTCTCCACCCGCTCAAGTCAAAGCAGTGGAAACGACTTGTACTACTTGTGGTGGCCCGCATGCCTACTACAATTGTACCGCCACCGATGGACATCCTTTCGATGCTAATGCCGTAACCGGAGGTAACCAATACCGTTCTCAAGTTGAACCGAATCCTCGTGTTAGTAATCAAATGGTACCTCCGGGATTTTCTCAAACTAAAGAAGCTGTTTTTAAGATTGAAATAAGCTCATATAAGCTGTCCATAGCTTTTGTGAGCTTATTTGTTGCTTACTTGTGGTATTTCAGTCATTCACATTCACAAAAAGGTTCAGTCAACGAAAGTCAACTGGTTCACTCATTTGGTTCAAAAATGGATTAGGGTTGATTATGATGCTGGATTTGGTTGTTGGTTGATGTTTTACATTGGGTTTATACTGTTACTCTGCCCAAATTTGGCTAGAATAACCAAGTAGTGAGTAGTCATTTCTTCTTCTCAAAACTGTTTTTATGAATGATCATATGGCTTGATGATTGATGCTTGATTTATGTTATTTGATGTTCTCTATCTAGTCTTTCAGTTGTTATCATGTTTGCATAAGTAGGATTAGAATTAGTGGTGCAATCTGCTCTTTAGAATAGTTATAAGGAGTGTTTGGATTAGGATTAAAACTGTGCTAGAGGTTTATATATTGGATTAGATTAGTTGTTTTAGGCTTGATAAAGTTTATTAAGTCCATACCTGTCTTTGTTTTGCAGCAAATTGCATTAAAAGTCAAAATTCTCTAAAACTGTTCATTGGTCTCAAATCTGTTGAAAACCAGTTACAAAAATCAATTCATATAGGTTTAAAACTTGATAATCCAGCTTGTTATAGTTTCATTTCATAATATTATATCATCATCAGTTCAAAATTTGATCTCAAATCTCACCAAAGTCAAATTTCAAATCTGTTTTCAAAAGTCAAAACTCATCAAACCAGTTTTTTTGCAAAACTTTCTAGATTTTTCATGGACTTAATTCTGGTTTAAATCAAGGAAATTTGGATTAAATAACTTCAATTGGTCAAGAATTCAAATCTTATTTTTGTCAAATTTTTGGACATTGTCTTAATCACTCAATCAGTGTTCAATAAGCACTGTTTCCGTTCACAATCAGTATGTATCTGAGTTGTGAAACAGGTAACTTGCAACCATTGCATTAAACTCAATTCAGAGAGTTAGAGTCTGTAACTTGGTCTAGTTGTAGCTTGCCAGGTGTTCTTTAGGACTGCACATTTGATTTTTAGCTTGGCTTATTGAATAAGCTTGTGGTTAAGCTCAAACATAGGGCCAGTCATCTGTTTTGAGTAAACAATCAGTTGGCATCAATTCTTGTTAAACTGCTTATCAGAGATTAGGAGTAGAAGTAAACAGTATATTTTAGCTTATTTTAGTATAACTTAGTTCCTGTAACAGTTTGGTGCTGCTTATTTTGCTTTTGCTTATTTAAAAGTGCTTATTTAGAATCCAATTACACTGCAGCTCTATTATCTTACACATAAGCATCACATTTTATATTTTTCATAAAATTAGATTAACATTTTAGAATTTTCCTGAGATTTTCATAATTTTTGGTCACTGTTCACTATTTTTCTTTATTAAATTCAGTTTTAGGCATTTTTAAATAGCTTTAATTGCAACTAATTAAGAAAAGTTCCAAAAAAAATAATTTTTCAATTTTCCCAGTTTGAGAAAAATACAAAAAGCATAAAAAATATTTTTCCTTATTTTTCCCCTTTTATTTGGTATTTTTCACAATTTAAATTAGATTAAAATAGTTTTAAATTCATAAAAAATAGAAAAATAATCAGAAAAATAAAAAAAATAGTTTTGAAAAGTCTCTTAGATATTTCAGATTTTATAAAAATAGTTTCATATTTTTCCCCTTAATTCTCATAATTTTTAGTATTTTAATTTAGTTTAAAAGGTTAAAAATTAGTTTTTAATTTAAATAAAATCCAGAAAAATCCAAAAAAATAGTTTTAATTCTAAAATAGTTTTCAAATATCATTTCTTGAGTAAAAGTAATTTTAGGCATTTTTAGGATATAATTTAGACGTAGTTGCATTTTAATTATGTTTTATTAATTACGTTTTAGTAATTCGCACTTAGGATTTCCCGTAAAATAGATTCCCTTAATTACTTTCCCCATTCCCGTAGTTTAATAAATCAAACAAATCAAACACTGAGCATTAAATTCCAAACCAAAAACGACGTTGCAATTCCGCCTCGTTGGGAAAAGATTCGGTTAACTAATCGTATACACGATCACACACGGGATTTGATTTATTATTCTTTTTCCTAAAGGAATTTGAATCTATCTTCGTGATTATTTTTGATATCGATATTGAGGTTTTATCCACACGCACACCCTTAAGCCTTCATTATCATAGAATCAGTGTTTAAGCCGTTTTAAGTTTCTTACGGTTAGTCATTCACAAGTGGCTAGCTTGTGTGAGTAAACTTGACGTGTTGTTCATTGAGAATCAAATTTTGGCGCCGCTGCCGGGGAGGTTGTGTCACGACAATATCGTTTGAGGTTTGACGATTAGTGACTCGAGATCCTTCATTCGTGAAGTTACTATTTTTCTATAAAATAAAAAAAAAAGTAAAAAAATATTTTCTTTTTCTTTTGTATATATATATATCATATTAAAAATACAAAAAGATTTTCTCTTTTGATTTTGAGCTAAATAGAATACATCAATTATATAACATTCTCAACGGAGGTGTTATCATTAATAAGTTCCCGAACTAAAGATCAAAAACTTGCCTTTGTGTCGCTTGTGGATTTATTTATTTCTATCGGATAAACAAACTGTGTGGTGGGTATAAGGACGGCCTGACATTAAATTGCGGCTGTAAAGAAGCGGGTTTTTAATAAGCTTCGCGCTGACCTAAAAAAGCTTCTCGCTCGCTTGTGCGTTTGTCTTATAGAGGTGATTTATTCACTTGGGATTATTGGTTAAAGTTCACTGTGTTTCGAATTCCGTTAGCTTTAAGAAGCCTTGATTGCCGCATGTGCGCACTCGTTCTAATAACTACAGAACGGCTATGTAGTGAAGCCGCTACAATTCCGCGAAGGCGAAATAGAAGCGTCTCCCTTAGAGTCGAACCCGAGATTCGAACTAATCAAGACCCGCCCATCATCGAAATGGCGGAGGACAACCGATCTATGCTAGAGCAACTCCAAGCACCCACCGAGGGGTATGGAGAAGCCATCGTCGTCCGGCAATCGTTTCCGATAACTCGAGCTTAAAAAACGGATTGATAAATTTGGTTTCGTAAAGCCAATTTTACGGATTTGAGAGAGACGATCCTCACTCTCATATCCGACGATTCAACAAGCTCACGTCTACGATCAAGTACTGTAACGTTTCGGAAGAGGCTATCAAGCTACTACTCTTCCCATTTTCACTCGAGGGGGCGCCCGGATTTGGCTCGAAAAACTACCCCCTCGGGACGATAACCACATGGGAGAATTTAGTATCAAAATTCATAACGACGAATTCTTCCCACGCGTCTAAAACAACAAGCCTTAAAAATGAGAAAAATAACAAATCCACAAAGATTTGATGAATCATTTAGTGAGGCATGGGACCGATTCAAAGATTTGCTTAGGCAATGTCCCCATCATGGTTTTTCTGAGTTGCACCAACTTGATACGTTTTATAACGGTTTGAATAAGACTGATCAAGACTCTCTCAATGCCGCCGCGGGTGGTAATTTGTTGACCCGATCAACGAGAGATGCCTTGTCCATTATTGAGAACAAATCTAAAGTTCGTACATCACGTAGCAAATCGGTTGCTGCTCGAGTGAATGATACACCATCGTCTTCGTCTCACGGAAATACGTCTAGAACCGATGCTAAGATTGATAAGCTTACGGATATGATCCAGGATTTGGTTAAGATTAATTCTTCTCCACCCGCTCAAGTAAAAGCAGTGGAAACGACTTGTACTACTTGTGGTGGCCCGCATGCCTACTACAATTGTACCGCCACCGATGGACATCCTTTCGATGCTAATGCCGTAACCGGAGGGAACCAATACCGTTCTCAAGTTGAACCGAATCCTCGTGTTAGTAATCAAATGGTACCTCCGGGATTTTCTCAATCGAACAATCAGACTCGTTTAATCAGAATCAAGTTCGTGGACCAAATGTTCAAAACCAATTCAAAGCTCCACCAAATCAATACCCGAATCAAGGAGTCAATTACAATACAGGATATCAAGCTTCAAGCTATCAAGCTCCGCCTTTGCCCTCTAATGAATTCACGAATTATGTTCAGAACAATAATGCTACCATCCAAACCATGAGAACCCAGATTTCAAGTTTGAGAAATGAGTTTCAATCTTCTTTGACTAGACAAAGCAATGAGTTTAGGAACGAAATTCGACTTCAGAACAACAAATTGGATGCTTCGCAGAATAAACTTGAAAGTATGTTGAATGCTGTTTTGTGCCAAGTGAGTCAACCCTCGGGTTTCGGTTCTCTCCCAAGTAACACCATTCCAAACCCGAAGGGAGAAATGAAATCCGTTTCCATTCGAGATGATGGGCCCTCAATGACTACTTCCTCTCCGGTGAGGAATGTAGCACGAGAGACCGAGGTGACAAAGGACCCGGTAATTCCTCTTGATAATGGAAAAGCCAACTACGTCCAACCTCTGGTTGCCCAAGTTCCTTCTATCTCTGTCATAATGCCGAGTTCTAACCTTACACCGTGCAAATCTGTTCAATCACGGTTCGACAAAATGAAAGTTGTTTCCGGAACCAAGTTCAAACTTACGACTGATATGATTAAAGTTGCTGAAATGATTTATGAAGAGAAATTGGAACAAATTTCAAAGATTTCACCTGAGCCTACACCGTTTAATTCTTCCTCGAACCAAGCACCCGAGAAGCTTGGTGATCCGGGAAATTCTCCTTCCTTGCGCCTTAAATGATATTAAGGAATGTAATGCCCTAACCGATTCAGGTGCAAGCATAAGTCTCATGCCTCTTGTGATATATCATGAGCTTGGATTGAAGACTCTTATACCGACTCGTATGACTATCGAATTAGCTAATCGAACAATTGCTCACACGGTTGGTGTTGTCAACGATGTTATGGTCGAGGTGGATAAATTCCATTTTCCCGTGGATTTTGCCGTAGTTGATATAGAGGTCGATGCCCGAGTCCCTCTCACTTTAGGAAGACCATTCTTGAGAACCGTGAAAGTCATTGTGGATCATTACCAAGGAACGTTGACGATCAGAAAAAGAAATGAAAAAATAGTGTTCTATGCGAAAAAAACGTCAAAACCTACACCCGATGATCATTCGATTCATAGCATCGATGTGATTGATTCTCTAGAAGAAGTGGCAATCCCACTTTACCGTCTAATCCGTATGACCGACTCTTTCCGTCTCTCACTACGGAAAGTGACCCTATTTGGGAAGAGATCGAGGCATTTCTTAATGATGATTCAGTTCCCGTTGAGATTGATGATGCTACTTTTGACCCGGAGGGGGACATTCTTTTTCGTGAAAATTGTTATATAACGAGCCATCTTCTTACCCCCCTTCGGACGATCCGGATGATGTTGATAAGTTGAAGAAAGTTGAGCCTAAAACGTCTCGAATTGATCTTTCAAGGTTTACGATCAAGAATATGTGCGACAATACAGCTGAACGAAAAAAGAAACAAGAAATGGAGTCTACAACGGTAGTGGTGGAAACTGCTAGCTCTAAGAGCACACCACTTGTCCCACCTCCGATTTCTAAGAAAATCAACCTTCCTTTGAGTGGCAATCCCACTCCTTTTTTCTGAAATCATGGAACCTTCTTTTGAGACATCTTTCAATCCAGAATCTTTTAAGACATTCACGAATCCCTTGTTTGAATTTGATTATGAATATACTCAAAATTTTGAAAATCAACTCTTTGACAAAGAAAGTGAGGAGTTCACCGATGAACTTGCTCCTACCGACTCGATTTTCTATGAGGATAAAGAAGAATACGATGATCCGTTTTTTAAAGAAAGTAGGAAGTGAAGTTGTCGACAGATGAACTTATTGATCCCGAGGTCCAATATTATTTAGCCGAGAGTGAATCCTCTCCTCGTAAGGATTTTCACATAGATGACACTTTGATCTCCTTCCTCTCCGAAGACAAGATTTTCAACCCCGGGATACGCGTTGATGAGTTTTATGCTAAAAATGTCATTTGAGATAAGGATCCTCTCTTGGATGCCTTCGTTGATGAGCCTTTGAGTAACACCTTTCTATACCATGAGCTCCCGTCTTTCTTGGATATATCTCTTATCGATCCTTCATCCCTTCGTCGCACCCAAAAACCGCTGGATGATGGATCGATCTTTCACATGCCTTATGTGAGTTTGGGAGGAGTCATTCCTTATGTGCTTGAGCCTGACATTTTCTTTTCCTCCCAACCCACCCAGTCTCATTCTTTGGGAATGAGGACACGTTTTTGACCATGGTATCTCTACCATTTTCTTCCCCAAGGACAAATGAATTCGGGGACGAGTCAGGCTAGCGACTCGTTTAAGAAAAACAAGAGCGCTCGTGGGAGGCACCCCATGCTTATCCTTCTATCTTCTTTCTATTTTCTAATAGTGACGCGTGGGTCTGCTCTTCGAGCCGCTTTGGTTGTTTCTGTGTTTGGTTGTTTGTGATGTTGTGTTTAGGATGTTCCCGATATGAAGACTCTCGTGCTCGAAGTTTGTCATTTTCTCTACCCGAGTTTCATGATCGATGCGCGATGGAAATCCGATATCCTAATCTTATCGACTAACGTCTATCTTTAAGCATACTTAATAAACGGCTTTTAGATTTTCGTTGATGCCCTTGCTTTTAAACATTGAGGACAATGTTTCGTTCTTGTCTGGGGTAGGGTAATCTTCGATTTGATTTGACCGCACTTGCTTATTTTTGTCGTGAACTCTCGCAACCCCGTTTTTCCTTAGAAAATGAAAAAATTGTGCAAAAATGTGAAAAATTTTAAAATTTTTGAAGCTTTTGTTCAGTCTTTTTGATTGAAAAGTTGGCTAGTCTCATAGACAAGAAGCTATAAAATGCGAATTCTAGCTCACAAGTCCAAGATTTTGCAAGTTTCCCTGAGCGATTTTAAATATGCATGACTTTATTTCATTAGACCGAAGCATTGCTAAGTTAATATATGTTTTGACACCTTGTTGACTTTCCGATGGTGAGAGTAGGAATAGAATTCTGACTTGACCGGGCGTGTTGAGCCCTAGCTTGTTCCCTTAACCATAGGTAATCTAAAATTTATCGGCTAAGCATCCGCGGATCTCATTATTTGGGATTTTAAATTTGCGGAGATCGAGAAATGATAGAGTTACTTATGAGTTTAGATGCTAAGCGTGGAGTAGTTGGTTCTCTTTAGAGCCCATCGAAGGTACTTATGGCTTTTTGTTCCCACAAAATTGTTTCACCCCATATCTGCTATTAAATAATTAGAGATGTTGAGTTTTTGGCGATAGTTAGTTCTTTATCTTCTTAAAAGAATCTTTGTTTTAAAAATTGGGTACACATCAAGGATCCGTAATGAATGAGCAATAAGTAATAAGGTATAAAGTAATAAGTAAAGTTGTGAGCTGCGGTGTCGAGATCGGACCCTTGGTCTTTAGCCGGGATTGAGTGAGGTCTTAGCCTAGCCGTACGGGATTCTCATTTCATGAAGCCTATAGTCTTGGAATTACCCCGTGAAGCTCCGTAGTTCATAGCTCATACAAGTAAAAGTTTAATTCTTAAAAAAAAAAAAAAAAAAAAATTGTATATATATATATATATATATATGATGTATGAAAAATGAAAAAAAATCAAAAGTATAAGTGAATAAAAATTCCTTGATGTGGACCTCATTTTTACGACAATGGTTCTTGAAGGAAGGCGGATAACTAATTATCGACTTAGCTTTATATCTTTATTGGAATAAAAGTTATCGAAACGAGAAATTTGAAGAAATTCATTTTCTCACAAAAATAAAAAATTCTAGAGGAAAATAGGAAAATGGGAACGAAAGGTAAGTACACAAGTAACTTCCATGGGTAGTGTTAGCATCTAGAATCATATTTAACAATGATTTCGATTTTACGCTTAGTTTGGGACTTGTGAAAAATCAGGGACGATGTATTCTATCCGTATGGTCACTTCACGCTGTGTTGTGTTTTCTGCTCCGTGATCCTAATGTGTCGTTTGAAAAATGTTGGAGTTATTGATCGACATGAAAGTTCGATAAACCGTCATTCATAAAGGAATGTGCTTTACCGTAATATCTATACATGTGAATTAAAAGGTAAACGGGGCGTTTTTAAAATTAAGGCTTTCTTAATCTCTTTTGAGGAATCTTTGCTACTTCTTCATAGGTTTAGTAGAAAGAGATTGAAATCCTTGGTTTTAGAAGCGTGAGTTGATTGCATTGTGTGAGGACACGACAATGGTTTCGTCTGGGGCATTTTGGTATGTGCTAAACACATACCTTTTCATTATCAAAACTGACCCAAAATAACCAAGAAAGAGCCGTTTATTGCTAATATTTGTGGTTTTCTTGAGTTTTGCTTGTGCAGGTACGGATATGTAAAAACACGCAAAAAGGAACCAAATCAGACGTAAATCCGAGCACGAGAGATTAAGAGAGCTTAAGCCGAGCCGGAAGATCAAAATTGAGCATTTATGAAGATTTTATTCTCCGAGGATGATTTTTGAAAGATATACTCAAGTTTGAAGAAATGTCAAAATTGGCCCCTCAAGTTTCAACATTTGGCAAAAGTGGCCCTTGAAGATTCACAAAGTTGCACATTGGCCCTTGGTCTATTTGAAGATTGTCAAAATCTATCCTTGGAAGATATTTCAGAATTACATGATTGGTCCTTGGATTTTCAGCATTTGCAACTTTGGTCCCTATGATATCCCTTGGATCATTAATATGTCCTTAAGTCCATTAAACCAAGTCCAATATATATATCCATTATCCAACACAAACAAACCTTCGGCCCAACATCTCAACCCAAACTACATCCAACCCGCCCATTATCCAACACCCGGTTAATATACCCACTTACCCGCTATTTTTACCCGAAATCCCCATTTAACCCGAACCACCCCTTTTGAAATAATATAAATAAACCAAACGCGCCCCAACAGTGTCCAATTTACCCTGTCTTCCTCCCAAACGCGCCCAACAACCATTTTACCACCATTTACCCAATCCCAAACACCTAACCTCGTACTAGAATCTTATCAACCTTCTAGAACCTATGACTTGTCAGATAGAATGCCTACGTGGCTAATCAGAGCATTCTCATTGGACGAAACACCTCAATGGGTGAATTGGAGCTTTGTGATTGGTTAAGGTGACAAGGATTGAAATGAGTGGCCGCAAATTCTTGTAGGCTCTTCCAACCAAGAATCCAAGACTGATTTGAAGGCTATAAATAGACCCTCTTAGCTCACAATGTAATAGTAGTAGTGTAGTATATTTCCCTTTAAATTTAGTTTAAGTTTATTGTATTTTAAGCTTTTCAGTAATGTTTTCTTAAAGTTTTTGTAATCTCAGTTCTTTCTTGTACTCTCATTTTTCAGTTTCAATAAAAGTTTTTAAGTTTAATCTTTGTCTTGCATTTCACATATTGAAAACTAAAGAAGCTGTTTTTAAGATTGAAATAAGCTCATATAAGCTGTCCATAGCTTTTGTGAGCTTATTTGTTGCTTACTTGTGGTATTTCAGTCATTCACATTCACAAAAAGGTTCAGTCAACGAAAGTCAACTGGTTCACTCATTTGGTTCAAAAATGGATTAGGGTTGATTATGATGCTGGATTTGGTTGTTGGTTGATGTTTTACATTGGGTTTATACTGTTACTCTGCCCAAATTTGGCTAGAATAACCAAGTGAGTAGTCATTTTCTTCTTCTCAAAACTGTTTTTATGAATGATCATATGGCTTGATGATTGATGCTTGATTTATGTTATTTGATGTTCTCTTATCTCAGTCTTTCAGTTGTTATCATGTTTGCATAAGTAGGATTAGAATTAGTGGTGCAATCTGCTCTTTAGAATAGTTATAAGGAGTGTTTGGATTAGGATTAAAACTGTGCTAGAGGTTTATATATTGGATTAGATTAGTTGTTTTAGGCTTGATATAGTTTATTAAGTTCATACTTGTCTTTGTTTTGCAGCAAATTGCATTAAAAGTCAAAATTCTCTAAAACTGTTCATTGGTCTCAAATCTGTTGAAAACCAGTTAAAGAAATCAATTCATATAGGTTTAAAACTTGATAATCCAGCTTGTTATAGTTTCATTTCATAATATTATATCATCATCAGTTCAAAATTTGATCTCAAATCTCACCAAAGTCAAATGTCAAATCTGTTTTTCAAAAGTCAAAACTCATCAAACCAGTTTTTTTGCAAAACTTTCTAGATTTTTCATGGACTCAATTCTGGTTTAAATCAAGTGAAATTCTGGATTAAATAACTTCAATTGGTTAAGAATTCAAATCTTATTTTTGTCAAATTTTTGGACATTATCTTAATCACTCAATCAGCTGTTCAATAAGCAATTGTTTCCCCTGTTCACACTCAGTATGTACTGAGTGTGAAACAGGTAACTTGCAACCATTGCATTGAACTCAATTCAGAGAGTTAGAGTCTGTAACTTGGTCTAGTTGTAGCTTGCCAGGTGTTCTTTAGGACTGCACATTTGATTTTTAGCTTGGCTTATTGAATAAGCTTGTGGTTAAGCTCAAACATAGGGCCAGTTCACTGTTTTGAGTAAACAATCAGTTGGCATCAATTCTTGTTAAACTGCTTATCAGAGATTAGGAGTAGAAGTAAACAGTAGATTTTAGCTTATTTTAGTATAACTTAGTTCCTGTAACAGTTTGGTGGCTTATTTTGCTGTTTTGCTTATTTAAAAGTGCTTATTTAGAATCCAATTACACTGCAGCTCTATTATCTTACACATAAGCATCACATTTTATATTTTTCATAAAATTAGATTAACATTTTAGAATTTTCCTGAGATTTTCATAATTTTTGGTCACTGTTCACTATTTTTCTTTATTAAATTCAGTTTATAACACATTTAATTGTGCTAGTACCATATACTACATGATATAAACAAAATATACAAACTAATTTTGGAAGGTGAGTACACATTGAATTGGCCTTAAACGTTTTCCACTTATCACGCCATATCCCTGATTTTTTTTGGCTCAAATACACGCTCCTTCTCACCTTTTAAAAGTTACCATATCTCTTCTTATATGCATTCAAAATAAGAGGAACAAAAACCTAACTCTTTCACACAAAAAGTCACGGCATAAAAATACCCTCCACCTCCACTGTTCTGTAAACATAAAAGACTCCAAGAAGGGTTTTGTAGGGTGCTGTTAAGGGCTGGAAACACGTGGGTTGTACGAGGTTCACGTGGCTTTGGTTGTGGGTTTATTTGTTAATGCTGTCGTGGGGATCTAAGGCTCACAAAAGGGTGTTTAGTTGCTTCGATTTGTCCTTGCTTTTCCCTTCCTTAATTATACACGCATCAAGGTTACATCATGTTACTTTCATTCTTTCTGATTTCCTGGTCACGTTAATATAAATACATGTGCATGGTTCATGCCTCATTAATGGGTAATATGTAAACTATGAATGACTAAAATTAAATTACACAAATCATAAGAGAACCTCCTCATATGCACTATATGTTTTGATGTGAATCTGGTCTTGGGCGTGGGGTAAGGTTCACCTTTGCCATGTTTTTATTCACTTTAGCATGTCACGTATATGACTATCGAAACCTGGTATATGATTGCATAAAACCATGGATCAAGCACTTCATTGATGCTAATAAAAGATACATAAAACTGATCTTGAAACAACTTAGGATACATCACACGACACACTTTGTTACTATCATTATCATACCTAAATGGAACCTAATCATGTGTATATGATATCTTATAAAGTGTCTTAGAAAAACCAAGATTTGTAAATGTGTTTTAATGTCTTGTAAGGGGCGTACAATACTGTTTTGGGGAGGTATACAACTTGGTGTAGAACCTCTTATTGGAACCATATTGACATGTGTTATTATCAACTAATAAATAGATTAAAAGTATGCATGATTGGTATTATGGGTGTGTCGAATGAGGTGTGACTAGCATGGGTTTTGATGATCATTTGGGCGTACATCTAAAAGGGGAAAAATGAGTAAGTGTGATATATTTACACTTTAGACCCTATACCTTATAATATTTACCCTATCGACCCTAAACTTGTATAAATTGACATAATTGATCCTTAAAGTATCTAAATACTCATTTAACCTATTGTATCTTTAAAATATATCTAAAATGGAAAGTTACTAAAATTAGAAACCTGCTAAATATGGAAAGTTACTAATTATGGAAACCTGCCTAAAATAGAAAGTTACCTAAATTAGAAAGTTACTTAAAATGGAAAGATTACTAAAAGTGGAAACCTGCTAAAAATGGAAAGCCGTCTAAAACGAGTAATCTGATTCTTATGGAACGTTATCTAATTCACATAGGTTCCGGGCGACGAGGTTGATCTCATTTCCTGGTTTTGCTTTCATTGTTGATCTGCTTCGAATAAGGTACAGATATTCTATCCCTTTTTAGTAGGGGTTTCTCATGATTCGTTACATCTTTCGATATTGGTTTTGAACTGTTATCCTTTGCTCTGAACCTTCATACTAGGGCTTCCCTATAACTCTGCTATGCTCCCTTTGATTGAATCTCCTATGTGAACTGTTAATGTGAACCACTGATATTAACCTTCTGATTATGGACCTTTGATATGCACCTTTGATTATGAACCTATGATATGGACTTTGATATGAACCTTTGACTTTTGAACCTTTGATATGAATCCTTACGATATGACCTTGCTTTGACCTGTCAGTTTGAGACCCGAGCTATCACTAGGCATGGGGGTTCCATGTCCGTGTCATTGATGCACCAATGGCATGACTCTAGTGTGTACGAGTGATGTTACACACCGTCCCTTTTCTGTTATCTGATTATGAGCTCGATATATATTGTATGGCCACTATCTGTCTGCAGGGGGCGTATGGATGCATCCTAGATTTGTTCTGTTATCTGATATATTATGATTTGTCTGGTGAATGATGCCGTGTGCAATACGCGTCTTCACAATCTGGGAGCTGATCACTCCATGTCTGTTATATCTGTTATGGTTACTATTGGTTACTACAGGCTACCATGGATATATGATTTGATTTGATTTGATTTGTTTTGTTGGCTCGTGGTGGATAACTGACCCCTTTTCCTATGTTTCATTTACCCTACTATGTTCCTTTGATATACCAGATTTATTGACTGACCTTCCATACCTTGATCTCAGTTCAGTTTTATTATTATTGTATCGTTATATCTGTTCACTGGGCTTTTTAAGCTCAGCCGCATTTTCTTTTCCTGCGGCAGGTACATAAGCTAGGAGCTGGGGATTTTTAGGGTTTGAGAGTTGAGATGATATAGAGACCATGCCTAGTCATCTTAGACTTCATTTGATTTTGTTTCGATATTATTAGAAATGGTTATTATATTTCTATTTCGGAGTTTTTCTTTTGAATTTATGTATTGTTAAGTCATGTTGACTTGATTTTTCCTTTGTTTATTTATGTAAGGCTTCCGCTGTTTGATTTATATTCATTATGTATGTTCTGATATGACACCATACTGTGATACTTCTACCTTGTCGGGTTGGGGTGTTACAATTATGGTATCAGAGCCCCGGTTTAGGACTTGTAGTAACATGGACCCTCTGCGAAGAAGAGACGCAGCGATATGCACCCGAAGAATTTGTCGCTACATGCACTAGATGAAGATCGCAGTCTCATGAAAAATTTAGGGCTGGCTAAGCTCCTCGGCGTAAATGATGGTGGTGAGGTGAACGCTACACCCCAAACTTAAGACACATCCCTTTTTTCGCTTGGCAGTTTCACCCTAATGATGCAGAGGACTGGATCACGCACATAGAGAAGCTATTCAATGTCTTTGGGTTGTGGTGACAAGGTGAAAACCAGACTAGCAACTTTCAAACTCGAGGGTGATGCCCTCAACTGGTGGAAGGCCTATCTCTTGTCCAAGGAAGAGAACTTTCTAGATACTTGTGCTTGGAATACTTTTAGGGATATCTTCTACAAACAGTATTCCTGAATCGCACGAAAGCAGCATGATATGAAAGAGAGTACAACGCCATACGTCAGCTGGATAGGGAAACTTCCCATGAGTACATGCAACGGTTTATGAGGTTGGTTGGGTTCGTAGGTGATATTGCTGGAGATGCACGTCGTCAGGCTCGGAAGTACAAATGGGGGTTGAAGAAATGGGTATTGGACAGGGTGATTAATAACGAGTACACTGAGGTAGCTGCAGTTGCGGATGCTGCCCGCAACATTGAGTTGCTACATGAGGATCAGGGCTTCAACAAGAGGAACAGGGATGGTGATAAGGTTTATTCTCAGGGTCGACATGACCATGGATATGATTCTAGAGGTCGTCAAGACCAGGTGCGGAGTTCCAGGAGTCGACAGGACAGTAGTTACGACTCGAGACGCCAGGACACTCGAGTGCAGGGTCAGCAGAGGTATGATAGGTCAGGGGACGACCGTCAGGGTCGCGATAATGGAGGTCAACGTCAGTTTCGGGATCACTCTTCTCGTAGTACTCAGCATGACCGTTCTGCAGGTTCTTCATCTTATAAGAAGCCTTTTGAGATTTTGTCTCCCCCTCCTTTGTGCAAAATTTGTAGTAAGCCCCATCCTGGCGAATGTTATAAGGCCTCGGGAGCATGTTACAGGTGCGGTTCCACGGCGCATAAGATTCAGGACTGCCCTAAGAAGAGAAATGGGAGAGTGAAGAATGGGGAAGAAGGGCCGACCGTCAGTAGTTCTTTATTTAGTTCTTTTATTTCTTTTCCTTGGAACTAATGTTTGGCAAGTATTCCCTTTGATACTTTGATGTGAATTTTCGTTGGATAAGACTCCTTGAAATATTATTTGTTCTCTTTTGAATGACCTCTGTTCTGTATAAATTCTGGGTTGGATGATTGTTTTAGCTATGAAGGACCTGATGCTATTTTCCGACGTATCTCAGTTCGATGGTACTTGCTATGTTCCGTTACGTTCCTTATATGTTCTGCTTCCCTGATTTCGAATTCATTAGTGATGATTGTTTTGGACCAACCCTAAGATGTAGAATGGACCGTTAGGTGGTTGATAGGATTGATTTTCACGACTCGAGATAAAGTATGGTCATCATGAAGGTATACTCATATGGTGCTGGTATTATGACCCTTGGCCAACGTGATAATACTTACATCATATGACGTACCCTCATTGTGACCATAGGATGTCTCGAGGAGTGCCTTAGAGCTTAGCATTTCTGGCACCTGTTTAAGATTGTCTGAGTTATTAAGACCTTGGGATCATTCGGCCTATGCATTTGATCTACCTTCATCGTGATGCGATTTGATGCGTTTGAATTCTCGGCAAGCATTCATCTCTGTAAAGTTCTACCGTTTGATTTCTGTTACCCTCATTTCGTTTGTAATCTGGTATGTCTTCGTTGTTTTCATTCGTGTTCACTTCAATTTTCGAGGACGAAAATTTTTTTTTTAGATGGGAAGAGTTGTAAAACCCTAAAATCCGTGAACGCGTTAAAAGACCATGATACCCTTATTGTGGAAATCCGAAAAACGTCACAACTCATAAAGTACGTTAAATGTTAATTTAAAAATTAATATTGTAAGACCAAGATGAAGCTTATACTTATAATAAAATGTTTATAACACATTTAATTGTGCTAGTACCATATACTACATGATATAAACAAAATATACAAACTAATTTTGGAAGGTGAGTACACATTGAATTGGCCTTAAACGTTTTCCACTTATCACGCCATATCCCTGATTTTTTGGCTCAAATACACGCTCCTTCTCACCTTTTAAAAGTTACCATATCTCTTCTTATATGCATTCAAAATAAGAGGAACAAAAACCTAACTCTTTCACACAAAAAGTCACGGCATAAAAATACCCTCCACCTCCACTGTTCTGTAAACATAAAAGACTCCAAGAAGGGTTTCGTAGGGTGCTGTTAAGGGCTGGAAACACGTGGGTTGTACGAGGTTCACGTGGCTTTGGTTGTGGGTTTATTTGTTAATGCTGTCGTGGGGATCTAAGGCTCACAAAAGGGTGTTTAGTTGCTTCGATTTGTCCTTGCTTTTCCCTTCCTTAATTATACACGCATCAAGGTTACATCATGTTACTTTCATTCTTTCTGATTTCCTGGTCACGTTAATATAAATACATGTGCATGGTTCATGCCTCATTAATGGGTAATATGTAAACTATGAATGACTAAAATTAAATTACACAAATCATAAGAGAACCTCCTCATATGCACTATATGTTTTGATGTGAATCTGGTCTTGGGCGTGGGGTAAGGTTCACCTTTGCCATGTTTTTATTCACTTTAGCATGTCACGTATATGACTATCGAAACCTGGTATATGATTGCATAAAACCATGGAAAGCACTTCAATGATGCTAATAATTGATATAAAAGATACATAAAACTGATCTTGAAACAACTTGGGATACATCACACGACACACTTTGTTACTATCATTATCATACCTAAATGGAACCTAATCATGTGTATATGATATCTTATAAAGTGTCTTAGAAAAACCAAGATTTGTAAATGTGTTTTAATGTCTTGTAAGGGGCGTACAATACTGTTTTGGGGAGGTATACAACTTGGTGTAGAACCTCTTATTGGAACCATATTGACATGTGTTATTATCAACTAATAAATAGATTAAAAGTATGCATGATTGGTATTATGGGTGTGTCGAATGAGGTGTGACTAGCATGGGTTTTGATGATCATTTGGGCGTACATCTAAAAGGGGAAAAATGAGTAAGTGTGATATATTTACACTTTAGACCCTATACCTTATAATATTTACCCTATAGACCCTAAACTTGTATAAATTGACATAATTGATCCTTAAAGTATCTAAATACTCATTTAACCTATTGTATCTTTAAAATATATCTAAAATGGAAAGTTACTAAAATTAGAAACCTGCTAAATATGGAAAGTTACTAATTATGGAAACCTGCCTAAAATAGAAAGTTACCTAAAATAGAAAGTTACTTAAAATGGAAAGATTACTAAAAGTGGAAACCTGCTAAAAATGGAAAGCCGTCTAAAACGAGTAATCTGATTCTTATGGAACGTTATCTAATTCACATAGGTTCCAGGCGACGAGGTTGATCTCATTTCTTGGTTTTGCTTTCATTGTTGATCTGTTTCGAATAAGGTACAGATATTCTATCCCTTTTCAGTAGGGGTTTCTCATGATTCGTTACATCTTTCGATATTGGTTTTGAACTGTTATCCTTTGCTAGAACCTTCATACTAGGGCTTCCCTATAACTCTGCTATGCTCCCTTTGATTGAATCTCCTATGTGAACTGTTAATGTGAACCACTGATATGAACCTTCTGATTATGGACCTTTGATATGCACCTTTGATTATGAACCTATGATATGGACTTTGATATGAACCTTTGACTTTTGAACCTTTGATATGAATCCTTATGATATGACCTTGCTTTGACCTGTCAGTTTGAGACCGAGCTATCACTAGGCATGGGGGTTCCATGTCCGTGTCATTGATGCACCAATGGCATGACTCTAGTGTGTACGAGTGATGTTACACACCGTCCCTTTCTGTTATCTGATTATGAGCTCGATATATATTGTATGGCCACTATTGTCTGCAGGGCCGTATGGATGCATCCTAGATTTGTTCTGTTATCGATATATTATGATTTGTATGGTGAATGATGTCGTTGGCAATACGCGTCTTCACAATATGGGAGCTGATCACTCCATGTCTGTTATATCTGTTATGGTTACTATTGGTTACTACAGGCTAATATGGATATATGATTTGATTTGATTTGTTTTGTTGGCTCGTGGTGGATAACTGACCCCTTTTCCTATGTTTCATTTACCCTACTCTGTTCCTTTGATATACCAGATTTATTGACTGACCTTCCATACCTTGATCTCAGTTCAGTTTTATTATTATTGTATCGTTATATCTGTTCACTAGGCTTTTTAAGCTCAGCCGCATTTTCTTTTCCTGCGGCAGGTACATAAGCTAGGAGCTGGGGATTTTTAGGGTTTGAGAGTTGAGCTGATATAGAGACCATGCCTAGTCATCTTAGACTTCATTTGATTTTGTTTCGATATTATTAGAAATGGTTATTATATTTCTATTTCGGAGTTTTTCTTTTGAATTTATGTATTGTTAAGTCATGTTGACTTGATTTTTCCTTTGTTTATTTATGTAAGGCTTCCGCTGTTTGATTTATATTCATTATGTATGTTCTGATATGACACCATACTGTGATACTTCTACCCTTATCGGGTTGGGGTGTTACACCCATTATGGTGCATGCCAAGATGATGACTCAAGTCATAACGCCATGATGTTACAGGTCCAACGACGTGAACCACACCCACCCCCGATACCATTGCTATGGGAGGTCAAAGAAGGGCAATTATGTATTTTTGTATTCATCCATCACTATTGACAGTAAAAATAAAATAAACAAACACTACAACGAAACGCAATAATTTATTTCATCACACTAATCAATCTATTAGATACTCCCTCCGTCCCATATTAACTGTCCACTTTGACTTTTATAAGTCTTTTATTTCTAACTTTGACTTTAAATATTTTTGTTTTTGTTATATAATAATTGATATAAAATATATGAATAGATTGAGTTTTTAAATGTATTATCATTGGTATAATTTTATTAAATATTATATAACACAAACAAAAATATTTAAAGTCAAAGTTGAGAAGGAAAGACTTAATAAGTCAAAACAGGACAATTAATATGGGACGGAGATAGTATTTCATTTCATGGGAAGAGATCAGGTAATAAGAAAAACTAAAATAAGAATAATAAAAAGAATTTTTAGCCATACATTTAAAATAAGGAAGCATTTTTAAAGGAATATGCATCTATTTTAATAGACTAGTTGGATACCCGCGCATAGCGGCGGCGATAAATATAGTTATATATAAATATAGTAAATTAATTGCTAACCCAACTCTCCTCGCAATTCCCTACCCGCTAGGTGAATTCATTTCACAACACTCCAAATGTATATTTGTTAGTTGTATGTGTTTGTTTGAGTTTTCCGTATCTTTCCCCTGACATCATTATTCTCGCATATAAAAACACCTTCACAATCTCTTATCCGTCAAACACTTTCCCAAAAGTAAATGATTTTAATAAATAAAGTTTGTATTGATTGAAATAAATGTTAAAGTTATAAAAATTTGAATCAAAATTAAATAAATCTACTAAAAATGTAAAAACTAAAAACTTATAAAAATATATCAAAATGGATGTTGAATTAAAAAGCATAAAATTTTAAAAAATATGGTGAAATTAGATTATAAAAAAATTAAACGAATTAAAATATATTTAAATTTAATAATAAATGTGATTAATTAGTTAAGAAGTGACATTTGTCACCCCATTATTGGAGCTCCTTATTTTAGTTTGTTAGAGCTCCTCTCTTTTTGTTATTTTTTAGTTAAAGAAGTGTGTGACACATGTCACTCAATGATTGGAGCTCCTTATCTTAATTTTTTGTGGAGCCATGCTTTATATAGTAGTATAGATATAAATGCATCTGAAATGTGTGATTGTAGTTTCTTTTTATCTTTCTTATTTTAATTTTTATTCTTATTTAATCCTAACTCTTTATTCCATTACATTTTATTTACCAAACATACCCAACAGCTTTTTGAGAAAAATAAGTTGTATAATGACATGACTTGTCTGATCTCTACCAAAACCACATTCATTGTTTACCTGTATGTTTTAGCAGTATAACTTTATCTTTCATAAAATAAAAGTTGATGAGCGAACAAAATCAATGCACGGTATATGGTTTTGAGTTATTTATTTTTTTGGCTCAAAATGAATTGAAGCTTCTCTGATCCAACAAAACCGCGTTTGTTATAACTTTATAATCCATTATCTTGCAATCGCACCAACAAAAGCACATTTGTTACAATCATTTAATTTTGGCTCAAAATGAATTGAAGCTTCTATAATATATCCCCACGCGTATAACTATATTTGCATCTAATTTATCCATTGAATTATAAAGATGACATGTGTGTTTACATTCATTTCTCTTTCTCCATTTTTGTCAACCTATGTTGGTATGTTTCACGATCGCGTACTCAAAAATAAATTTGGATACAAGAGTAAATAAGCATGCTCGACTAGTATCTACGTATATTCTTACGATACGAAGTTACTAACCAAAACCGATAAAAACGAAATTTGAAGTTATACGCTCGTGTTCAAGTTATTCTATTGGGCGAGTCGATTGTGTAGGCATAGTGATAACATTTTAAAAGTAAAAATTGGAAACCCTTTATTAAAAATAGGTTAAAAGTTTGTGTTGCCAAAAATTCTAACACAATGAACTTAATTAAGAAAATATGTTTGCTTAATAATTTTTCAAGCTAATTAAAAGGCCATCCTTTTAGGCGGTGATCGATGCAAACCCCTATTTCAACTAAAGGTTCAAACCAGTGTTCTAAAAGGCGTGCCAAGGCGCGAGGCGTGGCCTCGACGCCAAGAAATGGACCAAGGCGCGAGGTCAAGGCGTCGTGTGAAAAGGCGTGGGATAAGGCGCGAAAAGGCGTGAAAAGGTGCGCCTTTTGGTAAGGCGTGACGCCATTTTTAGAAGCATTTAGTGGATTTACGGATTTGGGCTTGAATTTCTAGTATTTACGCTATTTTCTTCTTAGGCCTCGTAATTTCAAAACTTAATTCCTACTTGGGCCTCGTATTTTGGCCTAGCTATTTGGGATTTGGGCTTTATTATTTGAAATTGCTCTTAAAAAATGATATAAAATTATAAATACATAAATCTGTAAATATTTTTTTGCCGCCTTATGCACGCCTTAAAAACGCAAAGGCCTCGCAAAAGCTCGCAAGGCTTGAGGCGTGGCTATGCCGCCATGCCACGCCTTACGCCTTTTAGAACATTGGTGCAAACATGCTAAGCTTTTATCAAGTAACTCAAGCTTGAGCTTGAGCTTGACTCGATCGAGTCGAGCTTTTATCGAGCTCAAGCTCGAGCCCAAACCTAATAAACAAGCTCGAAACGCATAACGAGCCGAGCTCAAGCTTTTAATAGCTCGAGCTCGAGCTTTTCAAGCTTTTAAAAGCATATATATTTTAAGTATACATCTTTATATATATAAACATCTTAAAACTAACGTGAGTATTGGTATAATAATTAAATATTTGTAAGAGAACCATTTAAACCCTAATTCTCTTAAATGCTTTGTATAATTTCTTTCTTCTCAAGTTCATTGAATTTATGGAAGAGTTTGACTATCAAATTTAATGTTTATATCTGAATTCAAGCTTTTCGAGCCGAGTTCGAGCCTTACACGAGCCGAGCTTAAACCTAGGTGATTAAAGCTCGTCAAACGATCAATCCAAGCTCAAACCTACATTATAAATTTTAAACCAAGCTCAAACCCTGCCAACCTTGAGCTCAAATTGACTCAATTACACCCCTAATTGCAACTTTGCAAGACGCGTCTTGACCCAAAAACAGCCGTAAAAATCATATCGAAACAAATCCTACGGCCTATTACAGTAGTTTATTTTTAATACAAAGTCCCCATCATAACTACTTTTAAGAAATAATATTATAGTCACACGCTATGCACCAGCTATTTTACAACCACGATCCTGCTCACCAACTTAAAACACTCCTACTTGCACCTTCATACCAACTTTCGTACACACTCACTATAAATACCAACACAACAATAACACATTTCATATCATCCATCTTCAACTCATTAACACAACATATATTTCTCTACATAAAATGTCTACTTTTAGCTATACACTTTCGATTTTCGTACTTCTAGCGACCACTTTACTCGTCTCAGCTGATTTCAACAGTGAGTTTGATATCACTTGGGGTGATGGTCGTGGTAAGATAGTAAATGGTGACCTTTTAACACTCTCCCTAGACAAAGCGTCTGGCTCGGGGTTTGAGTCTAGAAACGAGTATTTGTTTGGACAAATCGATATGCAACTTAAGCTCGTTCCTGGCAACTCTGCTGGCACTGTCACTGCATACTACGTGAGTTTTATTCTTACATGTTGCTTTTATATATATTGTTAGCTAAAATTCATCTGTAACTAATAATTATGATTGCAATGCAGTTATCTTCAAAAGGGTCTAACTGGGATGAAATCGACTTCGAGTTCTTGGGTAACTTAAGTGGTGATCCTTACATTCTACATACAAATGTGTTTAGTCAAGGCAAAGGCAATAGAGAGCAACAATTCTATTTATGGTTCGACCCAACTGCTGATTTTCACACTTATTCCATCCTTTGGAACCCAAAACACATCATGTAAGTATTAATATCCTATGTATCTTAATGATAATTATAATTGTCGAATAATTATAGCTCTATACTGAATTTTTATATGTTAATGTTCAGTTTTTCGGTTGACGGGACACCCATTAGAGAGTTCAAGAATGCGGAATCGCTGGGAGTACCATTTCCAAAAGATCAGCCAATGAGGATACATTCGAGTTTATGGAATGCTGATGATTGGGCAACAAGGGGTGGTCTTGTCAAGACTGATTGGAGTAAAGCTCCTTTCACTGCTTCTTACAGAAGCTTTAAGGCCAATGCTTGTGTTGTGGCTTCCGGGAAGTCGTCTTGTGCCGGCTCGACATCTTCAGGAGGGAATCAGGCGTGGTTATCCGAGGAGTTGGATAATACAAAGCAGGAGAGGCTGAGATGGGTGCAAAAGAATTACATGATCTATAATTACTGCTCGGATTCTAAAAGGTTTCCACAAGGGTTTCCACCTGAGTGCAAATTGGCATAAGGAATGTTCTGATTTAATGCTGATATATAGATATTCTTTTGTGTATTTAGTTTAGTTAAGATTCAAGATTGAATTAATTATTCATATTTATTGTAGTTATTAATCAATTAATAAAGATGAGATATTTCATAGTATATGTTTTACTGTTTAGAGCTCCCTACTTTCAGTTACATAACTTCTTGTGTGACATGGTTTACCTTGTTTCCCATATCTTCATATCAAGCATGAGGAAAAACAGAGGAGGTAGCAAACAAGAGTATACTAAAACCAAACAAAAGATAATTTAGGTTAAAGATAAGATCAAGAGATAGATGACCTGTCCAGATTTCATGTACATTAACACAGTAGCTTTTTATTTGAATTGTTAAGCATTTTGCCATGTATCTAATCCAAATAAGTTACATGCTGATCCGTTTTGTTTTCTGGGTTCAACTTACTATACCAAATCACCGCAAGAGGCTTAAAATTTTCAAAAGACAGTCTTCCTGAGTCAACCATACAACCAGCTCAAAGCAACTTAAGTTGCTCCAAAGCACGGTGCCGATTTCTACTTAATCTACCATGACAGCGATCAAAAAGGGTAATAAATAAAGCATGAAAAAAGCTCATAGGGAAACACATTGATTTACATCTAAGTCATCATTCATTACATGAGAACAGTTTCTCCCTGTTTTTCAATGTCATAATTTTGTCACAAACCAAATTAATTATACAGGAAAACCAAAAAGAAGGAAAGGAATATGTGTCTTGAGTTGTTTATGTCTTCAGGAAAGAAGTTTGTTACATTGAACTTCTTACTGTACATGCAAAAGCCAAATTACGACCCCTAGAAACCCCCTAAAATTTACTGCAATCTAATCGGTGAAGAGTCATTACCGAACAGTTTGGAGCAGTTTTTCCATTCGATCTTCATTCGTCATCTAACTCTACAATCTGTGCACGTCTTTCAGCAGCCTTTTTCCTGACAAAAAATCCCCACCGCATCGCCGCCTTTATTTTCAGCCACCCAACCACTGCCTTTCCAGAGCGGTTGCGGTCCTCATCAAAGTCGAAATTTGGAGCCGGAGATGGCATAAATGATGGAAAAGTAAACCCGTCACCCGCCGTGTTACCGCCATTACCACCCATGCTGAAGAGTCGAAGAAGATGTTGCATATCTTCATTCTCAAGCATCTCGTGACTTCTCATGCGAATCTCCTCCTCAGACATAAAATCTGCAGCCCCTTTGTCCCCGTTCTGAGACCAGTCATTATAAGGATTCATATTGGGTTGCTGAACGGATGCATTCATGGACTGGAATGATGGCGATTGTTGTGGAGGACCAAGGGCTAACCCTGATCTATTATCATACCCGTTGTTTTGTATCTGCTGAGAATTGCCAATGTGGTGACCATTTGAAGCAAAATTGATGTCGTACTGACCATGTGGACTGGTGTTCACAATTTGTGGCCCGGTTTGGTACACATTTTCCATATTGTCATCATAGCCTGAACCCAAGCGATGAAAGGGATTAGTATAGCCAAAAGATAAAAAACAAAAGCAAGCGTAGAAGATGGTAGGTTTTACATTACCTCCTAGTAGCAGGTTGGCATCAACAGACAGAGTCTCAGAAGGACCCGCAACAGGCAGACGTTGTGCCATTAGCTGATTATTTGAAGATCTTGGATACTCTATTGACCCAGAGGAATAATCATTACGTGATGCACCTGACCTTTTAGGTTGCTTAAAGCTCACAAGTGACTTCCCATCATACTCTACAACTTGGCTCCAGTTATCATATGCTTTTTTAACCAATGCATCCACATATACCTGCAGGGACAAAAAAAAACAAGAGCTTAAACAGAGATGAAAATAAACATCAAATAAAATAAATAATCTGATAAAATTCGTAATGGAAGTAGCAAGAACCTTTTGACCATCAGAAAGAGAATCAGCTGGTTGATACTGGTCACCAGCAATTAGACCACTTAGCTCATAGATATTGTTGAAAACAACACCAACATTTCTGTTTTCCTCGGAGTAATATACATAAAGCTTCCCACTCAACACGCACGTCTTTGCATGCTCTAACAGAGCCTCCCACATCTTATTTGACATGCCACTTCCAAGAATCTAAAAAGAAAAAAAAACAAATTTACAAATTGAAAAGACACTACAATAAGAAAGCTAAATAACACGTTATACTTACACCACGTAGTTTGGCGGGATCCGTCACAACATGGCGAAGAAATTCTTCAACAGAGAAAATCCCTGCATTATTTAGCCTCTTGTGAAATGATCCATCCTTTCCAATTTTCTCTAATCTCCATACCTCATCATTTAAGGCAGGAGGATAATGCTTCTTGTACACTGTCAACGAGAATAATAGCTATAGTTCAAAAAATATCATAACTGAATAAAATTATATGTAATAAGTAAAAGGAGCCACCATACATTCGCCTCTATGATCTTTAACAGTGAATGCTTCGGTCTTTGCTTCACGAACACGTATGCCTTCACAAAACCCTGAGGCTACCTTTAAACCAAGCCTAAATTTCCTGCTCCTGATCCAACTTGAATTATCAGTAAAAGTCAACTCCCCTAATGTCCCAACACCTTCTTTAAGCACCACCTGTAACTCTCCAGTCAACAATGGTCTTTTTCCTTCACGTTCTTTTACAATATGGCTATCAAACTCTTCTTGAGTCCAGCCTTCTTCATCTTCATTGTTAAAATCACCTTCTAGAACCACAACGTCTAGTTTTATTGATGATTCGGGTCCTGAAGTAACAACATGGCCAGTGTTGGCATCAACCAAAACAATATGAATTGCAGCTCCCTGTTCTCCTTCAACTTTTCCTCCAGTGAAGAGGGGTAAAGACATCCTGGACCTGAAGTGAAGCTGCAGATTTCTCCCATCTGGTCCCTCAATACGTTTAGGTGACGACCTGGAAAGTTATTGGTTCAAAGGATGCAGTTAGACATTTATGTTCATTTGCAATACAATGTTTTACCAAGTAGTAAATGTGAAATGAGAAGCTTAATAGCCCTCAACTAGCCATAGCATGTTATGTGACACTTGGCTTTAGTTACAGATTAGGTTGTAAGGCTGATATAACTTTGCGTGTGCGTTTTTGCCAATACCATAGTGGTTTTTATTAATAAATTTAACCAAAGGTTCTCATTCAATCTGGGGTTTTAAGGACTTTGGTATCTAAAGACTTCGGACTATAAATTAAAGGAACATGATGCAGAAATATTCAGACAGATTTTTGAAAGATTCATGTGGTGTTTTAAAATCACTTTCAAAAAAGACTGCTGGTAAGAATATTTGTGTAAGCTGAGGCGATGAAATAGCAAAAAGCTTGAAGAATTGCATGATTCAAGACTTCAATTAAGTAATCAAGAAATGTAAGACATTCGCTGATCTAAGTGACACGTGTTTGGCCACACTGAGGGAATCCCTAATTTCATTTTTTTTTTTTTTTTTTTTTTTTAAAACGAAATTCAGTGTTGGTGTGGAAATATCCATCTTCAAGAAACATACAAAACATTGAACTAAATTCTATATCAAGTTTTAATTAGATCGCATATAATTGCTAAAAATACATAGCATTAATAGTATCAAATTTTACTTATAAAAGAACATATTATAACAAATCTCATATCGATATTTGAAACCGTCAATTAAATTGAAACCAATATTTAATATGATAACTAATTTGAATCGCTAAATCCATCCATCATTGTTATCAAGTTTTGAACTAGTTATATAAATTTTCTTATCAAATATATAAATTAATTAGATATATTATGTAATTTAAATGAAAATAGTGTAAAAAGAATTTGCTCACAATCTTAAGTGTATGCATTGGAATACACAAAACTTTAGCGTAAGCATGTCCCTGAAGGAATCTTTTCTCACACTAACTAGTGTAAAGTTTAGTGTATATATTGGAGATTCCCCAAATGACATGCATATGAGATGA
This sequence comes from Chrysanthemum makinoi, assembly GCA_910596185.1. Classification (NCBI taxonomy): domain Eukaryota; kingdom Viridiplantae; phylum Streptophyta; class Magnoliopsida; order Asterales; family Asteraceae; genus Chrysanthemum; species Chrysanthemum makinoi. The sequence goes on along the minus strand of OU343223.1, from coordinate 152,219,675 downwards.
GTCAAGTATATATGTGGGTTTTGAAGGGGACCATAACTATGATAAAGTGAGAAGGGTGTGGTATACTTTTGAAGAAGATATAAGGCAGAACCCACATTAGATGGTTATGTCATCTACGAATTAGCCTTTCAAATGGGTCAGTTAGAAGAAGAGATATGTATCAAAAAATCAGATTGACACATGTAGTCGGCCATGATGACATGAAGCATGTAGTTAAGATATCTTTACATAAATGGGGTAGACTATTGAAGGCAGCGTTGGGTGTGTGGAACCCAGAAAATAACCCACTTTATATTTGTCTGTCCTTAGGTTCTTTTAGTCCACCAAATTAGTTTTGGAGGCTTGATAGAACAAAATACCATACAGCACAGGCTCAACCCATTCAAGGGGTGCAAATTTGTAAAGATAACTGCCAGAATATCCAGCATCTTTCAAATATATATTGATATTATACAACACAAACTCATCATGGGCATATGTGATGCATGCAATGATCCAATTTTGTGAGGACAACTACCATGATATCTAGCTTCTTACACATAAATATGTATCTGTGAATGCAGGTCTGCAAAGAAAAAACAACAAGCCAAAGGAAGAGACTTGAAGCAATCACCATTATACAGACACTAACTACCTAAGTAACTGAAGAATGTTGGTTGACAGCGTGAAACACAGAATGTGGTTTCTATTTTAAAATGGGTTATAATATACAATTTGTTCCTGATTTTATTATCCTAGTATGAGTGTCCATGATGCATGGCTGCTTGCAAACACCCTTGTATTCCACAGAAATTTATGAGACATTGATAATTTCATTGTAATCCAGATGTATAGAAAAATAATACCACTGCATTACAAACAGAGTACTATAACTATCGCTACCTTATGAATGCATTAAATAGACTGAAAGAGCGTAACACAAACCTAGCATTAGTTAGTCGAGCAGGACCTAGCTTTGCTAAAGCTCGTTCCACTTCCTCACTAACCTGTGTAAAGATAATGACTTGTGAGCATATCAAATTAAAACGGTAGAAAAAAGAGAAACTTTATGTGACTTGCACTAGGATTCATACAGAGTGAAAAATGAGCATAAAACCAAATTCAGTTCCTTTGGTTCATAATAATTCCCAAAAACATTGTTTCAAATGTGGAGCCTGAATTATAGAATAATGTAACACTTGAAGCTATATCTTCACATGGTTGATACGATAGTTCATGAATTTGGGGTGTATGCATATATGAGACACACTAAAGCTAATGCTCATCTAAATTGACTTTGTAATATTTTAAATTTAGTTGACTTGTAAAAAGAGTCGACAGAGACTAGTTCATACAAAAGAAGATAGTTAAAGGAACAGCAGTCGTCCGGAACATCTTATGAAATGGAAATGGAAATACAAAAAAGGGAGCACTTACAACTCTGCGAAGAATAGGTTCCAAGGATGAGCAAAGCTTTTGGAGACTATCCACCTTTAAAGCTTCCACAATCACACTGCATAAACAAGTTTATATCAAAAGTGGACATCCAAAAATTCTCCACGATAAGCACAGGTAAAAACAAGAGATAGTATCAATTATCAAAAAAAAAAAAACTTGGGACAAGACTTGTTGGCGATTTAAACACAACCAACCTACATTACTACATATGAACAGACAGACTTAGCATAGATCAAGGTAGTTAAAGGCGAAAGCGACATGCCTTTCGCTAAGGCGAGAAGCGACAAAAGCGAGCGCTTCAGTGAACTTTTTACCCTTTGTGCATATGATAGTGTCTTATATGAAAACAATGATTAAACAAAAACATAATTATCTTACAATCTTTATTTTATAATAAAAAAGACCAAAAAAGAGAATTTTATTCAAATACTTAAAAGCCTAAAGTCTTATATCTTTAGTTGGAATAATCGTCTAAGTTCTCATATCGTAAAAACTAGCCGTTATACAAAACAGCGAGCGCTTCTCGGTCGCTCAAACAACGCTTTTCTCGCTCTAGTAAAACGCGTCGCTTCTTTGGAATCAAAACGCTTTAGGGCAAACGCCTCGCTTCTTCACTTAAGCGATCGCTTTTCTCGCTTTTGACTACACTGGCATAGATCTACTTTGGCAAGAATGAGAATCAACTTGGTCCACTTTTCATAAACCCCAAACTGACAGGAATCCTCACAGATATATTTCTGCCACACTTGTCTAGGCAAACCAAGAGGCTAATAAACCTTATTTCTTAAGAACCATTACAAAAACAGCCATCAAATATTGCTCCATTTCAGGAGACATTTTACATCAGAAGAAGGACCAACCATCACCATGAATAAATTATTATAGACACACAAGATGTGTTACGCCCAAGCCAATCATACCAACATATATGCAGTTTGAAAAGTAATTTTATATCATTAGTATACACACACACACACACACACACACACACAAAAGCATGAGGAATTGAAGCCACGAGATGACAGCAATTAGTAGTCTTTCTCCACTTGTTGGTACAGGTTCCAGAATGTCTAAAATATTGGGATTTGGACTATGTTGATATTTCGTTTACGCGAACATTTTATACCAATGTAATCACAGAATCTCCCATAATAATCAATGTTTGCACATCTAAATATTGAAGCTACTTCAAATGGAACTTGTACTATGTGATACCGTGACAATTTTTATTCAAGATCAAATTTATAGATAATTATCCTGCATCAAGCACAAAGTACATGTTGTTTTCTGAGCCTCTGTTAGGCAGACAGAAGCTTATCTACTGATCAATGATAAAGGGGGACCTAATACGTCATTTTAATTCAAATTTGGAATTCTGGACATGACTCCACCATAGCTGCAAGTGAGAAACTATACTCTGAAACCAAGCGCAAATACAAAACGATAAGCTGAAACAGGCAAACATGGGAGCAACACTTTCACAACGATCCACTATTATATCAGAAGCATCTGGCTTGCAACTCCTAGAAAAGAAAAAAGAAGAATAACTTCCAAACTTTCTAGGACCTATAACTTACTAAAATGAGCCCAAGATCACCTATGTAAAGAGCTTCACTTTACACTCTGAGAATAAGAATTTTATACTCGATAGAAAGAATATAAGTGTTTGCAGACTTAACTGGGTATGGCAGCGCCTCCGTCTAATTGTATCAAATGGTGATGTGTCACCTTCTACCTTCTTCTAAAACCGTTCATGCTATACTTGCTTCTTCATCATGGTCATTGGTCACACATGACCAACAATTATAGCATTTGCCTAGTGTGCACCCAGGGCACCTAAGTTGTTCAGAAAACATCCTTATAATGCTCTTTCACACTATTTCAGCACTCGGTTATCATCCTTTCCTCGTAAAAATCTCCCTTATCATCGAAACTTAGCCCAAGTCCCAAGATATGAAACGTTGTACCTATTGCTTAATGAGACTATTACCTCCTAATCCAAATCAACTAATCAACTATATACATGAGAATTTCCAATACTATAGGAGCAACACGTCACAAATACCGGAAACAACTCGTTCCATGTAACTAAGAATACATACACACTCAAAATACAAAAATATTATATATCGCCTAAATAGCCAACTCAATATAAGCAATACCAGCACAAATGCACAATCAACCACATAAACTCAACACAATTACTTAAATATATAATACATAACAACTAACCATCACAAAAACAGATCTCAATAATTGATTAGTCCTTACCTAGCTAAAGCGGGCCTTTTTCGCTCCGGTTGCTGCTGCTCATCATCACCACCACCACCTTCCAAACTCCTCTTACCCCTATCCCTCATCGAATTCATCCTCTCCATATTCCTTGTCTGCATCCTCCCTCCAAAACCCTAAAAAACAATCACCAAACCCTAATTCACATCAAAGATCTAAATCAACAACCACTTACAAGTATATATTTATGAATATATATATGTAAGATAATAAGATGAAGTACCAGTTAGATTCTGGATATTTTTGTTTGATTGGTTTCTCTTTCTCTCACTAGAAAAGTATAAAACACTGTGTGTGTTTCTGTGTGTGTGACGACTAAAGAGTGTCGTAAGCTGTTTTAGTTTTAGATCTTTTTTTGTGTGTCAGGGTTGTTGACAGCCGTTGGATTTAATAGATTAGATTAGCCGTACGGTTCCACGTCACTTTTGTGACTTTCGGCTAATGTTTTTTTGCCCCTTTTGTTTGTCTACTTATTTTACATAGACTTCTTTAGACCACTTAAAACGCAACAAAGTTTAGATAGGCTTTATATAAAAGAGAATTGTGCACAATTTTTTTCTTTTTTTTTTTTTCTTTTTTTTTTCTTTTCTCCTTTTTGTCAATGGGCAATTTTATTTATCTCATAACTAGATGTTAGGCCCGCTCCGATGGGGCGTCTAGCGTCACTATGTGCGTCAGCTAAATTCATTTGGTGGAGAATGTGTGATTTTAAACATTTAACATACATAAAAGTTGTAACTATAATATTAAAATATCATCATTTTCAAAATAATGTGTGTATGTATATTTATCCTAAACTATTGAAAGCGTAATCATAACATTCACATCTTTTCAAATTTCATATCTTTGACAATATGATCTTTATGGAATTTTTGACTTCGTTTACTGAATAAGATTGAATATAAAACCTGCGTATTTGAGATACTAAATGGACTACCAATATGTTAAACAACATACTACTTGGGATACAAAAGCACCATGTTACTCGATTCTTACAGTTGATTACAAATCACAAATTAGAAATAGTTATAAAGCATTTAGGGTGTTGAAGTAGAAGAGTATGCCAAATGCAATTCATCATAAGAGAAAATTTTAAAGTCTTCAGAATCAATGTCGTCTTCGGCTTGATCAACATCAAATTCTCCATTCTTGCCTTTGGATTTCCTATATGCACTAACTTCATCCAAAAGTTTCTTAGCAACATGTCTTTCTTTTTTCAACTTTTCATTTGTTTCCTCTTTTTGTTTCCAGTTTTTTTATTTTCTGAGTTGATTGCTCCTGAATCCACCATTCATAAATGGAACAAATGGTTTCCATTTCATGATCATTCTTAGAAACTTCAATTTCTAATATATGAGTAAATATAAATTATACATAGTAATTAGTTAGCATATCAGTTTAATGAGGTCGTTTTTAACCTTAATTACACAATATTAACAATATACCTTCAGATGATGTTGCATGTGATTCAGATGTTCGGGCATGTGATTTATTTTCAATGCCTACCACTCCATTCTCTTCCTGTCTGGGTTGCTAACTACAAAGATAACAAACATATTCAGTTGATAAATATATAAAATAACATATACTGTAAAGATTGTTTAACATACTTTGGTTGATGTTGTTGATTGTCTTCAATCTCTGCAACTTCCATTGTTCTTTTTTTTTAAGATGACAATGTTTTGATCAAAATATGTTCAGTTTAGGATCTGTTTTTTTTATATATAAAAAATTTTATAACTAATATGACATATGAACAGTACATCGGTATTTAACATTGGAAAGAGTATATTTGAAGAGTCAAAATTTGAATAATAATGATCACGTTTTGTTAGGAATGCTCCAAATACGAAAATGTGACAACATATTCAGTATTACAATAGTTATATTGTAAGGCACAAACACATGGACTGAAACCGTCAATTATTTAAAGTCATGTGTATGTTGGCCTATATATACCCTCCTAGACTTCACTAGGAGGGTGATGCTTAGTGTTTAACCTTTCATTTTCATTAAAATCAATAAACACATAGTTATTGATAAGGATTTAAAACGTACACTTTTAAAGGGTCATTTAAGCCCTTAATCGCCCACTTTTATATCCGTTACTGCTTAATTTCGTTCATTTTCACTTTTTAGGTCTCTTGGAAGCAAAATGCTGGAATGATGCATATTTGGACGAAAATGAGTGAATATATGAAGAAAATGGCTAAGTCAAGATCAAAGACACTCATGCTGCTGGAATTGCACCTGACAGCGTCACAATCCAAGGGCGACGCCGTCCCTCTATATGTAATTAAATTTATGACGGCTCAGTAGACTTTTTGCTAAATTACACCTGACGGCATCAGGCTTTGAAGAGGAAGGGCATCACGAAGATTTTTCATCCCAGCGGCCTAGATCCAGAATCAGACGACGTCACTGCTGAAGCCCGACGGCGTCACAACTACAACTTGACACCGTCCCAACTATTACTTGGCCAAGACGAAACCCTAATGACGGCGATCTGACAGCGTCCCACCTATAAGGCGACGCCGTCGCGAATGTAAAACTATATATAGAAATCAAATTTTCAGAATTTTGAGAGGTAGACTTGTGGAGTAAAAACCTAAAACGATTGTAGTCCGGTTTGGACAGTATCTTAGGGTTCTCATACCCTATTTTATATCAAGATAAGTGTTTTACTTCATTGATTTCATTATGTCTTCGATTGAATGTGTGTATGCTTGCATGTTTAACATGTCCGGCTAAATTTCTTGTGTGTTTGCTTAGATCTATGAAACCTAGTTATTAATTATTGATTGGTTGTCTCTTATCTTAATTGTAATTGGCTTAGGAGTGCATTAGGCCATCGTTGTGCTTGAATGCTTGAGTAATCTTTGTGAACCTTAGCTTATGAATCACTTAGCGGAATTGTAGGCTAAACATCCAAAGATAGCCTTAGAGTTAATTTATGAAACCTAGAGATTTCGTAGGCAATAACCTTAAGATATTCTCAAAGTGTTAGGGAAAAACGCATACCCTACGACCTTAGAAAACACAACGCGTTAAAAATAAGGACGTGACAATTCAACCACCAATAAAAGATAACTAAGGAGTAATAGTATCTAGGTAGACATATTTTTAATCATCATACGAGCACGCATCAATAGACATAAGACTACCCATAGTTTAGATAATTAGATAGTAGAGTAATCGGTAGAAGTACCAAACCCCCAAGTCCAAACCCCGAGATTTTACCCTTACCTTTCAAAAAAAATATAAAAAAGATAAAAAAATAATCTTCCTCAACCTCAACCTTAGTGTAGTACACTTCTTACTAGCATTCATATTCCTCTAGAGAATGATATCAATACCTGAGGCTTACCCAATACTACACTACAATGATTAGGTTCACTGCCTAGGGTGTTGAAAAACTTCTCGACAAAAAGGAAGTTCCTTTGACCCCGAACGCGTTATACGCGCATCAAGTTTTTGGCGCCGCTGCCGGGGAATAGAATAGCTAGTTAGATTTTTATCTCGTTTAGGTTCCCTTGCTTGATTCCTATCAAGTAAGATTTTTTCTCATTTTTAGCTTCCTCGTAGTCTATCCCCCTTCTTCGTGAATTTGTTCGTAGCCCCATCACTTTTCATCATGGAAGGTAATAACCAGCCACCACACCAATCATTTCCCCCCGCCAACTCCCTTAGACAACTTAGGACCCGTAGTTCCACCAAAACCCTTCTTGAAACCTTCGCCGAACCCGATAGAGAGCTGTATAAGCGAAGAAGAGGTCTCCATGAGTCGGAACCACAAGGCACCACCATCAATTTTGATGAAGCCGTGACTGACAAAGAGTCCACACATTTCCCCAAGTCTCCTGAAACCATCAACAATGACAATCTGAGCCAACATAGCGAGGAAATCCCCGCTACTCCTGTCAATGAACCCATCAATGGACCAAAGGCAAAAGTCCTTAGAGAGTACTCCTCTCCCACCTCATCTGGATTTACCAGCGCCATCGTCTACCCTTCCGAACAGATCAATGAGGTGTTGCATACCACCTGACATTTGGCTTATCCAGAATGCATGTCAATTTCACGGATCCCATAGCGAAAACCCAATTCATCACATCAAACAATTTTTAAAAATTGTGGATACTATCTATGCTGACGGAGCATCCAATGAGACATCTAGACTATGGTTTTTCCCATTTTCTATTCAAGGAAAGGCCAAAGAGTGGCTTGATAAGCTACCTCCAAGGTCTATCTTCACTTGGGAACAACTCACCACCAAGTTTACAAAAAAGTTCTTTCCTCCAGGGAGAACTGCAACCATCAGGAGCGAAATTCTTCACTTCCATCAAACTGATGGAGAATCTATCGTTAACTCCTGGACTCGTTCAAAGACCTCATTCAACAAGCGCCACACCATGGTATTAACATTTGGTTGCTTGTTCAAATCTTTTACGACAATGTCTCCCGCAATGATCAAAAAGGGATTGACTTCTCAACTGGCCGAAAACTCTCCAATCTGATTGTAGAAGAAGGATGGGACCGCATTGAGGAGTATGTCCAAGACCAAGACAATACTTGGAACGAGCCAGTGACTGTGATGAGTATCTCTGCTACCTCGAATAATAGCCCATTATCTCTCGACGATCAAATGAAGAGGGCACAAGAGAAGCTCGCGTACCTCACAAAGTCGCAAGACCCTAAGAGGTTGTTTAACCCATACCTTATATGCGACATCTGTGGAGGGTCCCACGAGAGTGATGAGTGTGACGATACACACCACGAGCAAGCTCTCCTTTCCAGCCATGATATCTATGATGACCCTTCCCTCCTTGTATTTTATCAGAATAATGTTTACACTCTTTGGGGTAATCTAAAATGGAAGCATGAGGGGGAAGAGGGTTCCGAATACACCATCCGTGATTCCTTTGAAGAAGAACTCGGGCAATTCGCTATGGAAAAGGGGATGCTTTTAAAGGGTCTTGAAAGATTCATTCAAGAGCAACAAGCTGAATTAGAAAACCAGTTCCGCGAACTCCACAAAAGAATACGTGAACCTGGTCCAATCCAGCATGATCCAACTTGTGCTATTACTACTCGATCTGGAACCACTACCAAGGATCCACCGTACCCAGTTCAAGATCCTACTACCAATGAGCCTGAGTTGGATAAGGAGGGAGCACCTGAACCCCCTCCGACCTCTCACGACCCCCCTCCGCAAGCACCAACACCCGTCCAATATTCGACTCTCACACGGGTTCCTTATCCCTCACGTTTAAAGAATCAAAAGGCTGAAGAAGACAATGAGAGGTTGTTGTCTTACTTAAAAAAGACCGTCGTTAACATCCCACTTCTCGATATATTTTATCATATCCCTAAACATAGCACATATTTCAAGAGATTGCTCTCGAATCGGAAGAAGCTTGAAGGGTTGATATCATTAGGAGAAGAATGTTTGGCTATCATCCAAAAAAGCCAACCCAAGAAGAAAGAAGATTCAGGTAGTTTCACCATTCCTTGCTCTATAGGGGCACTCTCTATGAAAAACGCCTTGGCAGATCTTGGGGCAAGCATTAACTTAATGCCTCATTCCTTATTTCTCAAACTCGGATATTCAGGGCTGAAACCAACCAGAATGAGTATTCAGCTAGCTGACCTCTCAATCAAATATCCCATTGGAGTTTGTGAAAATGTTCTAGTAAGGGTAGGGGAGTTCAAGTTTCCGGTTGATTTTGTGATTTTAGAAATGGAGGAAGATAACTCAGTTCCCATAATCCTTGGGAGACCATTCTTGGCTACAGCTCGCACCATCATCGATGTTCATGATGGTGAGCTCACTTTACGAGTGGGGTCCGAGAGCTTAACTTTTGACATCAAGGATTCTATGAGTCGTCCTTCCTCTTACGATCATCCCATTTATTTTGTTGAAGAAGTTGATGAGTTTGTTGATGATATAGATAGCTGTATTGATGAGTATCTGATAAACAAATTCATGAATGATGACAACAGCATGATATACGATGATGAAGAGACTGAGATGGTTGGAGTTGTTTCCTTTTACCCACGAAGGGCAGAAATTGAACCTCTTGACCTCCAAAAGCCGGAAAATAAGCTAAAACCATCAATCAAGGAACCTCCTACCCTAGAATTAAAAGATCTCCCAAGCCATTTAGAAAATGCCTTTCTTCAGGGGACGGATCAACTTCCTTTTATCATAAGCTTATCCCTGACCATTGAACAAAAATGGAATCTCTTAGAAGTTCTAAAAGAGTACAAGGGGGTGATCGCATGGAGTGTTGCTGATATTAAGGGAATTGACTCTACTTTTTGCACTCATAAAATTCTTATGGAGGAGGATTACAAACCCACCGTTCAACCTCAAAGAAGAGTTAACCCCAATATCAAAGAGGTGGTGAAGAAGGAGGTCATCAAGCTTCTCGATGCTGGCTTAATTTATCCAATTTCAGACATCCCCTGGGTCAGCCCAGTCCAAGTAGTCCTAAAAAAGGGAGGAATGACTGTTGTGAAGAATGAGAAAGGCTATTTAGTGCCTCAAAGAACAGTCAATGGCTGGCGTATTTGTATCGACTATAGAAAATTGAATGATGCCACACAAAAAGATCATTTCCCTATACCATTCATCGATCAAATGCTCGAAATATTGGTCGGGCATGAGTACTACTGTTTTCTTGACGGTTTCTCTGGATACTTCCAAATCCCCATTGCTCATGAAGATCAAGAAAAAACTACTTTCACATGCCCCTACGGGACTTTTGCATACAACCGAATGCCCTTCAGATTATGCAACGCCCCCGCTACCTTTCAACAATGTATGATGGCCATATTCCATGAACTGATTGAAGAAAGCATGGAAGTCTTCACGGATGATTTTTCGGTATTTGGAAATTCCTTCGACCTTTGCTTATCCAACCTTAGGAAGATGCTAAAGTGGTGTGAAGAAACCAACTTAGTCCTAAATTGAGAAAAATGCCATTTCATGGTAAAAGAAGGAATTTTCTTGGGACATAAAGTCTCCGGAAATGGGATCAAAGTCGATAGGGCCAAAATCGAAGCGATATCTAAACTACCATATCCTACTACCGTTAAGGCCATTCGAAGCTTTCTTGGTCATGCAGGCTTTTATAGGAGGTTTATTAAGGACTTCTCAAAAATTGCCCGACCAATGACACAACTTCTTGTCAAGGACGCTCCTTTCGACTTTTCGGAAGAATGCAAGGAAGCGTTCAATCGCCTAAAGAAGGATCTTACCCAAGCTCCTATAATGGTTACTCCTGATTGGTCCCAACCATTCAAAATCATGTGCGATGCTAGTGATTATGTTGTAGGCGCCGTTTTGGGCCAAAGAAAAGAGAAGCATTTTCAACCAATTTACTATGCTAGCAAAACCATGAATGTGGCGCAAGAGAATTACACAACCACTGAAAAAGAGCTTATGGCTGTAGTCTTTGCCTTCGATAAATTTAGGCAATATCTCGTCCTTTCCAAAACTGTAGTCTTCACCGATCATTCTGCCTTACGATACTTGTTCTCAAAACAAGACGCAAAACCCCGACTTATTAGGTGGATTCTATTGCTTCAAGAATTCGACATTGAAATTCGGGATAAAAGGGGGCTGAAAATCTTGCTGTTGATCATCTATCGCGATTGGAAAACCCATACTTAGATAAATTAGACCATGACGAGATTCACGACTCTTTTCCTGAGGAACGACTGATGGCCGTTAAGGATATTGAGCCATGTTATGCGTATTATGCTAACTATCTATCCAGTAGGGTCTTACCAAATTACATGACTAGGCAAGATAAAAAGAAATTCTTCACCGCGCTAAAATACTATTTTTGGGACGAGCCCTACCTATTCCGTATATGCCCCGATCAGATCATTTGACGTTGTGTTGCTGGAAGGGAGATTGATCGGATTATGAGAGAGTGTCACGTAGGACCATCTGGGGGCATCACGGTACAAATGTCACGACACAAAAAGTTTTTGATGTTGGATTCTACTGGCCTACTATCTTCCGCGACGTTAAGAGGTTAGTTCAAACGTGCGATGCATGCCAACGATCGGGAAACATCTCTAGGAGGGATGAAGCACCTCAGAACTATATCCAAGTCTGCGAAATATTCGATGTTTGGGGTATCAATTTCATGGGACCTTTTCCATCATCCGGAGGAAATGAATACATTCTAGTTGCCATTGATTATGTGTCCAAATGGGTGGAGGCACAAGCCCTTAGGACTAATGATGCAAGGGTAGTCATTCATTTTCTTAAGAAGCTCTTCGCGCGATTTGGGATTCCCAATGCATTGATTAGTGATAGAGGAACCCATTTTTGCAATGCTCAAATGGAAAAGATAATGAAGAAGTATGGTGTTCCGCACAGGTTCTCTACGGCATATCACCCCCAAACTAATGGGCAAGTAGACAACAAAAATAGAGCATTAAAGCGAATACTTGAAAAAATGGTCCACTAGAACAGAAAAGATTGGGCATTCAAACTAGATGAGGCACTCTGGGCATTCATAATGGCTTATAAAATGCCCATCAGAACAACCCCTTTTCGCTTAGTGTACGGGAAAGCGTGTGATTCTCGATGAAGTTCAAGGGTTAGGTATGTATGGATAAAACCACAATATCGATATCAAAAATAACCACAAGTAGTGATTTAAAATCCCTTTAGGAAAAAGGATAATGAATCAAAACCCGTGAGTGATAGTGATACGGATTAGGAAATCCGAGTCGTTTCCCAACGAGGTGTGAATGGGCAACGTCGTTATTGGTTCGGAATTTAATGCTCGATGTTTTGATTTTTGATTATATTAAAACTACGGGGAATGGGAAATCAATTAAGGGAATCTAATCTACGGGAAATCCTAAGTGCAAACTTTAACTAAAACGTAATTAACGAAACGAAATTAAAATGCAACTACGTCTAAATTATATTTTAAAAATGCCTAAAATTATTTTTACTCTAGAAATGCAATGTGAAAACTACGAGGAGAGTTATTTTACATACCAAACTTTTCTCACATACCAATGGACTCATCTCCACCATCCATCTAAAAAGAAAATCAATAGCTGAGATTTAAAAGCATTTTATTATTTCACTCATTTTTTATAATTTAAATATCTCTTAAACCGTTTATCATTAGGCGAAAATATTTGCACCGTCGCGATAAGCATTTAATTATCTTTCTATAGACGGGCACTTTGATATACTTTCGAAAAAAGAAAAAAAAATATATTTTTTTCACGTTTTTTTCGTTTTTTCGTTTTTTTACGTTATTGAAATTTGAATGAAAAAAATCATATGTGATAAAACACTAAATTGAATATCACATGTGATATTAGTGTTAAATCATATATGATATGTAATATCACATGTGATATCATATGTGATTTTACACTAATATCACATATGATATTACATATCATATATAATTTTACACTAATATCAAATTAATGTTATATCATATATGATTTTTCAATGCAAATTTCAAAGAACGTAAAAAAAAGCGAAAAAAACTTTAAAAAAAAACGTGAAAAATACGAAAAAAAAATTTTTGTCGAAAGTATATTAAAGTGCCTATCTATAGAAAGATAATTAAATGCTCGTCGCAATGATATTTTTTTTCCGCTTAACGATTAACGGTTTAAAAATTATTAATATTTGAAAAAATAGGATGAAAGTTGGTTTTTTATATTGTTGGGATTAATCTCATCCATTAGATCAAATAAAAATGGAGAGTGTAGATTGATCCCTTGGTATGTAAATAATCTTTTGTCCTCAAATGATCTTATATCGAAAACTATTTAAGAATTAAAACTATTTTTTTTTGGATTTTTCTGGATTTTATTAAAATTAAAAACTAATTTTTAACTTTTAAAACTAATTTAAAATACTAAAAATTATGAAAATTAAGGAGAAAAATATGAAACTATTTTTATAAAATCTAAAATACCATAAGAGAATTTTAAAAACTATTTTTTTTATTTTTCTGATTATTTTTCTATTTGCTACTAATTTAAAACTATTTAAATCTAATTAATTGGTTAAAAATTACCAAATAAGCTAGGAAAAATCTAGAAAAATTATTTTTTTGCTTTTTGTATTTATCTTAATCTGTGAAAATTGAAAAATTATTTTTTTGGAACTTTTTCTGAATTAATTGCAATAAAAGCTATTTAAAAGTGAATAAAAACTGTTTTAAATAGAGAAAAAATAGCAAACAAGTGACTAAAATTATGAAAACTCGGAAAATTATAAAATATTATTCTAAAGCTATGAAAAATATAAAAACATGGGCTTATGTGGGGGATTTTAAGTCAGTGCAATAAGAACCTTAAATAAGCTACTAAATTAAGCAAAAGCTCCTAAATGAATTTTAGCTAAAGCTCAGCTTAAAGAAACCTTAAAGTAACAGTTTTAGAACTATGGGAGCATGCAATGAACTAAGGAACAAGGGAGGATTAAGCTTCTACAAAAATAACTAGATTAATAAGCTAATAAGCTATAAGGAGCATACAAATAAGCTATGGGGAGGGGGAGTCCTATTAAGTTACCTATCCTAAGTTATCTAGGAGTGACTTAAGCTATACTAACAGTTTAATACGCCCTAGGAACTTATTTTGAATTCTGCAATGCCAACAGTTAAGGTTGAAGAGGGGGTGACTTTGAGCTTATTTATAAGCTAGCAAACAAGCTCAAATTTCCAACAAGAGCTGAAGCAGACCTAGACCAGGTGCCAAAGAATGCAAAAAACAAGTTTCATCACTTTTGAAGCCAAAATAAAGGATTAAACAGATCTGATATAAAGGGACTTGGGACTGGACTCAGTGTATGTGATACAAAATCATGAGAGGACAGTTTTTTTAAAACTGATTCAGAGCTTATAAAAGCTTTTGGGATTTTGTAAAAACTGACAAGAAGCTCAATAATGGCACTAGACTCTATAGAAAACTACTTTTTTTGGATTTTTGAGTAAATTAAGACCACGAAAACTGATTGGGAAAATGACCTTTTGACTGTTTTGACAAAGGTTTCTTTGACAATCACCAAATTAACCAAACTGACCCAAAGGCTTTTAAAACAATTTGACACTGATTGAAGACTTAATAGACAGACTAAATAGGACCAAATGACCTCAAAAACAACAATGAAGAAGGGTTTACACTACTCACTGCTATATAACTGTTTTTACTAAACCTATAGACTCAAACTTAGAAATGAGACTTGTACTACTTGAAACTAGAAAGAGATGGTCAGAACAACTTAATTACTGCAAATGAAACCTAATGAGAGCTTATTCAAACTCAAAGAATGACCAAGAGTGGTGAACAACCACCATTGCCAAACACCCCTTTATCAAGGGTGTTTGACAGATTTGGTCTAGAGAAGACCTTTGAGCTTGGATTCTTAAGAGAAAAAGGTGTAGACACTCTTCCTTAAATGAGAAAAAACTGTTTTCATGACTGCATAAGTAGACATAATAAGGAAATAAGCAGTTTGACTTTTTATTGACTTTTATTGACTTATGGCAAAAACTGATTAAGTCTAAATTATAATGAATATGAAAAGCTCATATAAGCTATACAGAGCTTATATGAGCTTATAATAACAAAATCACAAGCTTATTACTCAATGGAACAGTAATGATCAAGATCAAATGAGAAAAGATGAAATACTTGGAATTTTTATTAAAATGAAAATGAGATTACAATGAAAACTGAGATTACATGTAAACTGAAAACTATTGAAAACAATGAAAGACTAATTAAAATGAAAACATAAAGCTAATTTGAAGAGAAAAATAATGCACTCCTTCTATGTGAGCTCAAGGGTCCTTTTTATAGCCTTCAAGAGCTTGGGATTCTTCTTGGAAGAGCCTAGAGACTCAATCCTCAGCCACACAATCACATCACTGTCACAATCACCAATCAGAGAGCTCCAATTCACCAAATGAGGTGTTGCAGCCAATGAGGTAGCTCCAATTAGCCACGTTTGCATCCTTATCTGACATGTCAGTGCTTCTAGAAGCCTTTTCCAAGATGCTAAGTACGAGGTTGGTACTTGGGTAAATGGGTAAAAGTGAATGGGTAAAAGGGCGTTTGGATTGGGGAAGAAGGATCGCTGGGCCCATTTGGATTTGTTTAATATAAATCAAATGAATTGACGGGTCTTGAGTGCGTTGACTGGGTAAAAGGTGGGTAACGGGTTGGTACGGGTATCAGGGTAATATGGAGTGGATTGGATCATGTGTTTTGGGCCGAAGGTTGTATATTGGACTTGGATTAGCTTTGTAACCTTTTAACAAATCAAGGACCCAATGTGTATAAGATGAAACTTCAGGGACCACACATGTAAATTCTGAAAATATCTTTGAAGGATCATTTTTGTCATACTTAAATAGACCAAGGCTGAATTTGCAACTTTTGATTCTTCAAGGGTCATTTTTGCCAAAAGCTCAAAGATGAGGGACTAATTTTGATAATACTTCAAACTTGATTAAATCTTCCAAAAATCATCCTCGGAGAATAAAATCTTGATAAATGCATAATTTTTATCTTCCGGCTCAGCTTAAGCTCTCTTAATCTCTCGTGCTCGGATTTACGTCTGATTTGGCTTCTTTTTGTGTGTTTTTACATATCCGTACCTGCACAAGCACAAACTCAAGAAAACAACAGATATTAGCAATAAATGGCTCTTTCTTGGTTATTTTGGGTTAGATTTGATAATGAAAAGGTATGTGTTTAAGCACATATCAAAATACCCCAGACGAGACCATTGTCGTGTCCCCACGCAATGCTATCAACTCATGCTTCTAAAACCAAGGATTTCAATCTCTTTTTACTAAACCTATGAAGAAGTAGCAAAGATTCCTCAAAAGAGATTAAGAAAGCCTTAATTCTAAAAACGCCCCATTTACCTTATATTTCACATGTATATATTACGATTAAGCACAATCCGGTTATGAGTGACGGTTTGTTGAACTTTCATGTCGATCAATAACTCCAACATTTTTCAAACGAAACGTTAGGATCACGGAGTAAGAAACACAACACAGCGTGAAGTGACCATACGGATAGAATACATCGTCCCTGATTTTTCACAAGTCCCCAAACTAAGCGTAAAATCGAAATCATTGTCAAATATGATTCTAGATGCTAACACTACCCATGGAAGTTACTTGTGTAATTACCTTTTGCTCCCATTTTCCTATTTTCCTCTAGATTTTTTTATTTTTTTTGTGAGATATGAATTTCTTCATAATTCTCGTTTCGATAACTTTTATTCCAATAAAGATATGAAGCTAAGTCGCTAATTAGTTGTCCACATTCCCTCGAAAACCATTGCACACAAGAATGAGGTCCACATCAAGGTCCTAATTTCACACGTTTTAGGGAGAATATCTTTTTATGGCGCACGAGACAACTCATCTACGAGTCCTGAGATAGAAGCTTTATTTAGACATCTCCCGGATCCGAAGTTTGGCTTAACACTATTTCAGCACATTTGCATTTTTGCAATTCAAGCCCTTGGTCTTTTAAACTACTAACTCAACGGGATTACCGTTTTATCAGAAGTCTTATTATGACTTTGGATTTTCCTCTGCCTTTATAGAAGTCTAAGACAACTTTTATAGTTTTGGATTTTTTCAACTTTAAAACATTTGGGCTTTATTTCATGTTAATTTTTGTGCCAAACTCCAAACCCTACGGCTTTTATAACAATAGAAACAATAGCAGCAAACTATCAGGTATCAGTTGTCTATTACACGTAACACCGACAGATTACCTCGATGTGTACCCAACTTTCATGGGCAAAGATTCTCTAAAGAAGACAAAGAACTAACTATCGCCAAAACTCAACATCTCTAATTATTATTTAACAGATATGGGGTGAAACAATTTTGTGGGAACAAAAAGCCATAAGTACCTTCCATGGGCTCTAAAGAGAACCAACTACTCCACGCTTAGCATCTAAACTCATAAGTAACTCTATCATTCCTCGATCTCCGCGAATTTAAAATCCCAAATAATGAGATCAGCGGATGCTTAGCCGATAATTAGATTATCTATGGTTAAGGGAACAAGCTAGGGCTCAACACGCCGGTCAAGTCAGAATTCTATTCCTACTCTCACCAGCTGAAAGTCAACAAGGTGTCAAAACATATATTAACTTAGCAAATGCTTCGTCTAAATGAAATTAAGTCATGCATATTTAAAATCACTCAGGGAAACTTGCAAAATCTTGGCCTTGTGAGCTAGAATTCGCATTTTATAGCTTCTTGTCTAAGAGACTAGCAAACTTTTCAATCAAAAAGACTTAACAAAAGCTTAAAAATTTTTAAATTTTTCTCATTTATAGCACAATTTTTTCATTTTCTAAGGAAAAACGGGGTTGCGAGAGAACATGACAAAAATAAGGCAAGTATGGTTAAATCAAATCGAAGATTACCCTACCCCAGACTAGAACGAAACATTGTCCTCAATGTTTAAAAGCAAGGGTATCAACAAAAATCTAAAAGCCGTTTATTAAGTATGCTCAAAGATAAACGTTAGTCGATAAAATTTCGGATGTCGGATTTCCTTTAGCAACGATCATGAAACTCGAGTAGAGAAAATGACAAACTTCGAGCACGAGAGTCTTCATATCGGGAAAATCCTACACATAACATCACAAACAACCAAACACGAGAAATCGAAGAGGTTAACCCCTTCCGCCACTTATTAGAAAATAGAAAGAAGATAGAGATAAGCATGGGGTGCCTCCCACGAAGCGCTCTTGTTTTCTTCAACGAGTCGCTAGCGACTCGTCCCGAATTCATTTGTCCTGGGGAAGAAAATGGTAGAGATACCAGGGTCAAAAACGGTGTCCTCATTCCCGAAGGAATGAGACTGGGTGGGTTGGGAGGGAAAGAAAATGTCGGGCTCTAGCACATACAGAATAACTCCTCCCAAACTCACATAAGGCATATGAAAGAACGATCCATCATCCGGCGGTTTTGCGGGCGGACGAAGGGATGAAGGATCGATAAGAGAATACTCCAAAGAAGAACGGAGCTCATGGTATAGAAAGGTGTATTTCAAAGGCTCATCAACGAAGGCATCCAAGAGAGGATCCTTATCTCGAATGACATTTTTAGCATAAAACTCATCAACGCGTATCTCGGGGTTGAAAATCTTGTCCTCGGAGAGGAAGGAGATCAAAGTGTCATCTATGTGAAAATCCTCACGAGGAGAGGAATCACTCTCGGCTAAAAAATATTGGACCTCAGGATCAACAAGTTCATCTGTCGACAACTTCACTTCCTTATCTTTCTTCGGAAAAAACAGATCATCGTATTCATCCTAAGAGAAAATCGAGTCGGTAGGAGCGAGTTCATCGGTGAACTCCTCACTTTCTTCGTCAAAGAGTTGATTTTCAAAAATTTGAGTATATTCAGAATCGAATTCAAACAAGGGATTCGTGAATGTCGTTTTGAAAGATTCGGATGAAAGATGTCTCAAAAGAAGGTTCCATGATTTCAAAAAAAGGAGTGGGATTGCCACTCAAAGGAAGGTCGATTTTCTTAGAAATCGGAGGTGGGACAAGTGGTGTGCTCTTAGAGCTATCAGTTTCCACCACTACCGATTGTAGACTCCTTTCTTGTTTCTTTTTCCGTTCCACTTGTATTGTCGACATACTCTTAATCGTAAACCTTGAAAGATCAATTCGAGTTGGTTTAGGTTCAACTTTCTTCACTTCATTGGGATCGATGGTAAAATGGGATCACCACTTTCTTGAGAAAAAATCAATCACACCAATGCTATGAATCGAATGATCATCGGGTGGAGGTTTTGACGCTTTTTTTGCATAAAACACTATTTTTCATTTCCTTTCTCGATCGTTAACGCCTTGGTAATGATCCACAATAACTTTCGATGTTCTCAAGAATGGTCTTCCTAAAGTAAGAGGGACTCGGTCCAACCTCTATATCAACTACGGCGGAAATCCACGGAAAATGAAATTTATCCACTCGTACCATAACATCGCTGACTACACCAACCGTGTGAGCAATTGTTCGATTAGCTAATTCGATAGTCATACGAGTCGGTATAAGAGTCTTCAATCCAAGCTCATGATATATCTTAAGAGGCATGAGACTTATGCTTGCACCTCGAATCGTTAGGGCATTACATTCCTTAATATCATTTAAGGAGCAAGGAAGGAGAAATTTCCCGGGATCACCAAACTTCTCGGGAGCTTGGTTCGAGGAAGAATTAGACGGTGTAGGCTCAAGTGAAATCTTTGAAATTTGTTCCAATTTCTTTTCATAAATCTTTTCATGACTTTAATCATATCAAGTCGTAAGTTTGAACTTGGTTCCTAAACAACTTTCATTTTGTCGAATCGTGATTGAACGATTTGCACGATGTAAGGTTAGAACTTCGGCATTATGACAGAGATAGAAGGAACTTGGGCAACCAGAGGTTGGACGTATTTGGCTTTGCCATTATCAAGAGGAATTAGGGTCCTTTGTCACTCTCTCGGCTACACCTCACTGAGGAGAGGAAGTAGACATCGAGGGCCCATCATCTCAATGGTAACGAGTTTCATTTCTCCCTTCGGGTTTGGAATTGTGTTACTTGGGAGAGAACCGAAACCCGAGGGTTGACTCATTTGGCACAAAGCGGCATTCAACATACTCTCAAGTTTATTCTCATAAGCATCCAATTTGTTGTTCTGAAGTCGAATCTCATTACTAAACTCATTGCTTTGTCTAGTCAACGAAGATTGAAACTCATTTCTCAAACTTGAAATCCGAGTTTGCATGGTTTGGATGGTAGCATTATTGTGTTGAACGTAATTCGTGAATTCATTTGAAGGAAAAGGTGGAGCTTGATAGCTTGAATTTGGATATCCTTGATTGTAATTGACTCCTTGATTCGGGTATTGATTTGGTGGAGCTTTGAATTGGTTCTGAACATTTGGTCCACGAACTTGATTTTGATTAAAACGAGTGCGATTGTTCGATTGAGAAAATCCCGAGGTACCATTTGATTACTAAACGAGGTTTGGTTCAACTTGAGAACGGTATTGGTTACCTCGGTTACGCATTAGCTTCAAAGGATTTCCATCGGGTGGCGGTACAATTGTAGTAGGCATGCGGTCCACCACAAGTAGTACAAAGTCGCTTTCCACCGCTTTGACTTGGCTGGGTGGAGAAAAATTAACCTTAGCGGTCTTAATCTTAACCAAAGCCTGAATCATGTCCGTAAGCTTATCAATATTAGCATCGGTGCTAGACGATATTTTTCAGTAAGACGAGGACGATGGTGTAACACTCACTTCGGGCAAAGCAACCGATTTGCTACGTGAGGTTCGAACTTTAGATTTGTTCTCAATAATCAACAAGGCATCTCTCGTTGATCGGTCAACAAATTACCACCACGGCAGCATTGAGAGAGTCTTGATCGGTCTCATTCAAACCGTATAGAATGTATCAAGTTGGTGTAATTCAGTAAAACCATGATGGGGACATTGCCTAAGCAAATCTTTGAATCGGTCCCATGCCTCACTAAATGATTCGTCAAATCTTTGTGTGAATTTCGTTATTTCATTTTTAAAGCTTGTTGTTTTAGACGGTGGGAAGAATTCGTTCACGAATTTTGACACTAAATTCTCCCATGTGGTTATCGACGAGGGGTAGTTTCGAGCCAAACTGGCGGCCCCTCAAGTGAAAATGGGAAGAGTAGAAGCTTGATAGAATCTTCCCGAACGCTATTTACTTGATCGTAGACGTGAGCTTGTTGAATCGCCGGATATGAGAGTGAGGATCGCTCTCTCAACCAGTAAAATTGGCTTGAGCGAAACCAAATTTATCAATCCGTGTTTAAGCTCAAAGTTATCGGCAACGATTGCCGGAACGACGATGGCTTCTCCATAACCCTCGGCGGGTGCTTGGAGTTGCTCTAGCATAGATCGGTTGTCCTCCGCCATTTCGACAATGGCGAGTCGGATTAGTTCAATCTCGGTTCAACTAAAACACGCCTATTTCGCCTTCTCGGAATTGTAGCGGCTTCAATGACGGTCCAGAAGTTATTGAACGAAGCAGCATGCACTTTCAAAACCAAGGCAATTAAAACGAATCGGTATTCAAAACAACAGGAACTTAACCAATAATCCCAAGTGAATAAATCACCTCTATAAGATGTAAGATATAACTTTTCACATACACATCATAACATTAACACAAGGTAGAATATAGATGGAATTCTAGAGAGAGAAAGTTAGAGGTTTAGGGAACTTAGTGAGAGAAAGTGAAAGATATTATTATGAGCTCCAACTCTCTACCTTGGGAGGTAGAGAGTATTTATAGTCTTACATAAATCGCCACACATCGGGCTGTGGATCGGGCATACATGGGTAAAGACCGTCGGGTCCTCCACGGTGTTACTTAACTAAATACTACTTAACTTAAAATAACTACGACTACGAGCTTTCTAACGATTACATATACTTGAGGTGACCGACTCTTTAATACCCGGAATTTCTAATTCCTAACAATCTCCCCTAAGGGAGGTCACCTCAATCATGCACTAAAATTACATTGAATACAAACGGATATGACATTAACAATTGTTCTTGCATTCTTGATGTAGTCCTTTGTTTCTAAGCTCGTAGTCATTGATTCTTCACATTGCATGTTTGGTTACTTCAAGTGGAGGTCTTTTCTTGATCCACGGATAATAATTTTGAGCCATCATTTGAGATTATCAGCCATCAAAAATCTCTCGTGACATCCTTTGTGGTGTTGGTATTATGTGATGTTGTGACTTTAGGACCGACATGCTCACATTCTGGATCATGATATCTTCTCATCGAGTAGCGGAAGCATTTGTTGAATCATGATATTGGCGGCAGTAGCCAGAGCGAAGCATGGAGTGAAAATATCCGAGTCATTGATGCACTAATCATGATTTCTTTTGAGATGAATGTGTTAAGTGAGCATGCGGCTATGAATTGACCGCTTCATTACGCAACGCCGTACACGCATACAACAATGGTTAGCAATAAATCGCACGAAAGTGTCTTTGATCACTTTCGTTGAATTGAGGTAGACGACCCACGGTTCCCGTTGTTCAAGATACAAGTACTGTGATCGTATAATTCGAAGAATTTCCTTGGCGAGGTTTGCTTCTAGTGCGTTCTCAAACCGAACATCTCAAAGAAGACAACATGGAGTGAGTGAACCAGCGAATTTGAGTCCACTGATTGATGAAAAGATATTTGAAAAACAATCGTGTACCGCTCAATAGAAATTGTTTTTTGCAATACAAAAGGTTTTAATGAAAATCAATTATCAATCATAAAACACCTTTTGATTTGAAAAATTAGTACCGGTCGCATGCTAATGAAAAATTTTAAAGCACATAGACCGTTTTTCAAAGGTATCCGTCAATCCATAACTGAACCGGTGATTGATTCAAAAGATTGAATCACCCCATTGTTTCTGCTCAGTTGTCACATGGTTGATCTGTATAATAGATCTCACATGCCACCTACCGGGAGCTTGTTAGATGTTGGCTCCAGAAGGCTTTCCATCTTCATTGTGAATATGTAAACACATCACTCGGATGTTCTGGCAATACCACAAGGATAATGCGCAGGACTCATAAGATATAATCTCTCTTTCTACATTGTGTGAAGCATGAGAGTCTTCATTGAAAGTGTCCTAATGAGATTTATTGATGATCTCGTGGCTCTAGACTCAATTTGTGCATATTTGGATCCTATGTCGGAGACTAGGGAGAGGTCTCCTTCTTCAATATCAACAATCTCTAAGAGAAAGTCGATAGATAATGTCGGTTCCCGTGAGAATGAAACAAGTCCTTTTAAGAGGAACTTGAGTGGTTTTGGGAAGTTGAAGTGCGGCCACCGGGTCCATGACGCGTCTTGTCTTCAATACCGATGTTACCATCAAGAGCATATGAATTGAACCCGGTTTTACGCCCTAAGGTTGAATAAATGGAGGGCTATTTGTTTTCACCCTTTTCTCATTCAATTCTTTTTAATTCTTCAACCCCTTCAGTGCTTACCGAGACTTCATAGCTAGATCCATGTTGGGTTTATTCCAAGATTACTAGCTCGGTCTGCGCACTCTTCCCATTCCTCATTTTTTCTCCTTTTATTATCATACCTAAGAACTCTACACTAACTAGTGGATAGTCCCAGGGTAGATCCCTCCGTTACGGCGGATCTTGGGAACAAAAACCTAACCTTATCATCCTTATATCACCATACATAAAGTAAAGTTGGTCGGTCTATTTGGTATTGTTCATCTGCCGTTGGAACCAATTGAAAACCATTTGAAAATCAATTCAGATACTTGTGATATATTATCAAAGCATTTTGTACATGAATTGTTTTTGATATTTTTAGAACGAGAACTCCCCTCAACATGTGCATCAAGTATTTGAAAATGTTTTGCACACGGAGGCAAGAGAAAGAATTAACTTCTTTGATTACCATTTTCTAAAAGATATCACCATCACTTCCCAAATCGAATCAAGTAGATAAAGCATTTTGGGGAAGGATGAGATTTTCATGATTTTGCTCCCCCTCAATATGTGCTTCTAGGTTTGAAAGGAGTTTTACACATACTAGAGGGAACATGCACATTGAGATAAATGATCACGTTTCAAATTATAGATGCTCCCCTCAATGTGTGCATGGAAAATTTGAAATCGTTTGTCACTTACGGGGAGGCAAACATGCTAATCACTTAAGAAACCATTTATCGAATTATCGGTTTAAATCCTATTTAAATCACAACTTCTTCCCCGATCACAATTATTAAAACATTTGAGATTTGTGATCTCTGTAGATTTAAATTGATTTTGGAAAGCTTTTATGGAGAATTGTGACTTGATTATGAAAGCGTTTTAGCGATAAGGATCGATGTTGAGATTTTAAACTCCATTGGTTAAACATGCATGTACATCTTTTGAAAACAATTTAATGCCAAATAACTTTTAATTTAATTGAAATCATTCTCCCCCTCAATCAATGACATAGGTTGTTGATTGAGCGATAGAGTTTTGAGATAAGTCGATGATTATCAAAAATAGAGAGCAGAGTTATTTTTCAAAGCATTTAGTTTTCGCCAGATAAATGTTATAGAATCGAGCATGGAATTTGAAAACATGGTAAACATGGCTCGTTCTTTCTTTTAAACAGGGTTATGCTTGAAAATGACAATAAACCATTGTTTCTCTTTTCTCCCATAATTTTTTTGATTTTTGATTTTTTTTTTAAGAATTGAACAACATCTAAAGTCCGTGTCATTCTTTGAATGGCGGCAAAGACCGTAGATATTTTCGAACCGAAAAAAAACATGACAAAAAGACAATATTTTTGAAGAATTTTTTTTTTTTTTTATAGGGTTTTATAATTTTGTATTTTGTTTTTCGAATAAGTATTTACAAGAGATAGATGAAGATAGACCTTTACTCCTCGTCTTCCTCTCGAAGGCGTTTGAGAATATTGCGGTTGAAGGCTTTTCAAGCCAAGGCGTGGAAGAATAAACTCAAAACGTTCTCTTGGAAGAGCTGTGGTGAAGATGTCCGCTAAGCGATATTGAGACCTCACAAAATATAGTTCCACCACACCTTTTTCCACTTGTTCCTGATGAAATGATGTCGAATGTCGATATGCTTTGCTCTTGAGTGTTGAGCGTTGTTGCTTGAGAGAGCAATAGCACTTTATTATCATCTGATGAGAGGATTTTGTTGAATTCAAAGCCATAGTCGGATAATTGAGATCTCATCCATAAGATTTGAGCACAACAAGATGACATGGCTATGTATTCACCTCTGTAGAGGAAATAGAAGTACTCATTTGCTTCTTTGAAGAGCATCTCACAAGCTTATCACCCAAAACGAGCACCTCGGATGTACCGGCGTGTATCTTGACAACTGCATGATCGGCATCTGCATAGGTCGTTAGTGACATACCGGTGTGCTTCGGGTACCATAGTCCCATATTGATGGTTCCTTGGAGATACCGAAAGACCCGTTTTTAAGCTTCAAGGTGCTTTTTAGTAGGCTTAGCACGGTATCTAGCACACATGCAAGCGGCGAACAAGATATATGCGGTCTACTAGGCGTGAGGTACATCGAGGATCCAATCATACTACGATATTTCGTTTGGTCAATCATGATTCCTGAGTGGTCCTCATCTAGTTTGGTTCGATCAATCATGGGGGTGTCAACGGGGTCACATGAATCAAATCCAAATTTCTTTAAAATCTCTATTGCATATTTAGATTGATTTATGAAAATGCCTCCGGGACTTTGTGAAATTTGTAATCCCAAGAAAAGCGACATTTGTCCCATCATTGACATTTGAAACTTAGAACTCATTTCATTAGAAAATTGATCACATTCCATTAGTTGGTCGAGAAGCAAAAATAATATCATCAACATAAATTTGAACATGAGTTAAATGTTTGCACTGACTTCACGGTGAACAATGTAGGATCAACTGCTCCTTTCTTGAATCCGATGATAGAAGAAACTTTGACGGTGTATCATACCATGCCCTCGAGCTTGCTTTAAACCGTAGAGAGCCTTCTTCGGCGATAAGCGTGAGTAGGATGCTCTTGATTCACAAATCCTTCGGGTTGGTGGCGTGAGCGACTTCTTTAAGATCTCCGCTTGAAATGCGTCTTTACATCCATCGATACACTACCATGTTCTTACTAGCGTTAGCGAAAAGATTCGATTGCCTCGATTCGAAAGCAGCAGGGAGCAAAAGATTCTTCAAAGTCTATACCCTCCTCTTGACGATATCCTTTAGCAACTAAGCGAGCCTTGTTTTCAACACATCACCATGCTCATCAAGTTTTACTTTGAAGATCCATTTGCGAGCTATAATCATAGCTTGATCTGGAGGCGGTACTAACTCCCATACATCAAGTCGATCAAACTCATGAATTTCATCTTGCATGGCATTGAACCAGTTGTCTTCATTCATGGCGGTTTTAACATCTTTTGGTTCGATCTTAGAAAGTCCGGAGTTGAAGAAACACCATAAGGCATCGGTTGCAAGTTGTTTCGGGTTGATCTGAGGGCGAGAGGGATTTCCAATGATGTTGTCTAATGGATGATCGTGAGTCCATTTTCTAAGGTGTTCATGTGGCGGTTGTTGAGGCGAGGTAGCCGAGTCGATGTCTCACGAAGAAGATGGTTGATGATGATTCGGGAGTAGCAAATATGTTTTCAAATGGAGCATTTTCGGGAGTAGCAAAGGGATTAACTTCATCATTGATGCGAGAAACATTTCCATGATGTACATTTGAAGAATGATGATTTGTTGATGAGCTGAAGGATCGGCGGGGTGCTTCTTGACTTAAAGATATTGAGGCCGAAGGATTGACTTCATTCCGCGGGGAATATGAGCATCCTCTTGCGGGAATCATTACCTCATTAGTGTTTGAATCATACAGTTCATCAAACATAGGATCAAACAATTTCTTTACATCATCTTCGGATGGGGGTACATATGGAGTTTCTTGAGTAGAGTTTGGAACAAGAGATGAACCAATGGGGCTGCTCTTGAAGTCGCGGTCCCGAGTGGATTGTCCGGGAGCCATTTGACCGGTCGACTCATCAAGCGTAGCGTGAATGGTTTCCATGATATTTCGGGTTCTTTTGTTATAGATTCGGTATCCTTTTTTGTTTGGTGCGTATCCTACAAATACTCCAATGTCGACTTTAGCCCTAGTTTCCCTAAGTCTTGACCCTCATTAGTTGGATAGCACAATGCACCAAACACACGAAGGCGAGAGAGATTAGGTTTTACATTTGTGGACAAGTTCATATGGAGTTTTCCATATGCGGTGTGGATTAGGGAGCGATTTTGTGTATAGCATGCAAGTGGCGATTGCCTCACCAGGAGAAACATTGGAACCTTTGAGTAAATCAACATTGTTCTAGCGGCTTCAACGAGTCGATTTAGTCTTTCAACTACACCGTTACGTTGAGGAGTTTAAGTGAAATACTTCTTTGATGGTGATTCCAAGCGCTTTCATAGAATTCATTAAGTTGTTTGTTGACAAACTTCGGTTCCATTATGCGTTCGACAATTACGCGGTTTTGTTAAGTCGAACTGCGGTACTGTTTGATGAGTTTGATGATGATATCAGGAGTTTCATCCTTTGTCCTTATGAACTTGACCCGGGTGAATCTAGAGTAATCATCAACCACAACTAACACATATTTCTTCCCAAAGATATATTACCCTCATTGGTCCACATAAGTCCATATGAATCATATGAAGACTTACGTGGACAGAGTTAGTAGGTTTGGGTTTATGGGCATATTTCTTGCTTTTTCCCAATTGACATCCTGAACAAAGATGATCCTTTTCATACTTTAGTCTAGGTAAACCTACAACAAGGTCCTTTACGGAAAGATCGTTGATGGTGCGAAGTTCAAGTGATTGAGACGACGATGCCATAACCATGACTTTGTTTTTGAAGCCTTTGATAACAAGCGGATTGGAGAAGCCCTCATCATGTCATCGATAGAGATGGTGTAAAGGTTTGACCCACGAGTTCCTTTTAACGGTTCCTTACCATTAAGATCTCTAACAAAGCGGTATGTTTTTCGAAATGCAACTTCTAGATCGAGTCACGAAATTGACCAGCGGAGAACGATTATGACCAACCCTTCAACATAGTAGACTCTCGAGATGACACTATCACCAACAACATAATCTCCATAACCCATAATAGCACCGAAATTATCATTACCAAATCTAGGTCCCAGATGAACTTGCTCACGAAGTTCATGAGCGCGACCGGTCTCGGTCATATGCTTGGAACGGCTGAGTCCGGGTACCCGCGAGCGATTTGAACGATCTGCGAGTTGAACACGAGACAAAATGGATAAGCTGGATAATTGGGATCCCCATGCAAGAATGGGTTCCATTTGGTTAATGTGATTTGGAACACCCACATCAATCGAAACATCCATATCGGTAGAAGCAATGGAATCATTGGGAATAGATGCAATCTTGGTATGCATATTTGCCCTATTCAAAGTATGTTTACTTCTTAAGGGAATAGTTCTACCGGTAGGCATCCATTTTCTAGTGGGCATAATCTTAGCGGTGTGAGAACAAAGCGATTATTCTTATGACCAAAAGGTATCCAATAATAACCTATCTTTATAAAAGTTCTTACTGTGGGTTTCCACTGTTTTCTAACAGTCTTTCGTTTTGCCTTTTTGCCTTATTTGCACGATTATTAGCATTAGCAATTTTAACTGGGCATTTGACGGCATTAGACAAAGCATTCACACCACATTCATGATTAGCAAGCGGAATTCAAGCATGCGGCATTACAAGGTTTGCAGATAGTATCGAAATTGAATTAATTACTGATGCGCCTAAGGCTAATACTAGAATCAACACGATTCGTTTTATTCAACTCAAGCCTAACGTTCCTAGATTGGTCTTCTACTCTCTTCCGGTGCACATTCTTAGCTTGCAAGGTCCTATCATTCCTTGTATTGTCTTGAGACTTTGACGCTTTCGCTTTAAAGTCAGCGATTACTCTGTAGAGGGAATGGGAACATTAGTTGGTTGATCTAATTTTGCATTCTGAACTTGATGTGCAAGGATCACGAAGTACTAGAAGGCACATTAGTGTATACTTTAAGGCTGTGATTTGAGCTTTTGAGGCACACTAAAGTTCACTTTCTTAGCACTAACATATGGAATCGAACTACTTGAAGGCACATTAGTGTTTCCTTTTTAAGGCTGGGCATAGAGCGGATTTCTGCTTGGCACTAGGCATAGAAACGAGGGCATCACGACTTTGCCTTTTCACCTAAGGTTAAGGATTTTGGGCATGTGGCAATTACACATTCTAGCAACTCTTGAGATCGTTTGGCATGGAGGCAAGCAAACCTAATTTCACTATCAAGAGGTTTATTAATGAAATCCTCTTCGACAATCTCACGGAGACATTCTAGACTATCCTTAAGGTGAGCAGAGTATTCATGAAAAGCATGTTCATTATTCCTAAGATGAGGAGGAATATATTTAATCGCCACGAGTGTATTTGCAGATCTAAGGGTGACTTTGAGACAACATTCTTATTGAAAACAAGTGGCGGTTTCCCATTTCACGACTTCTTAGATTCTCAATTTCCTTTTGTAAAGGCGTTATTTTTTCGTTGTTTTGGTCACGGGTGACTTTCATTGAATCATATAACTCTTTAAAATGTCGTTTAACTTTTCATTTTCTTCTAGAAAACTCTCGTTTTCCTTTTGTAAGGCATCAACTAAGTTTTGAAGATGAAAAGTTTGAGAATTCTGAGGATCTAAAGAAGGAGGATTTGGGAGCTTTGTCTTATTGTTCGTTTGACCCTTTAATTGAGAGATTTGGGCTTTCAACTTTTCGATCGTGTTACCGAGCTTGAATCATTCATCACGCGTTTGTTAATTTGAAAAGCGCATCAAACTCTGGAGCATCTGGCGATGTCTTGACATTTGAAGTTTTAACATTTTCTTTAAGATGTTGATATTTTAGTTGTAAATTAAAATGCTCAACTTCGAGTTTAGAAAAATGTTTAACCAAATTGTTGTGATCATCCAGTTCAATTTTCTCGTTTAGTTCAGAATTAGTTTTTCAAGCTCAATGACACGATCATGGGAGACTTCGAGGCCGAGATAGTTCATGAAATTTGGAAGCATTAATAGAGCAATTTGAAGCGATGAAAAGATATCTTGAGCAACACATTCAATAATAAGAGTCTCATTTAAGGTATGCAAGTTCTTCCTCTCAATCTCATTATATTTTAGTGCGCGCTCATAATCACTAACTTCAACTACCATTGCATCAAATTCCTTTTCCATTTCTTTATTATCTGATTTTGTCCCTTTTAAGACTCTCAAAATGATCTTTTAGTTGTTTAAAGAAAGGCATGACCTCGGTTAAATAACATTCTTTCATTTGCTCAAAACCCTTTTCCCTTGGTTATCCGTGGGTGTGATCCTTTTCTTACAAGTTTTCTCAAAATCGATAAAATAGTTGAAGAATAACATATTGGGTGATTAAGGTCTTGCTCTTAGTGGCAATAGTTCTAGGAACTAAATGCATTGGAGTATTTGGAGGATACTCGATTCGCTTTAGGGAATTTCCTACAAGGGGATTCTTTTCAACAAGATTTTGACTTTTGCAAGTCCATATCCTTTTTCGAAAACACTTGTTAGGGAATCAACAATGTTTGAGGCTTAAACATGTTCAAGGAAATCCAGTTTTCCTTCTTGTAGTCATGGGAGTGATAATAATCTTTTTCTCTTTGCATTTCGGGTCATCTAGTTTTTGTTCATCCTTTCCCTAGTGACTTCATCTGATTTCTTATCTTCCTCGGTGCACTCACGCAACTAGGTTTACGCCTAGGCTTAAGAATTTCATTACCATCATAAAGCACCTTATGAGCATTTCTAGACTTTTTAATTACCTCGGATTGGTTCCTCAACAAGGGGAATGCTATGCTTATCGCTTAAGACTCGATGTTTAGTGACCATGTGAGCGGTCTGAATGGTGTTTCCTTGTATGTACAACTTGTTCTCAAGTTTGTTTTTCAAAGTTTTCAGATTAGAAAAATCTCTCAAGAGTTTTGATTCCTTTGCATTAAATTCTTGCTTAAGCATTTTCACATTTTCTTGAAGTTCTTGTTTTTGTTTAGATGTTTTAGAGAGTTTTTCTTGCAAGGAATTTAATTCTTGTTTCAATACTTCTTCTCTAAACTTACTTTTTCTAATTCCTGTACTTACTTGGTTATCCATTTCCGCTTTCACGAGTGGTCAACTCAAACTTAGCACGTTGTTCATAAATAGCAACACGTTCTTTATAGGCATTTAGTTTAGAAATAATGGAATCATCGAGGCACATGCGGTGTATTCATCACAAACATAGTCATTGTTGGCTATGAGAAGATGCATCACTTGGTACAACTTCACTTTCACTTTGTTTCACGTATTGATCATATGGGACAATATTGATATTACCCATATTTTCAATATTTGATTCAATAGTTTCAGTTGATTGTACTTTGGCATGCATCTGTGCACATCGACATCATCATTATAGTTTTAATACCTCTGAGATGAGCTTGTCATGGGATGGCCCAACTAGTGATGAAGAGGAGACCTTGGGAGAAACCATTGGAGAAATGCTAGCCATAAAAATTGTGTGTGCCGTAGGTCCATCATCCACATCAGAGTCGTATGCATCACAGTCAGCGACTTGAAAGGCATTCTGATGATTGTGACCTATCTCACGAATAGAATTGCTCATCATCTGCATCATAGGTCTTGGCATTGCCCTCGGCAGAAATAGCAATTCCTCTTCATTGAGTAGCACCATTGTCCGAGCTTGAGCCGGCGGCATCTTCTCTCGGAGTAATCGGCGATGCGTCGGCGTTTTGGAGATGTGCAGGTTCCTTGCAATGTGTCCCTCTCCACCACGGTTATAACATTTGATGAGCTTAGTTTGACCTTGGTTACCATTCCTTCCTCGATTATGGTTTCCAACATAACCTCTCCCGACTCCACCTCGTCCACGATCATGCTTTCTGCTGGTTGCACCACGATCCTTCCATCTTTAATAGTGGCTTGATTGTGTGGGTTAGATCTTGATTCGAGGTTGTTGTTGGTTTGTGGGAGAGTATTCATGTTTTGATTGATGAGAAGAGCTAGTTGATTAATGAAGCTACCGCGTGAGTATCGGCATCGCTTGTTTGTACATAGGATCGGGAATGAGTTTGTGATTACCATTACCCAGGGTATGACTTGTGATGCTTTGGTTGTGATTCCGATGTTTGAGTAGAAAGTTGTAGAGTCATTAGGCGAGCTTGTCTCTCCCACTGGTTGGTTTTAGGCCGATTGAGAATTAATTTTCAAACATAGCATGTCTCTCATTCAGAAGGAGGAAGGCATAGAGTTGCTCATAGTTTGTATTCTTCAATCCTTTAGTGAGCTTCACAGCGGTAACAAACTTGTGCCATTAGGGATTCATGTTGTTCAAAAATTTTGAGTTCAAGCGAATGTTAGGCATAGTCATTCCGATGTTCCTCATGTCATTAACTAACTTATGAAATCTCACATAGTACTCATAGACACTCTCATCCGGTTTCATCTTGAAATGCTCAAATTCGTCATAGAGTTGGGATTCTCTGTCTTCCATAGTTAATTGAGAACACGAGAGAAGCATCTTAACATTGTCCCAAGCTGCCTTAGCATCGTGTTATGATTGATCAGCTTGTAGATGTCTTTAGGAAGACCTTGAAGAACAATGTTTGAAGCCCCGATATCGCATCAAATCTCTTTTTATCCTTATCATCAAGCTCATCATACATCTTAGTTCTGTCAATTCCGTAAGCAGAGGTACCATCGCATTAGTATCAAGTATGTCTCTAGTCGTCTCAACTCGATATGGTCCTTCATCAATGGATTTGAGAATGTTGACACCATTTTCCTTTCCAAGGCAATACAGTCTAATTCTTTGAGCCCAAGAGTCGAGGTAGTCGGTTCACGTCCAAGCATGGGTGGGCCGAGTATCCGAACTTTTGCTTGAACATCTTGACGACGGTGGAGATAGCGATTGGGGCGTTGGTAGACATGTTAGCAGTTATACGGGATTTTATAGCTCTATGATTAAACCGGAAATGGATTCTTTCACGGATTTTTCTTGAATCAAGAAAACGTAAACAATCACTCAAGACTCTAGATGATAAAATACTAAATAAGCTAGAAGATAATGCACTAAATTAGCTAGAAATTAGTGCACTAAGTTAACTAGAAATTAATGCACTAAATTAAGCTAACCCTTAATTAAGCTACACCCCTAAGTCTAGAGTCCCAAGTAAGCTATGAAAAACAAGTAAGCTAAGTAGTAACTTACTCTCATGCACAGACCAAATTAAGCTAACCAAATTTTGGCGAGCAATTCGCTACACAAGTCGCTAGAGACACAAGTCGCTAAAGAGCAACTCAAGCTCTTCGACCAAGTCACTACCACAAGTCGCTACCCAGTAGTGGAGAATCCACTACTTGTACTTTAACTTCGCTAGATCTAACTCGCTAGTTCCAACAACGTAAGTCGCTACAAAATGTGAAACAAGTGGCTACCAAGAAACTATTCCGTGAGCTAAGTAAGCTAGCTTGAAAAAACCATATAAACCTCACTTTTCAATCCAAAACAACCCAACCAAGATGATTCAAGCTTACCAAATGAAAACCTAAACACTTTTGATGATTCTAAACATAAAAGTACAACCAAAATCGAAACTTTAACACTAGAAATCAATCAAATGATGCCAAAACCACTAAACTTTTTCAAACTCAAAAACCACCTAAAACCACTAGAAATCCAAAGATGTGTAAGATATGATCTAACCATGGCTCTTGATACCAATTGTAAGATATAACTTTTCACATACACATCATAACATTAACACAAGGTAAAATATAGATGGAATTCTAGAGAGAGAAAGTTAGAGGTTTAGGGAACTTAGTGAGAGAAAGTGAAAGATATTATTATGAGCTCCAACTCTCTACCTTGGGAGGTAGAGAGTATTTATAGTACTTACATAAACGCCACACACGGTACGTGGATCGGCATCTGAGTGGGTAAAGACCGTCCGTCCTCCCGCGGTGTTACTTAACTAAATACTACTTAACTTAAAATAACTACGACTACGAGCTTTCTAACGATTACATATACTTGAGGCGACTGACTCTTTAATACACGAATTTCTCATTCCTAACAAAAGTCGTCATGGACCCAGTGACGCATGCACTAAACCTTCTTAACCACTCAAGTTTCTCTCAACATTAGCTTGTTTCATTCTCCTGAGAACCCTACGTAAACTATCAACTTTCTCCTAGAGATTGTTGGTATTGAAGAAGGAGACCCTCTCCATGAGAATCTCCTTTCAGGGAAAACCAAAATGCACTATTGAGTCTAGAGCCACGAGATTCATCACAAGATCTCTTAGGTACACTTGACATTTCATCACTTGATATTCAACAATAAGAATTTTAGTGGTTCATGCTCGGAGTCCTTCCGCGAGATCTTAGCAATGCGTGAGAACATTTATGAGAGGTTCACATTTGTGATCCTCGATTGATTGAATGGAAAATCACACTACGGGTCAGCATCAAGAGGCCACGGCATTTGGTGGCAAGCAACTCGAGTGGATTTAGCGGCAGTGGTCTCAAACGGTCCTGGTCATTGGTGATGCTTGATTGTACCTCGTGACTCATCGAATCGTGGGTGTACTTGATTTTATAGTGTTAATCCGCTGTAAATTAGAGTTGTGTTTTCACACTATCTTTGTCAACACTCTCGGTTCAAACTTGTAAGTGCGGGAATCCCTTATTACTAACCGTTTAATGTTTACACTTCTTATGGAAGCTCTGGCGGAAGCGGAATGATGCGTCTGAGATTCTCTGCTTGTTCACACCAACAACATCATCAAAGAAGTTCTATCTTAAAGCAACACAAAAGTGAGAATGATTCTTCGTCAAATCAAAAGAATCTGCAAAGTTAAAAGACTTAAAAGAAATTCATCGATTACACCGTAATCCAGCGTTAAAGAGATTGTGTGAGCATATTTGGAGAAAAGGCGTGGAGACAGGCGGCGAAGATGGAACTTCGAGAAGCGGTGAGATTTGATCACGAATAACAACATACTATCACTTTCATCACAAAAGAACAATGATCGAAGAACAAAGTTAAAGATGGCGTCAAAAGCATATTTGTTCAAAACTATCTACGCTACAGCAGGGGAGATGGTTCAAATCAAGGCAATTCTTCTCACGAAAGAAGAATGTCGAGGAAGGCGTCAAAGCTACTATTACATCAACGCCTTCCACTTGGATTTTCATCACCAACACTTGAGGGAGATTATTTGGAATCACTCCTAAACCTTTATTCAAGTGTTAGTTACTCATATGTAATAGTTAGTTTAATTATGGCCTTTATGTTTTTTATTAGCCTTAAGCTTATGTAGAAGGTATGAGCTTAGGCCCATGTCCAGTAAGGAAAGGATGGGAACTAGGAGTGTTGCCCTAGCTTCCCTCCTATAAATACCTTGTAAACCTTCATTTGAAGGTTGGTTTGATTTCAAGTTATTCTCTCATTAAGCATCTCTATGCCTAACCGTTTTACTTTCATGGGTATTATTATTGTGTTTTGGTTTACTTGTTCAACCCTTTATCTCTTTCTATTAAGCTTGTGTTTGAATCTAGTGACCTAACAATAACCCCTTTGCTACTCGAAGATGCTCCTTTGAGAACATATTTGCTCACGAACCATCATGAACCATAACAATAGGGGAAGCGACTACGCTACTTAGGTTCCTCAACAACAACCGCTGAATACCTTAGAAAATGGACACATGACCATCGTGGACACCATCATTGGAAACCCCTCTCATCCGGTATCCACTTTCGTAAACAACTTCCAAGCGATGCCTTATGGTGCTTCTTGATTCCGTACTATCAAAGTCGAACCAAAAGGCGTTAAAAGCTGCCATGAATATAGAAGACAACTAGTTCAATGCCATGCAAGAAAATTCATGATTCGATCATTTGTGCTATGATCATTGCTCTAAAGTGGATCTTCAAAGTAAAACTTGATGAGCATGGTGATTTACTAAAAGAACAAGGCTTCGATTAGTTTAAAGGATATACCATCAAGAGGAGGGTATTGACTTTGAAGAATCATTGCTCCAGTTACGCATGTGAAGCAATCAAAATCTTCACGGCTAATCGCAAGTAAGAACATGGTAGTCTATCAAATGGATGTAAAGCGGCTTTTATTACTTGGAGATCTTAAGGGAAGTTGTATCGTCGCCAACCTGAAGGTTTTGTGAATCGAGCATCCTACTCATGTTTATAAACGAAGAAGGACCTTTCGGTTTGAAGCAAGCTCCAGGGCATGATACGATGCGCTATCAAGGTTTCTTCTATCTAATAGATTCAGCAAAGGCGAGTTGATCCGACATTGTTCGACAAACACTTAATCCATGTTCAAATCTATGTTGATGATGTATTTTAGCCTCGGCCGGCCTGATGAATGTGGCGAGTTTTTTCTAGGAGATGGGCTCCAAATTTCAAGTAATGATGGGAAAAATGTCATTTTTTCTTGGGATTACAAATTTAACAAGATCACGGAGGCATTTTTATCAATCAATCTAAATATGCTAGCTGAGATTTTAATGAAATTTGGATTTGATTCTTGTGACCACTGTTGACGACTCCCATGGTGGCGTGCTTGCTAAAGCCGGATGAGGACCTCTAGGGATCATGGTTGGCGGACTAAATATGCGTGAATATGATTAGGTCCTTATGTACCTTCGCATTAGACGGACGATACATGTTGTATGCATGTGCTGAATGCAGGCTAAACCTACCAAAAAGCACACTTGAAGTGGTTAAGCGGGTCTTCGGTATCTCCAGGAACCATCGACATGGGACTTTGGTACGAGAATACACCCATTATGTCACTACTTACGACCTATCACGGAATCTCTTTGACCATGCAAGATGTCAAGATACACGTCGAAGCACGCGTCGGTAGGTGCTTTCGATTTTACTGGTGATAAGCTTTTGAAATTTTGGTCTTCAAAAAGAAACAAATGAGTACTTCTATATCCTCTCTGGAGGTATAATATATAGCCATGTCATCTTGTTGTGCTCAAATCCTATGGATGAGATCCCAATTATCCGACTATGGCTTTGAATTCAACAAAATCCTCTGTATTGTGATAACAAAAGTGCCATTGCTCTCTCATGCAACAGCGTTCAACATTCAAGAGCAAAGCATATCGACATTCGACATCATTTCATCAGGGAGCAAGTGGAGAACGGAGTGGTGGAACTTTATGATGGAATGAATGCAGTTAGCAGAGACATCTTCACCAAAGCTATTATATTCCTAGAGAGCGTTTTGAGTTTATCCTTCCGACTTGGTCTAAGAGTCTACAACGAAACACTCAAGCGTCTTCAAGAGGAAGGCGAGGTGTAAAGTCTTTCTTCATCCATCTCTTGTTAATATTTATTTATTCAAAAGCAAAATACAAAATTATAAAACCCACAAAAGAAAATAGAAAGATATAAAATTTCAAAAAATCCATAAAAATCAATCCTTTTGAAAAAAAGCTAAAATATTTTCCCATCTTTTCTTTTTATTGATTTCATCTCACGGTCTTTATTGTTGTCATTCAAAAGAGTGACCGCGGGTCTTGATGAAGTTCAAATGTACATAATTTTTTTGAAAAATAAAATAAATAAAATAAAATAAATTTGAGAGAAAGAAAAACAAAAGGTTTATAGTCATTTGGACTATACCCCATTTTCTTACTAAGAAAAACGAGCCATGCTTTATCTTATTTTCAAATCTAGGTACTCACGAATCTAAAACAAATGTTTGTCACCATAAGACAAATGTTTCCTTCACAAATATTTTTCCTTCTATAAAAATTCATACGAAAAATATTTGTTATCTATGAAAACTAATAGCTTTGAAAAATAACTTCGGACTCAACTTTTGAAAATCATGCGGACTTGACATTTGTCAAAATCTCTATATCTCAATCAACAACTTATGTCATTGATTGAGGAGGAGAATGATTTCAATTAAATCAAAAAGTTATTTGTCATACAATTGTAGTTGAACCAAGGCTTATGTCATGTTTTCAAAAGATACTCAAGCATGTTTAATCTTTGGAGTTTAAAGTCTCAGATTTGATCCTTATCGGTTAATTGTTCTCATAAGCAAGTCACGATTCCCTCAAAGCTTTAAAAATCAATTTAAATCTATAGAGATCATAAATCTTAAATGACTTGAAAATTGTGATGAGGAGAATTTGTGATTTTAAATTTGATTTAAAAGCGATAATTTGATAAATGGTCTTACAAGTGATTAACAAGCTCTCCTCATGTACATGTGCCAAACGATTTCAAATTTTCCATGCACATGTTAAGGGGGAGCATCTATATCAAACCAAAAAGGATTGAAACGTGATTGATTTGTTTCAAAGTACAAGTTTTCCCTAATATGTGCAAAACACTTTCGAATCTCTATGCAAATATTGAGGGGGAGCAACTTTTTGAAAACCACATTCCTTCCCAAAAATATCTTTAACTAAGTATGAAAAATACTAATCTTGATA
>OU343223.1:152073372-152180591 GCA_910596185.1 Chrysanthemum makinoi | reverse complement strand
TGTTTAATCAATGTTAATTTCACTTTTAATAGGTCTTCTTTCCAATCCTTGCATATGAGCACTATTATGTAATAGTTTTCAACATTACAAATGGTCGTGCTGTAATTTTAGACAACAGTAAGTCAGATGCTTCATATGATGGTAAATACAAGCACATTTTTTATTATGTGGTAAGAATTATGTTTTTTTTTTTTATTTACTATTATTTTTTCATGTTCAAGATATTTTTGTGTTGTTCTCATTAATTTTTATTTTTACGAGAAAAGTCATTAACATCCTATTTGCTTCATCACAATCCTCCCAAAATTGAACTTTTCCTAGATTCAAAGGCTGAAGTACTTCCACTAAAATGGAGAACTAGGAAAGATAAAGTTAATTGTGGATTACATACAATGATTCATATGGAACTTTATGAGGATCAAGACAAACAATGGGAAACATGTCTTTTAAAAGAAAATGACCGAAATCGTCAAATTCAGCTGGATGTGTTGAGAAGTAGGTATATAACAAAGATCTTGCTGCATGAGATTAATATGCATAAAGAAAATTTGATAAAATATGTAGACGAGTGGATAAAATCTTCAAAAGTTGTTGACGAAATTGGCAATGGATGAAAGTATCGCTAAAGAAAATGTTCCTCGCTCATATTGCTATATTGATGAAGCAAGTTTCAAGGAGAATGCTCAAAACAAGTTTCGAAAGTTTAGCAGAGGTAGAAAGTTTGGTGATAAGCATGACTTTGTAGTAGTGAATAAAATGGGTAAAGAAGTAGTTTTGGAACGAGTAAGCGCTTGAATATACACAGTGTTGAAGAAAGTGCTACTCGAGGCATAAAACTATTGCTACTCAAATAGAACCGTGCTAGTAGAAATTTACCTCTCGATGTAAAAGATATTACAAGATATATTTCTCCGCTACAAAACAAGTAATAGATGAAAATAGTGTCGCAGAGGTGATGATTGATTTGAAGAAATCAAAACCAAGTGTTAAGGGTATTACCATCCAAGAGCCTTCTTCCACACCTGTTAGGGATATAGAATCATCATCACAAGATATAAACGAGGGTAAAGGAAAACTTGTTGAAGATACTGATTTTGAGATACTTGAAGAATTAGGTGCTACATATGAAGCAGACTCTAAAATGGCTCGTGAATTAGGTGAAACATATGAAGCAGAGAATCAAGAGTTTCTTGAAAAACAAAGAAAAGCTGCTGAGAAAGAAGCTAAAACATTAGCATTAGTAGTTGCTTGAGATGAGGAAAGGGTTAAATGTGATACAGATATGGTGCTTGCTAACAAGCAGACTCAGAAATACATACAAATGTACACTATATTAAAGGAGTACATGAAAGAAAGAAGAAACTTGTATGTCACAGAGACTTAAGAAGAAAAGCGAGACCACCTCTGTTTAAAGAAGAATGTTTCATGAAACTTATTTAAAGAATATAAAGGGTTGCAGAAAGAATCAATTGTCTCATATACCTAATGATGAAGTTGAGAAGATGTATAAGACAGCTAAGGAGGAAATAGATACT
Organism: Chrysanthemum makinoi; assembly: GCA_910596185.1. NCBI lineage: Eukaryota > Viridiplantae > Streptophyta > Magnoliopsida > Asterales > Asteraceae > Chrysanthemum > Chrysanthemum makinoi. Next base: position 152,179,056 of record OU343223.1, on the reverse strand, counting down.
TTTCGGCCCATGGATACAGAGCGACACAAAAAAGAAACAGTGGAGGTAGTCAATAAAGAAAGCTCTAGCTCAGGAGTGAAAAGAGTTGCAAGTGTCTTAAATACTATTTGTAGGAAAAAAATGAAACCAGATAAGTCTAAAGCATTTGAAGAAAAATTGGAAGAACAAGTATGTGATGCAGAAGATAGAGAAAAGTTGCAAAAATGAGAACTACTGCTTGTATAATCTGAACTTCTGCTAGTGTATTAGAACTGTGATTTTAAAGGCTATGTACGTTATTTTTACATGTACTCTGATATTATAGTTTAATGTTAAACGAGTTACTATGATATTAGAAGTTAGATACTAAATTTTTTAACTAGGCATGATCAATTATGTATTAAATCAAAAATACATAATTTAAATGATATTAAACATAATAATAATGTTTAAATGCTAAATGTTAGTTTTTCAATGGTTAACTTTAATATATACTTGAATTATAAATTTTAAACCATAAATTCACAATACTTTAAGATTGGGACCTTAAACCAAAAATTTTATTCATAATATAAAATTACATAATACTTCTGCAACAACCAACAAAACAAGCAACAACCAAACTACAAAAGATCATTAAACAAACACAAAAGATCTAAACAGCCAAACCCCCAACCAAACCTCACTCATACTTCTCCATCTTCATACTTCTCCATCTTGGTGATATGCTCCTTCTTTTTGTTGATAATTGCACGCATATCAACCAAAATGCAAACAAGCGAGTCCAACAATTGACGCTCCATCACTTGAACGTCATTCAGGCAGTCAAAGATCTCATTCGCAGCTTCTTCTTCATCGAAATTAAAAGATAATACCTCACTCATTGCTTCTGTACGCTTTTCAACCTTTGTAACCAACTCACTTCTACGCTCGCCAAGCCACATAATAATCCCTTCTTCATTTGTAACTTCTTGATTAAATAAAAACTTGAACATGTTGTGTAGTTGATTAGTTCCAGAAACGTTTTTGAGTTCATTGATAATTGGAGTTTGAGACATTTTGAAGATGATTAGGGTTAGAGCAGAGATGGTATCTTGTTGCAACTGAATAGACTTATTTATATTGTAACTGAATAGACTTATTTATTGCAAATAAACCCTCCAATTTCAAAAACGCGTCAAATTTACAATTAAAGTTTGCAAAAATAATAAAAACAGCCCTCAAAATTAAGTATCAGAGTAAGTTAATAATATCAGAGTAATAATTAAGTAAGTTAATAATATCAGAGTAACAGTTTATCATTTATAAAATTAAGACCATTAATTCATTGGCTTAACTTCCGAAAAACACACATCCAGTTTATCATTACAATTATTAATCTGATATTATTTAGTAAGTTAATAATATGATTGTAATAGTTTTAATAATATATTGACATAATAAAAGTTAAATTTTAAACTTATATTTGTTAAAAACTTTTAGTAATTAAATATTAATTTAAAAATAATAAGTGTTATATTTAATTTTTTAAATACCTATAAGTCTCAAATGTGATAATTGTATTCATTTATGTCTTATGTATTGTCAAAATCAACTTTAAAGATTATCACAAAATAAAGTGGTATTTTACGTCTCGAGGAATCTTTAACCACTATAAATAGTATCTTACATATATCTTTGTTGAAAATTACTTAATAAACAGATACTCGAATATATATACGTCATAACCAAACTAACTCTGATATTAAGAAAATATTAATATGTATACGTCATAAAAAATACAAAATATTAAATTTTATTTCATTTTGTTTTTAAATAAAATGTGAAGATTAATATTTTCTTTGAAACATTATAATATTAAAGAGGAATATCATATATTAAAACAACTAAATCTGGTATTAAAAAATGTGAAATTTAATTAAAAAAAACAAAAAATCGCACTTTTGATATTAAAGAAAATATCATATATTAAGACAACTAACTATGATATTAAGACAAATATCATATATTAAAAACATAAAGTATGTATGTTAATTTTATGTATGTTAATTGTATGTTAACTTACGTAATATTCTAACATACAATTAAAATAATTACTCTGATATTATTATGATATTAGTTTTTCTTATAATTTTTATATTCGTATATTTTAAGTTTATATTTCAATATATTTAAGTGATGGAGATTTAATAAATCACAACTAGCTCGAGACAGAAAATGACATAGAAATTATCTTCATATTTGAACATATTCTATAATGAAAATATAGATCAAACGACCCATTTCATTCATTAACCATAACCATATTTTTACAAATTTTAAGACAGGCGTTACATACAACCGAGTGGTTTTTCAACCGTAGAGTGTATGTTATTATTACATGTACTATGATATTAAAATTTAAAATATTACTATTATGAAATTATTGTGATATTCCCAATCACGCCCAATACATCGGTTGGGCAACCAAAAAAAGACCCACGACCGATGTGGAGTTCGGTCAAGTAGAGTGGTTTTTCAACCGACTTTTAAAACGTTTACTTTCCCAACTTTATTAACTTGACCGTTGCATTTAAAAAATAAAAAAAAAAAGCTTTTATTTTTAAAAAATTTACCACTCTATAAATACTAACTCAAACACATTTCTAAAACACATAATTTCAATCAACCATTTTAACGAAATACCCACAAAATTTATTATGGCTTGCCGTCTCCCCCATTCCGCTAAAGATATGATAATGTACGTTAACAAACAATGCGAAGAAGATGATGTTGCTCGAAAAAACACTATTATAGACGTTATCCATCTGCTTTGAAAGGCAAGGCGGAGAAGCAACATGAGAGAAAACTACAAGAGTTGCAACCACATTACGCTCAACTAAAAATTTGTGCCGCGGATCGACAAATTTTTGAAAGATCAAGCTCGAAAAGACGACGAGATTGCTAAAAAGTTGTGGCGGTGTGTTCAAAAGGTGTCGGACAACGGCAACACCAAAATCAATTGGAGCTACCGGGAGAACAAAAAAGATGGTGTAGGTGCATCAACTTCGACGGCTCGTGATTTTTTGGCCGATTATCGGAGTTCCTCTGACTCTTCAGATTAGATTTATGATTTATGTATTTCGTATTGTTTTTATTTTTAATATATTGTAATGTTTTTATTTTAATGAATTTTAAATAAAAATGTTTAAAATGTTAAAAAAAAAGGAAAAAAAAAGAAAAAAAAAGACTCTACTTTTCAACATTAGTTTACTCTTAATAATAATAAAACAAATAATGTTTTTTCTATTTTTTATGACCCTTTTCAACATTTTCTCTCAGATACACGCAAATATCAAAAGAAACTGTGATTTGACAAATTATCACTACCTCGAGGTACAAAAAATGTCAGAGAAATTATCTCTGAATAGACGTGAATATTTTTCGTAATTGATCATCATTTCATATTCCATCTTTCTCATTTGTTTATCAATAATTTTAAAAATTAAATATAAGATTTGATTTCTACTTTTTATTTGTTAATAATATCTATTCGAAATATTATTACAATGAAATTAAAAGATATATACTAAATTTTTTGAAACTAGGCTTGATCAATTGTATATTAAAATCAGACGTATGATTTATATGATGGTAAGAAGACGAGTTGTTTGATATTAAAAAATTTAGTCATATTAAAATGATTTTACGATATTAAATTGCTTAGTATGATATTAAAGGATGTGTAGGTTATTTTTATATTGTATTCTGATATTATTGTTTGATATTAAAGCAATAATATGATATAAAACCACTTCTATAATTATTAAAAACCTACGTACTAAATATTTGTTTGTGAATTAGTAAGTTTAATATAAACTTTAATATTACTTTTAAATATTACTTTAACTTGATATTAGTTTTTTCCTTATATTTTTATTTATATATTTAAAATTTTTCATCTTCACAATGTATTTTAAGTTTTTAAATATTTAGGTCACGAACGTATGTCTAACTCTGATATTAAGACATTATCAATATGTATACGTCATAGAACATGCAAATATTAAATAAAACGTGAAGATTAATATTTTCTTTCAGAGACTTTGATATTAAGACAATATCATATATTAAACAACTAACTCTGATATTAAGACAATACCATATATTAAGATAACTAACTCTGATATTAATACAATATCATATATTAAACAACAAAATTTTATATTTGGACATATATTAATATTTTCTGTTTCCTAAAAGGATTCTCTTTGGGTGAAATGGATCAATTCTTACAGGTTGGTGGATAGAAGATCTTGTGAAAGAAATTTTTGGGATATTCCAATTTTAAATGATGTTTGTTGGGGATGGAGACAGATTTTACAATGTAGAGATTCCTTGAGAAGCCATATTGAATCTAGAATTGGAAATGCATTGTGAAACACTTCTCTTTGGTTTGATAACTGGTGTTTCTTGGGGCCTTTGTCTCAGTTCATCTCTAAGAGAGACATTTTTGAAGCCGGTCTTTCTCTTAATTGCAAAGTCGCTGATATTATTCATGATGGAGTATGGGCTTGGCCTGAATGTTGGATTGATAAATTTCAGTTCCTATTTCATTTACCTCCTCCTCTTCTGTTTCATGATCAAATGGACAAAGTCCTGTGGTTTTCTAATAAGGGTAAGACGGTGCATTTATCTGTCAAGCATGTTTGGTCTGATTTTGTTGGAATCACTCCTAAACCTTTATTCAAGTGTTAGTTACTCATATGTAATAGGTAGCTTATTATGGCCTTTATGTTTGTTTAAGGTCTAGCTTATGTAGAAGGCCCATAAGCTTAGGCCCATGTCCAATAAGGAAAAGAGAAGGAGTGGGAGTGTTGCCCTAGCTCCTTGCCTATAAATACTCTTGTATAACCCTCACTTGAGGGTTGGTTGTTCAATTTATTCTTTCACTCACTCTACGCATAACCGCTCTAAGCTTAACGCGGTGTGTGTGTTTGGTCTACTTGTTCAATCGCCTCTCTATCTCTTTCATTGAAGCTTGTGTTGTAAATCTAGTGACCTAACAGTGGTATCAATCGCCAAATAGTTGGGTTAACACTTTCGTTTTTGAAGTTTTTCTTGTTTTCGGTCTTACGCGTAAACGTGATTAACACTTTGGATCGCTTAAAAACTCGTTTTTTACACTTTTTAATCCAAGATTCTTGTACTTTCAACGTTTTAAGGTGTTAAAATACTTGTTTTTGGAAAAACGTTTCAATCTTTACGCGTGGATCTAACTTTTTAAGCTTGTTTTTGTTCGAGGGTGTCGTTCTACGCGTAACCCGTTTAGCGTTTTGGTTCATCAAGTTTCACACTTTTGTGTTATTTTGGTGATATTGAAGCTATTCCATAACAAAAATTTGGTTTAGAAACAAATTTGGGCAACAATCATTTTACGAGTAATCTACGCGTATCAAAACCCTAATATACGCTGCGTAAGTTATTCCTTGGTTTGATCTTCATCGTTTCGGTTTACTTCGTGGTTTTCTTGCTTGGATAAGCCTGAAATACGCCGACTTTGGATATCTTTTGCACCGGATAGTGTAAAAGATCATTTGGGATAAAACCCTAAACTTACGCATAAGCATAAAGCTTACGCGTAGAAATCCTACGCATAAGATTCATCTTACGCCTAAGCCTAGTCTTACGTATAAGGTAATCCTACGCTAAGTTTCTACTAACTTTGTGTCTACGATAACTTTAGTGCCTTTACCCTACTTCACGCGTAATCCTTGATTGTTACTGTAACTTTGGTGTTTTTACGGATAAGTTCTACTTGGTTTCTTGTGATTTCTACGCCTAAGGACACTTCATCAACAAAGGTTCATTCGACTACAAAGATCCATTTTTACCAACACAAGTTTTCAACATGTCACAACCACCATACTCTAACTATTTCCCTTACACTTATTCTCAACGCCAACAACAACTAACTCCACAACATCAACAATGGAATCAACAACAAGCAATTTATCAACAACAATTTAATCAACAACATACTCCACAACTTGCTGCAATTCCACAACCTCAAATGGTTCAACCACCACCAAGTCTTCAAGTTCAACCCTACACAAATGAATTCAATCAACATCCATCAAGGAACACTATGAAGGAACCCACTTGGTTTGCAAAGATGTGTGAAGCTTTAAGTAGCCAACAATCAATTCATGAGGCTCGATCACTTGATAGACCTCCAATGCTCACTCCAGGAAACTACGATCAATGGGTGATAAGGTTCTTTAGGTTTTGTGATCTAAGAAGCCACATGGAAAGTTCTTAAAGAAGGTTATCTTGGAAGGTCCATTTTAGATGCCTACTATTATCATTATACCCACCGATCCAAATGCTAATCCACCAAGAGATGAACAATCCAACATTGCTCGCCGACTGAATGCAGAGGAACTTCTACACTATGAAGCTCATGAACTTGCAATGCAATATATCCTCTTAGGATTACCTAACCCAATTCTTCTAAGTGTTGATGCTCAAAAGATCTGCAAAGGAAATGTGGGATCATATTCATCTTCTTATGGAAGGATCTGTACTCAATCAGGAGGATTTGGAATCCAAAATTTACTTGGCTTATGAACACTTCATGATTGAACCCGGAGAGACACTAGAGTCTTATCATCATCGATTTTTTGACATCATCAATGATTTGGATAAACACAACATCATCATGCCAAGAATTGCGCAGGAATACTAAGTTCCCTAGTAGTCTTGGTCCTGAATGGGAGAAGTATGTCATTTTTCTCCCGCAAGCGTTTAAGAATATGCATCATTCTACATATGGATTGTTGTACGATTACTTGAAGCCTCATGAAAAGGAAGTTGATAGGAAAGGATTCTCCGTGCTCAAATTGCTCCACCGACACATCCGAAAATCAACAACTTGCCTTATATGCTCAAAACAGTTATTCTCCTCAACCAAAGAACTCAACCAACCGCTACAATCACACCATATGATCCTTCACAGCCTCAATCTCAACAAACTCAATTGGTTCCATACAACAACAACAATGCTCAAGCACTTGTCAATGAAGCTAATGAGGAATCCGATCCGCTCGAAGCATTGCAACAAGGATTTGCTATGATTGCTAATGCCTTTAGCCGTTATACCAACAAATCCAACAACCGTATTCGCTCCTCATCTAATACTAGGAATCAAGCTGTTAGAACAATGGACGAGTTGAAGTTCGAATCGTGGTTATGGTCGCCGATGGGCGTGGTCAAGGGTTTAATGCTGTGGGTAGGAATAACAATCGAGCTCAAGTGGTGGAACAAGGAAATGCTCAAAATGGGTTGAATGGTCTTCGATGCTACAACCGCAATGAGAAGGGACATCTGGCTAATGCATGCCCAAAGCCTAGGACTAGGGCGCTTATCACAAAGAGGCTCTTCTTTTGGCTCTTAAGGATGAAGCTGGTGGAACTCTCACGGACAAAGAATAGAGCTTTATGGCAAATGCACTCGTGATGATGATATGGAGGACTTGCAAGCCAATGCAACTGTTATGTTGATGGCTAATATGCATGAGTTACACATGAGTGACACAGCCCAAGTATGACAATCGATGGCTTGTCTCAGTGCCAACAAACCATATTTATCTCGATCTCATATCTCCGCCAACATCCGAATCCGCAGGAATGTTCAAAATGAGTCGCCCACATCTCATTCCGACGATTTTCAAATAGAACCCGTAGTTATATTTGACGATCAAGATGACCTTATGGTTTCCCTTGATAATCAAATTGACTCTGTGGTTATACTTGAGGATCTAAGTACTGATCATGTTGTGACTCACGCGTTGAACACACGAACTTTGCCTCATCCGATTTTGCTCGCTTAATACAAGACCAACAGACCATAGTGGAAAAATGTCATGCCATTAATCATGACTTGAAAAGCAAAATGCTTTGTTAACCAAGGATTTTGAATGTTTACAAAAGCAACTCAACTTTTCAAAACTCAAGAAAAACGTGAAAACGGTTTTGAAGCCGCCTTTGCCAAATCTCATCAAAACGAAAAATATTTAGAGAGACAGATGCGTGATCTAGCCGCTACGAAGAATGCTTTGTTGTCTCAAATAGAACAATCAAACATGAACATAAAAAGCAAATTAATGCTCTCACCTTGGAAAATCAAAAAGCTAAGGCTGAGTTGTTAACTTGTCAAAAACAGTTCTCTGCATACAAAAAGCATTCAACGAAACGAATAGATGATCATCTTGAAGAAATCATCGGCTTGCAAAACAAACTTAAAGAGTTTAAAACTGTTGTTTACAAACATGGTGAGTCGGTCACAACTATTGAAAAGTTTACTTTAAAACCAAATCCAAATGGATATGGACCAAATCTTGCCGATTACAAACCTAAGCTTTCAACCAAAGCATTCAAACCAAATCACGAAGTTTCCAAAGGTCAGAATATAAAATTGATAATTACTTATGAGTGTTGTTGAATATCATCGTCAAGAGGAATTAGATCACGAGAAGACGAGAGTCGATCAAAATTAGAAAAAGTTGTTTACAACAAACCTTTAACTATTCAAAAGCGGTCACTTTCGTCACACCAACGGATTCTTCTAACACACTCAGGATTATCATAAAACGTCACGAGTCTTCTAATGTTAGTCCCAAACCAGATTATGCACAAACTTATGGTCCTTTACCTTCCATATGTGAAGTAAACTCAAAACACGAAAATCGCAAAATTCTTAGATATTTTGACCTTTTCATGGTTGACCTCAAAACTTTACAACATGAGATAGAATATCGTTCTGAAATCAAAGTTCAACATTTTCAATCGCCCTGCGCGAGAACAAAGAGACATTTTTCAGAAAAATCTTTTACCAAATGTTAAAAATTTGAAAAGTTGTGCATTGTCTTGGGAAAGGGACTTTCATAAGGAACTTTGATTGATGAAGGTCGTTTTCGAGAAAACAGAAACATCTATTTCTAATACTAAACGTAAAAAGAAAACGTTGAGAAAAGATGTTGATCGACTCTTGGAAGATGTCATCTCGTGTCGATGTCCATAATGTTGTGCTATTGAATTCTTTGTCATATGCATTTGATTATATCTCTCGCGATCTTGTTGATTCTGTGGTAAATGTTGAGAACACCGATAATGTGCTTGATCGAGTCCTTAAAAGTTGAAAACAAACGATTGTCAAACGAACTTTCAAATGCAATACGTCTTAATTGGTGTCAAAAAGATATTCACGATCAACAACTTGCTTTTCAAAACAAAATCGCCCAGATGCAAAACTTCGATCCAAAAATTGAGCAACCGGATGATCAAAAGCGTCTTTTAAGTGTCAAATCTCAAAATATGAACAAGAACTTGTAAAAGTTAAAAGGAATATGGTGTCATATTTGATTTACTCAAAAAGACTCGTGATGAAGCATCAAATGAACTTGATCATTATCTTGCACACACTAAAGAAGTTATGCATTTTTTTGGAAATATTCGGTCTGAAAATCAAGATCCGATTCACACTATCTTCAAGTTAAGAGAAATGTTAGGAAAGTATGAACAACTTCCGCCTACAGTGATTAAGAGAATAGCCCCAGGAACACTTAGTAATCGTGAACCTAGAATCACTACTGCCAAATCACAAGTTGTTAACGTGCTTCCTTCTAACAAACAGAATAGTTGCGTCTTTTCCAAGCGTCCGCACTTCACAGCCTAAGAGCACTACATCGAAGAATAGGAAGTTGCGACCTAAGAAAAGATCAATAAAGAATGCTAAAGTAGAAGAACACCCTAGGACTATGAATAAGACTCACGTTGTTTCCACTATAGATATTAAGGCGTGCGGCACATGTAATAGAAATAGTGATGTAACGAATGCTAAACCTTTAAGCACTTTTGATATTCATCGATGCACCTTGTGTTATTTGTCGTAAAAGTATGAATTCTGATTGTCATGATAAATGTGTTGCTAAAGCTATCATCTCTCGCTTAAGGAATCCTAAGAACCGGAATACCTCTAGGCCCACTAATCTTTCTAAGTCTGTGCTTGGTAGACCGCCTCTTTAGATTCTAAGAAACGCTTTCTTTGTCCTCAGTAGCTCCAGTTTCACCTCCTAGGAATGTAGTACCACCTAGTGCATTCACTAAGACTAAAGCAAATACTAGTTGGAGATGGCCGAAATGGATATATAACACACTAGGATTTAAATGGATACCTAAAGCTATTGATGTGTGTATATCTACTATAACCGCTACGGAACCCTCTAACATTTCGGGTTCCACATCTACTTCTATTCCATCGTAGTCGCTGTGTAATGCGGTGATATAGATCATTCTCTGGATTGTTGATAGCGGATGTTCCCGACACATGACAGCAACCTTAAAGCGTTATCAAACTTTATTGCAAAGTTCATTGGCACCGTCGAGTTCGGAATGATCACTTAGCAGCTATCATGGGCTACGGAGACTATATCAATGGGAACATCGAAATTAGCGGGGTTTATTATGTGGAAGGCCTCGGTCACAATCTGTTTTCAGTAGGTCGGTTTTGTGATGGAGATTTGGAGGTTGCTTTCAGGAGAAAACTTGTTTCATTCGTGACCTACAAGGAAACGACCTTATGTCCGCTCGCTAATTCCAGTCTTTACACTATCTCTATGCAAGACATGGTTGCTTCTTCTCCCATCGCTTACTTTCAAAGGCAACATCAACAAAATCATGGCTATGGCACCGTCGTCTCTCACATCTAAACTTTCAAACCATCACCAACCTTGCTCGACACAAACTAGTTGAAGGACTCCCACGATTTTGGTATTCTAAAGATCACCTTTGCTCAGCTTGTGAACAAGGGAAAAGCACTCGTGCTCATTTTCCTTCAAAGTTGGAACACAACTCTCAAAGATGTGCTTCATCTTCTTCACATGGATTTGTGTGGCCCGATGCGCGTGCAAACGATCAATGGCCAACGCTACATCTTAGTAATTGTTGATGACTATTCACGCTGGACTTGGGTCTACTTTCTTTGAAGCAAAGATCAAGCTCCACAGATGATCATCACCTTTCTTACAAAAATACAAGTTCATTCTGAAACACCGCTCGACAAATCGAAAGCATGAGAGGCATCAATTTGTTAACCAAACTCTTCGTGAATTTTATGAGAAAGTGGGAATTCAAAGATCGACATCTATTGCGCACACGAGAACAAAACGGAGTTGTTGAAAGATCTAAACCTAACGTTAGTGGAAGCTGAAAGAACAATGTTAATCAATGCTAAACTTCTAGATTACTTATGGGCGTAAGTTGTATCTCTGCATGCTATACTCAAAACCGTTCTATGATTACAAAACGCCACAACAAAACACCTTTTGAGCTTGTCCACAACTGAAAACCGAATCTCAAACACTTTCATGTATTTGGATCTCTTTGCTATCCGAATAATGATCGTGATGACTTTGGAAAGCTCAAAGCCAAAGCCGACATTGGAGTCTTTATTGGATATTGTGATAATTCTAAAGGTTTCCGAACCGAATCGTCGAACAAAGGAGGTTATGGAAACGATTCATGCTCATTTTGATGAACTTACGGAAATGGCTTCCGAGTATAACAGCTTGGAACCCGGTCACAACCGCTTAAACTTTCCCCAAACCCCATCATCGGTGAAACAAGCCCCACCACTCGTCAACAAATGGAAAGACTATTTGCTCCTCGTTCAGGACGATATTGATGAACGTGCTCGTGTGTATCCGCATTTCAGCTCAACCCGATAATACTCCTATACCTGATACACATGCTACAACAACTACGGTTGAAGAAGCACCACCAGTTGACTCCAACACAACAGTTGAACAAACCGCTTTTAACAATGATGAACCGGTGATGATGTTCGAATGAAGTACCCCACCGCAGATTTTGATCCAAATGCGTTTTTAACCCGCTTGCTAATGAGATGCGCACGGATGTCGCGGAATCTTCAACAAGCCATTTGAATCCTCAAAATCTGCACAATGTATACCAACATCAACCCTCCACACATAGATGGACAAAAGACCATCCTCTGGAAAATATTATTGGCAACCCGAATCAACCGGTCGTTACAAGACAACGTCTTCACTCAGATGGTGAACATTACATTTATGCACTCACCGTCCCAATCAACCTAAAACATCAAAGACGCAATGACAAAAGACAACTCGATTGAATCCATGCAAGAAGAACTCAACCAATTCAAACGTCTTGAAGTATGGGAACTGGTTGAAAGACCAACAGGGTCTACGTCATTGGTCTCAAATGGATTTGGAAAAACAAATTGGATGTTGAAGGAAACGTTATCGTAAACAAGTCACGCGTCACGGTGGCTAAGGGTTATCGTCAGGAAGAGGGTATTGACTTTGAAGAATCTTTTGCTCCGGTTGCTCGCCTTGAGGTGTTCGGATTTTCTCGCATTTGCGGCTCATATGAACATCACGGTCTTTGGATGGATGTCAAACTGCTTCTCAATGGACAACTTAAAGAAACGGTTTATGTCCAACCGAAGGATTCATTGATCCAGAGTTCCCTAATCATGTCTACAAACCGAAGAAAGCTCTCTACGGTCTCAAACAAGCCCCTCGGGCATGGTATGATAAGCTATCATCTTTCCTCATTGCCAATAACTTTACCAAAGGTTCGGTTGACCCAACTCTTTTCATACAATATCACGGGGAACATATTTTAATTGTTCAAATTTATGTGGATGACATCATTTTTGGGTCAACTCATAAAAGTACTCAATCGCTTTTGCAAAACTAATGAAGAAACATTTTGAAATGTCCATGATGGGTGAACTTACGTTCTTTCTAGGACTACAAGTTCATCAATCACCCGTGGTATTTTCTTGAGTCAGTCCAAATATGCCCTTGAATTGTTACACAAATTTGGAATGCAAAACCGTGACACCTATGCCACACCAATGGCTCATACCAAGAAGCTAGACGCTGATTTACATGGGAAATTGGTGGACCCTACAAAATACCGTAGTATTATTGGGTCTCTCATGTATCTAACAGCTAGCGATATTGTCTTTGCCGTATATCTTTGCTCGTTATCGGTCGCGACCAATTGAAACCCACCTCTCGAGGCTAAAAGAATCCTCCGATACATCAAGGGAACCATTAATTTGGGAATCTGGTATCCGAAGGATTCTGGTTTTGAACTAATCGCTTTTAGATGCCGACCACGCAGGATGCTTAGACTCACAGAAAAGTACCTCGGGAGCTTTACAATTTCTTGGTGACAAACTGGTGTCATGGCAATCGAAGAAGCGGATTGTACATCATTGTCCTCAACCGGCGAGAATATGTAGCCATGTCGGCGTGTTGTGCTCAAGTCATTTGGATGAGAACACAACTCAAAGACTGTGGTTACGTATTTGATGTAATCCCGATGTATCGCGACAATCGGAGTGCCATTGCGATCTCGTGCAACTTCGTTCAAAGACTCGAAATCAAAGCACATCGATCTTCGATATCATTTCATCAAGGATCACGTGGAACAGGGTACTGTTGAATTATATTTTGTGGGTACAGAATACCAATTGGCGATCTTCTCACCAAAGCCTTGCCTCCGCTAGGTTTAATGAGTTGGTCTACCGGATTGGTATGAGGTGTTTGACTCAAGAGGAATTGGATGACCTCCTAAAACAGTCTTAAAAACCTGTCAAACACCAAAATCTCTTTTGTAAATATATTTTCAAAAACAAAATACAAAAATATAAAACCTGACAAAACAACAAAAATATTCTTCTATCTATTTTTTCTTTCAACATGGCAAGTACATTTCTTCCGTCAACACTCTAATCTTTCAAAATTCAGTATTTTTCCGATCAAGTGTTGAGGGGGAGAAAATTAACACTTAACTGTTTCAAAAACATTCATGTACTTGCATGTTACTCTATTCTGGTTGTTTCTTGTATCAATGGTGGTAAACTTTTCTGGTTAAACTGACACTCCTCGGACTAAAATTTATAACCTTTCATCATTTATTAAGTCGAGGGGGAGTGTCATCAAGTTTCTTTCTTAAAATATTTGTTTGGTAACCATAATGGAAGTTAAATGGCTTTGGATGAAAAAGGAAAAGGTGGAGGGACCAAAACTGCCAAAAGCTTAAAGTTATTTTTAATAAAAACACCCACCTAACTTTTTCACTTCACATTTATTACTCTCATCTAACTAATCCTACGCACATAATTCGTTCAAGAAATCTATGTTTTTGATCATCAAAGTGTAAGTGTTTTCATAATCTTAACGTTATTACAAGCAAAGGTTTTGAATTTTATGCAAATCCAACGGTTAAAACGTTAGATATGTGTGATTATGTGTTCTACGCATAAGCGTATGAACACACAATCATTGGTGTGTGTTTATGGTTAAAAAGATAGTGTCAAAATGCTTTAATAACATCGTTGATATCTTTTCTATCCTCAAAATCCACCCAGAAACATGAATTGATTGATTTTCAAAATTAGGGTTTATGCGTAGTTTTGGGGTTTTCAAATGTGAAGGTTTTTGGTCAAAAAGATTGCTTTGTGAGGTTAATATCATGTTGAATTGATGATATCCAAGCCCTATAACAACCCGTAAAACACTAATTATGTCACAATTAGGAATTAGGGTTTAAAGTTCTTGAGTTTGGGTATTTTTGATTCACCACTAATTGGATGTTAAAACTTGGTTAATAGACTCTCACAACACCTAAGACCTACCAGAAAACGTTTGGTGCAAATCCTATGGTTAGAAATATTATGCATAATTCATAAACTTTAGGGTTTTGACTTACGCGTATGTGGTTCTACGCAAACGCTTAACATGTTTTCATGCCATAATCTATTTTAAAATGAAGATATGTATTAAGATTGATGATATGATGATTTTATTTCGTGCTTGCTACGCATAAAACTCATAATCAAGGTCTTTGTTACTCTACGCATAAGGATCACCTTACGCGTATAAAGTTATGCGTAAGAGAAATTTTACGCGTAATCGCTACGCGTAAGGTTCTACAATGGGACTACGCGTATCCTGTGAAGGATATGCGTAAACAATGACTCTACGCATAAGGTTTACTCTTACGAGTAATCCTTACGCGTAAGGTTTATATACGCCTACGCTTAAGTTTTACGCATAAGGTTCTCCTGTTCCTACGCGAAATATTTCTTACGCGTAAGTCAGGATCCTACGCGTAAGCTTACGCCTATATACTTATCGTGTTTACGCATAAGCTACTATTCCTACGCATAAGCCTTGATCAAACCTTCGTTTTGAATTGTTACGCGTGCAAACTTGTAAATAAATGAATCATAACGTCACGAATCCAATAATGTCACTAATAAACTTAAAACGTTTGATATGTTGTGTACTATAAGTGATAACATAAACTTTAAAAATTAAAGTTAACTAACTCAATAAACGTTTCACGTCATTGGACTATTGGACAAACAAGTGACTTAGGACTCGTAACAATCATTAACACTGTACATTCAATAATTAGACAATAAAAACCTTCTGTTGACTAACATTATGTCTTTCGATATGTTGGTTCTTTTGGCTAATGTTATTTCAGATCGCGACATGGTTGCTCAAATGAATGTGGATGCACCTGAGGTTCTCACAATTGTTGATATCTTCCCTAATGGCTATCCAAGAAAGATTGTAAAGAACAATCTCAGAGTTGACTTTGAAACCCTCACATGCTCATAATCTTCTTGCTTGATTGCTGTGGATATTCTTAGGATTCATCCGTACCAGAACATGCTCTCACACTCGCTACAGACCGAAATCTACATACAACAATTCTGGAATTCAATGCAATGGATCAAAGGTCAAAGTGCCGTGACTGTGACGCTCAATCACAAACAAATCACCATCACACAAGCAGATCTACGTGCTGTTCTTCTAATTCCAAATCGAGCCAACGACTTCTATGCCACACCTCATGAAGAGACAGCTTCGTAATTCTGATGGATATTGGCTATGATGAAGCTTCATGAATTATCACTAAGCATTCTCATGTGGAGCTTAAGAACATTCCTCAACCGTGGAGAACCCTCTACATCATCATTACCAAATCGGTCTCCGGTCGTGATAGTGGTTATGAGCATCCCAAGCTCATGGAACTACAAATCTTCTGGTCATTAATCAACAAAAAGGACATCGAAATTGAAGAACTGCTATGGGAAGACATGATGTCATTTCACAAGAAACTTGGCTCAAAGATTCCCTATGTCAGATACACGAAATTGTTGATCCTGAGAGCACTTGGACTTCATCCCGACATTCCACAGAGGCTCAATGACCCAAATAATCACGATATGTTGACCGAGCCTACCCTATCGAATCAAGGAATCGCCAACAAAGAAACAGTGGTGCCGTGCTCGATCACCTTCTCGACAAATGAAATCAAAAGGCTTGAAACATACAAAAGGTATCAAGTAGCAGTACGAGAAGGCAAAGTTGGTCATGTCGATGAAAAGCCTCTCGGAACACCTACTAGGAGAACCGAAGAGGAAGTGCGGAAGTGCCGCAAGCACCGAGAGTCGAGGATGTTTCCGGAGGAATCCTCCACGAAAGGGGACAGTTCCCGCCAAGGAAGCTGTTCCTATTCCCGTATCTAAGCCTGAACCGCAGAGAAAGCTAATGGACGAGGACTCAAAGGCTACTGAATCAGATGAAGAGACTTTCTACTCGAATGCGAACCAAACACCTCCTTCGGCTAAACCTCCAAGTCCACCGACAAAGGAAAAGGGAAGACTGTACTTGTGCCTTATGAAGAAAGCTCGATGAAGAAGAAGAGCAACCGGATACTTCATACAGAAGAAGTTCAAATTCCTTAGACTCCAACACGTGGCAAAAGAATTTGCAAAAGAACAAATGGGTGGCCCCCGAGGGTCAAGTGTGCAGTCTCAACCTTCACCAGTCCCGATGCGGTTAATCAACCCGATAATGGATCCGTGCCACCACTTTGGTACAACAACGCGGTCGAAGATACTCTTGAGTATGATTTTGAAGAACCAGAATCGAGAAGTTAGAGAAGGTAAAGCCGATGAAGAAGCTGCAGCCAAAGCCAAAGCCGATGAACAAACTAAGTGGCAATGAAGAAGATGTTGAGTATGATACGTTTCTTCTAGATAGTCCTCCACGATCAAAGGAAGAAACTTCTGAACCACCAAAGGACAGAGTCTCCTCACATCTCATCATCATCCGATTCTTCTTCTCACTCTTCACCACCACCATCAAAGAAATCAACCAAATCATCATCCAGATCAGAAGAAGCCAACTCCATCTTGGATCTCTCAATCTAAGAATCGAATCGTTAAAGCCGCCAAACGAGTCGAAGAAAGATATTCTCTATAGAAAGTTGAATTTCCTCGCGATCGATAACGATCTTCATGATGAGAATGACAAGATGAAAGTTGAAAGGAGTATGTACGTAAGCTTATGAAGGATGATCTTCAAGGGAGCATGGACGAGATGATAAAAGGATACACTCACAAGTTTTTAATGGAGGTCATTCAAGCGACAAAGGAGATGTATACCGATAACTTTATCCAATCTCTTACATTTAGCCAAGCAAGCCATGAAATCAACTCCGATGAATTTGAGCATCAATCCAGTTGAAACTACAATCTTCTCGGATGATGAATTAGTAAACCGGATGGTAGCGCAAATGTCAACACGCTCTCCAACGTTTGCCTCCCATGAAGCTAAACTGTTTGAAGCATTGCCGGAATACCAACTCAAGTCATCATTCAGAGAAGAGGCTATAAGGCCTAAGCGTTCAAGAGATGATGAAGACAAAGATCAAGATAAGGATAAGGAGCCTAAACGCACAAAGAAGTCTGGTTAATCATCTTCGATTCAAGATCAATGCCGCCTCCACCACAAAGGACTCCATCAACAAAGATCTCCTCCCGCTCTTCACCGATAAACCTCAGATTCGAGACACCACCCGACTCAAAACCGGTGATCACTTTGAGTATACTGGTGGTGACGATGAAGAATACCATGAGCCCCAACAACAACCCGCCTCACCCGACAAAGTACGAAACCAATCCTCATCTAGGCCTAAGAAAAGAAGAAGAAGGCCCAAGGCCGACGTCCTATCCTGGATAGATGAAGATAACACGAGGAATTTGAATGGTTTTCTACACTTGTCAATTCCACTCCCTACCCTGAAGAAGGTCAAGATCCGGTAGACGGTACTACTTTGGAGCATGCTAAAATTCTGCAAGAAAAGTTCAAAGTAAAGAAGATGACGAAATCCAAGTTGAAGCGAATCAAGAATGAAGCATTTCAACTATTAAAAGATAGCTCAGAAAGTGCCATCGAGGTCGAATATCACCTTGAAAACATTGCTCGATCTATGTCTAATAACATGGATTAGCTCAACCCGAAGCAAACATCGACTTTCTAAGCGGGACAACCCTCCTTATTACACCGACTAGTCTAGACCACTACCAACAATTGGCCAACCAAATGAGCCTAGAATTCCATTCCGACACTTCTTCAACAAAGACCTGGAATTTCTTCTACATGGTGGCGATGGCTCAAGGAAATACGCTACATCCTTGACACTTCCATTCCCAGCAGCCGAATACTCAAACCGCATAGCTATCGAGGAAAGAGCTAATCACTTGTTCTCCAACAAAGTGGAATTATACGACCGAGATGCAATGTATGGATTCATCATTGGCCGGAACGTCGAAGAATCTACTACGAAGTTGCCAGTCCGTAAGTCTCAACATGCAGTGTTCAGTACTAAAAACATCGTTGCCATCAAACACGTTGATCTTTCGTCCAAATGGGACTACACTGTTAGCCTTAATAGTTTTTATTAGAAGTGATGGTCATTCACGTTTAGGAACTTTGTAACGTGTGTTAGATATAGTGATAGAATAGTCAACGGGCTCGTGGATTGGACTAAGCTAAATGGGTATTAGTTTAGTTAAGCTAGCCTTATATCAATCCATGTCCAATCCAATCCAAACGAGCCCATGCCAAGCCCATTAGGGCATCTTCTACTTGTACTATATAAACCCCTCAAAGTATCATTTGAGGGGTGTGCTTGAGTGTGTGTGTGTGTGTGTTTTCTTTGGAGCAATACAACTTATTGTGTTTATCTTTCTCTCACATCATACACGGTTTTAACATCAAGTCACCATCTTTCTCATCTTTATTTCTTTCATCTTCACGCATAGTTTGTGTTTGTGTTAACGTGATATACGTGTTGGGTTTGTGAGAAGGTTGATAAAAGTAAGGTCTTACAATTGGTATCAATCGCCTAACAATGGTTTAGGAGTGTTTGTGTTTGTTTGTGTTGATACGCGTAAGCTCTCGGTATCAAACGTGGTCACGCTTAAAGCTTTAATTTTTGCACTTAAAAATTCAAGATTCTTGTGGTTTAAGGTTTATTTGGTGCTAAAGTTTCAGTTTTTTGCAAAAGTTCGAAGCTTTACGTGTTTTTCTTCATTTTTAAGCTCAGATTTGGTTCATTGGTCATTTCTACTGTAAACTTTCTAAGCACTTTGGGTGAAAAAGGCCAACATTTTGTGTTATTCGAAAGTGCTTTTAAGGCTTGTTTGTGCAAGAGAAATTGTTTAAATCATGGAAATTTTTTACGCCAGTAGGTCAAAACCCTAGTTCTACGCGTAAGAAAAGTCAACGCCCTTTGTCTACATAACTTTCTATGCATAAGCTTTTGGTGCGATTCTTCGAGCTATAACGACATTACTCTGCTTCCTCACTTGGATAAGTTTGTGGAACACTTCGACTTTGGATATCTCTTACACTGTGATAGTGTAAAAGATTTATGGGCAAAACCCTATTCCTACGCTAAGCGTTTATTCCTACGCGTAAGCTATACCAACGCAGTAAGCTCTTGTGTTACGCTGTAATTTGGGTTCACGATAAGTTTATCCTACTGCGTAAGGGTCTTTCTACGCCTAAGCAACCTATGCCTAAGCATCCTACGCCTAAGCACCATATCCTACTCAGTAATCCTGTTGTCTCACTTTCAAGCTCTTTCTACGATAAAGGTTTAAAAAAAAAAAAAAAAATTGGCGGGAAAACTTGAGTAAAATTTAAATTTTTGAGGAGACTAAACGTTCAATTTTTACGCGAAATTCAAATTTTGGTATAACTTGGAAAATTTTGGTAAAAATTCAAATTTTTGGGCCTAAATTCAAATTTTTCGGGGTCAAATTTACGTCAAAATTGTCATAACTCAAATTTTTCATACGACCTTAGAATTGATTTTTATATTGAATTTCAAATTTTGGGAGAAATTATTTTTTCCTAAGAACCAAGGTTACGAGTACGACTTTCAGAAAAACCTCAACCGAGCCTAATCTTCTTCAAACACAACTCCTTTATCGTTGAATCGATCGTCTCAAAACTGCTTTCTTTGATTCATTCTTCAATGACCTAAACATTAGTCCAACTACACCAAATAACAATAACCAATGGATTTCATCAGATAATCCGAGTTTGCTCAACCAAGTATGCATATGGGTCAAGGAGGACAAATGGTTGATGTTATTGGGAATCAGAATGGATTTGCTACGGGTATACAAATGGGGAATCAAATGCAATATGCAGGACAGTTTGATGGACATCAAGGGGTCAGATTGTGAATCAGAATATGGGATATCAAAATGGGAATAACTTTTTTATGACTTCGGTTCAGCTACCTCTAACAATCACAACAAAGATTCAGGTATTTTGATCCGAATGCAAGGTCAAACGACTCGACGAAGCTTGAAAGGATCCAGTACATGTTGATGTTAGCACAGTAAAGAAGAATCGGAATTGAATTGATCGATGCGAATACAAATTCATGAATCCAAGACGGGCACATAAAGCAATCAATACTGCAAACTCCAGGTACCATACAATCAATCACAGGACTCAACATCAAGCGGTACTTTTGATACACCTCCAGTCTATGACACAGATTCACTCAATGAGGTACCAAATTATAGTAATGTTGCTAATCGGTTTACTCATGATGAACAAAGCATTATGTGACATCACACCTACTTATGATACATACTGACAATCCGAGTTGTAGCAATACTAACTCAAACTCCGTGATGTGGATCCTAATGGCGCTTTGTGGCACAAAATATCGAGACTGATGAGGAAACCCGTGCGTATTTTGAATCATTAATCAATAATTGTGGTATTGAGATTGAGAAAGTGAGTAAGGTCAATCGCGAGGTTAAGGCCGCGAATCCGAAATTGACCGCTGAGCTTGAGAGTTACAAAGAGAATGCAAGAGCCTATGAATTTCATACAAACAAAATATCATAATTAGAAATTGGTTATCGAGATTATGTTTTAAGAGAAAAACAATTGCAACTCAAGTATGATACACTTGATGTGAATCTGAACTTGAAAATAAAATCTTTAAACAAGGAAATTTCTAAACTAAATGACCAACTTTCTAAACAAAAAGCACCGTTTTCTGATCTTGAAAAAGAGAAGAAAAGTTGATTGCTGATTTTTCAAAACGCGAAGATTCTCTTCTTGATGAAATTCTAGATAAAAATGAAACTATCAAAAAATTGGATAATTTACTTCTTACAACGGGTCACTCCACTAAAACAAACAAGATGCTTTCTAATCAAGTAAATCCGATTTTTCATACTACACATAAAATGGCTCTTGGTAACTCACCTCCTTCATTCCTCAAGAAAGCTCAGAAACAACGGAATGTGTTGAACAATGGAAAACCTTTGCATGAACCCATAATTGTGCATGATTCTCTTGAAACGTTGGAACTATCTGAGGAGAGTAGATCAAAAAAGAAACAAAAACATCCGAAATCAAACCAATTGATTATAACAAATGGAACAAAATTAATGGTATTTCGTTTGTTTCTCAATCAACGTTTTCCACCAAACCAAGTGTTTCCAACAAAGTGTCAACACTGCTTCTAATCAGTTTCAAAACCAGTTGTTGTCTCCAAATCTCTTTCAAACATTGAACAAATATCTTCAAACAATCCTTTTAACACAAGTGATGCGCGAAGCATTTTAGACTATGTTAAAACTAGAATTCGCGACTTGAGATCTGTTAAAACTAAAACTCATATTACAACCAACATATGGTTTAATAGTTTTGATATTGAACAAAAAAAGTTCTTTGAAATCAAATTGCCCCTCAATTGAATAACATCAACTCAAGGGTAATTCATGTTGAACAAGCACTTTGAAAGAAACAGTTTTGACTTTGTCAAGGACCATAAATCCCTGGTAAAGCAAGCTAATGAAAGTGTTGAACACATCAAAGTTTTGGAAATTTTAAATGATTCTCTCTTGAAGATGTTCGACTCTGATATTATGTCCATTATTTTGCAAACATATTCTGTTGAAGATCATGAAAGACTCCAGTATGAGACCTCCGCAATTGTTTCAAAATATGAAAAGGCTCTTGAAAGACTTGAAAAAGAAAATGTCTCATATTTTAAACAACTTGATCGAAAAACTGAGGAATGCAAATATGACAAACTATCGTATGAGCGTGCCTACAATGACATGAAAGCGAAAAATGATCGTTTGAGGGCTCAGCTGGAATGTCAAAAAGGAAAGGCTGTGGATACTAAGTTTGCAAAACCATTGACTGAGGAGAAAAAAAATGTTCCCAAACCGGTTTCCAAACTAAAAATGTCTGTTTCTATGCCTCCTCCAAAAGTCAATGAGAAAAATGATTTGTCAAAATCAGTCACTCCACAGTACCTGCCTATTAAAAAGAGAATTATCAAAAGTTTTGAAAAAGGAAAAGCTTCTTTGAAACACCAAAAGTGATTACACCTGGCATTTCTAGAAATAGTACACGGAATGTGACCAAAAATCCAGCTTAAAGAATCTGTTCTAACGACATGGTCAACAATCACTATCTAAAAGAAGCTAGGAAAAAGGCACATACTCGAAAAGACGGAATTCTAGGTGCAACATCTAGGGTGATAAATTCTACAAGATTTCAAGCATCGCTAGTAGTAGTAACCCATTACCTAGGAACACTCTACAAAAGACTAGGGATTGGCTTGCATCTAAGAGTAGTTGTGCAAAAGAAAATGCTATGCCCTTAGAAAACAACACTAGGAATTCTAAGTTTTTTTCGAACAAGAATCAATGTCCACAAGACTGTAGTGACAAAGTTAAAGTCATTGCGTTTTAAACAAGAATATTGAATTTGTCTGTACTACATGTAAAAATGTGTCTTTTCAGCTAATCATGATGCATGTGTCTCACAATATCTCAAGAAAGATAATTCTCGTGCCAAGGCACAATCCACTAAGACACCAAATAGAAACAAGCCCGTTGATAAACTGTCAAAAAAAAGAAACCTAATAGATGGATCTCTTCAGGACGTAGTTTTTCTAAAAATGAGTCTTCCGCTGATCGATAAGAAAACAACTCTAGATCTTACCTTCGGTGGATTCCTACGGGAAAAGTTTTCAACAAAATAGGTCTTAGATGGATTCCCACAGGAAAGATTTTTGATACTTGCACCTACACAGATAATAGTGAGACTCATCATGTTAAGGAAGTCGAATCCACTACAACCGTTGATAGTGATCACCCTCACCGTGAGGAATCTTGTACTTCTAACACTGTTATTTGTGAAAACTCTTCTTTGGCTGTAGGTGAATCAAATATCTCTGAACCCAGCTCATCAGAGGGTTCCAATTCTGTAAACTCTTCTTCTTCATTCTCTCTATCTTCTATCTTTGATTTTCCATTTCTTTTATAAAACCAACAAAAGCAAAATACAAAAATAGAAAATGTTCAAAAAATTCAAAAACAATATAAAATCAAAAATCCAAAAATATTCTTCTCACGACATGTCTCTCGTATAATCGATATTCTGTACGTTTCTAGAAATGTCATTCAACAATGATACAGACATGTACAGATGCTTGAGCGAGAGTTCTTTAAATGTTTTCTAAAACATGTTGTTTCTCAAAATTTCTTCAAATAATGGCTTTCGTATACTTCAGTACGAAACCCGACTTTCAAAATAATGGCTTCTGGACACATCAGTTCAGGACCCACGCTTCAAAGAAAGGAAAGTGTATAACCAAAACAAAGGTTTTAAATATTTTTCAAGCACTATTCCTAAAATCATAATGGCTTGCAGTTACTTCAGACTGTAACCCGATCTTTAAAGAAAGGAAAGTGCTACGCAAAATCGATTTTCATAAATATCGAGAACTTATCCTAAAACAAATGAAGATAATTTTTTCTCTAATATCTTCAAAAGATTTTCAAAATCTTCTCCACATCTTGGGTACCATTGATTCGAAATTTTTCAAAAAGATTTTTCAAAATCTCTCACATTTGGTACCAAGATAACTTCCTCTAAACCCTTAATTGATTCTAAATTTTCTGTATGAAAAATATGCTTTCGTTAAGGGGAGTATAAAACCAAAATTGTTCCAAAATTCATGCTAAATCAGTTTCTCTCCAAATGCTTTTCCAAAAACATATCTTTTAATCATTTTGTTTCAAAAACATCATAGATATGCTATTTTTGAGGGGAGAAACGTGATTAAAATGTGATCAAAATGTTTAATGATCGTTGTTTGAATCTCAAAAGAGCTCGACTCAGACGGAACCAATGAATGGACGAGTAATCAAAGTCGAGAAATGTACCATTTCGAGAAACTTGTGATAGACATGCACTTACATGGGTCTAACCTTCTTTTCAAGAAGTGTTTAAAACTTCAAGTTAGTTATTAGAGCTAGTTGTCACCTAAAAACTGACAATGGAACTCTTTAACTGAGCAACGTAACCGTGTCTCATGGGGAATTGTCTATTATGAGCAGATCAATTCAAAATGTGCGAACTCTACCCTCTATGTGCAGATTTCTGTCAAAACAATATAAGCACATGTGAAGGGGGAGTGTTTCTGAAAATATAAAACTCTCAGAGTGTTCCAAACATGTTTTCTATCATAAACACTTTGAGAGATTTTCAAGAAAAATAGTTTTATGGCAACAATAGGACAACCATTGAGTTATAAGGTGTCTAAGGATAGGTAAATCCGTCCTATGATCCGCCAGAGCCGGAAGGATCTACCCAAGGACATCACAAATAGTTAGTATTAGAAGTCCTTAGGTATGATTGAAAAAAGGAGTAATGTGAGAAAGGAGAAAGAAGGGGTTGAAGAATTAAAAAAAAAAAAGTAAAAGAAAGGGTGAAAAAAAATAGCCCTCCATATTCAACCTTAGGCGTAAAACCGGGTTCAATTCATCTGCTCTTGGTTGTCACTAAGATGACGCCTGGTATTGAAGACAAAGACGTCATGGACCCACGACCTGCACTAAACCTTCTAGCCACTCAATTCCTCTCAAAAGGATTTTTTTTTATTCTCACTGGGAACCCTACATAATCTATCGACTTTCTCTTAGAGATTGTTGATATTGAAGAAGGAGACCCTCTCCCTAGTCTCCGCTCAGGAAAACCAATATGCACTATTGAGTCTAGAGCCACGAGATTCATCAAAAGATCTCATAGGAACACTTGACATGACATCGCTTGTTGTTCATCAATAAGGACACAAGTGATATATTCTAGAGTCCTACGCAGATCTTAGCAATCTGCCAGAACATTTATGAGAAGTTTCACATCTGTGATCTTCAGTGATTGAATGGAAACTCTGCCAGGGTCAACATCAAGCACCGACAGCAGGTCACTTCGGTAACTCCCCGTGGATTATGCTTAGTGTGTCTCAAACGGTCTACAGTCGTGGGGTGATGCTTCGGTGTACCTCAGCGACTCATCCGAACTGTAGGTGTACTTCGGTACATCGCGTTATCTCACTTGTGGGACTCCGGTTCAGGAACGGCCTTTGTGAGAATTAGAGACTTGTTTTCACACTATGCTGTTAACACCCTCGAAATTCAAACTTGTAAGTGTCGGAATCCGCTTATTACTAACCTGTTTTTATGTTTTCTTCTTATGGAAGCTCCGGGGCGGATGGATCGTGCAGACTCGCCACATGCTCATACCAACAACACATGAAAGTTCTCATCAAAATCAAAGTCTACACAAAGTTAAAGATGATTCTTCGTCAATGTCAAAGAATCTACAAAGTTAAAGACTCGAGAACTACATCATTGGTAACCAAAAGTCAAATAGAAGTGTGAGCATGGTGGAGAAAGACGTGGAGACACCTAACCAACGAAGTTGACAATGGCAGACAACCACATTATCTGATCACAAAGCATGAAGGAACAAAGATTCAAGACTATTCTATATCTACACACAAAGTTCAAGCTCGAGAAAAGTAAAGACCCAATCAAGTGGAGCATCATTTGAATGACCACCCCTTAGGGGGAGATTGTTAGCCTTAATAGTTTTTATTAGAAGTGATGGTCATTCACGTTTAGGAACTTTGTAACGTGTGTTGGATATAGTGATAGAATAGTGAACGGGCTCGTGGATTGGACTAAGCTAAATGGGTATTAGTTTAGTAAGCTAGCCTTATATCAATCCATGTCCAATCCAATCCAAACGAGCCTATGCCAAGCCCATTAGGGCATCTTCTACTTGTACTATATAAACCCCTCAAAGTCTCATTTGAGGGGTGTGCTTGAGTGTGTGTGTGTGTGTTTTCTTTGGAGCAATACAACTTATTGTGTTTATCTTTCTCTCACAACATACACGGTTTTAACATCAAGTCACCATCTTTCTCATCTTTATTTCTTTCATCTTCACGCATAGTTTGTGTTTGTGTTAACGTGATATACGTGTTGGGTTTGTGATAAGGTTGATAAAAGTAAGGTCTTACATAAACTTATCTCAAGAATATTGTGGTCAAAAGACAAGACGAAAGGGATTATGCATTCTCTGAAGCTGGCTTTGAGAATTTGTCTATCAACGACATCGAAGACATGTACCTTGCCAAAGTACAGGGTCATATGAGACAATTCTCCACTGAAGTACAACGTGAATTCATAAAGTCGCTCATCTTCATCGACGCATAGTCATCAAAGAACGTGTAGAAGATCTCCGACTTGCAGAGAATTTTATCGACCGTGTCAACTTCACTCCACCGCAGCTTGATCTTCCCGACATCAACCAGCTCTCACAACTTACACTCATCAACAAACCATTCGGCGTCGTTTACATGAGTGAACTTCAAAGAAATTGCTTGATGGAGTGCAGAGATCTTCACAAGTTTGGAGATCACACTTTGAAGATGGTTAGGGACGGATTGGCTTACCGATTGAAGGATATACACCAAAAGATCGGGTCTCCTAAGCGATGGAATTCTCAGGATCGAAGGGATGTGAAGAGGATCATTACAATGATTGATGAACGGTTGTATAGAAGGGATCTGTAGGATCTTGGTTTGTTAGACAAGAGGTGCGACGGCTAGGTTAAGAGTTTAGAGAGAGAAAGTGGGAGAGAATGGGAACCCTAGAGAGACAAAGAAAAATGTATTATGAAGCTCCAACCCTTTACCTTGGAGGGCAAAGGGTATTTATAGGGTACAAGCTTAGACGCCTCTATTAGGCTGTGGATCAGGCATACAGTGGGTAAAGACCCGTCCGTCCTCCACGGTGTTACAAAGTAATCTAAATACTAACACTGAATTACTATGACTACGAGCTTTCTAACGAGCATACATACTTGAGGTGACCAACACTTTAAGTATCGGATTTACTAAATCCCAACAATCTCCCCTTAAAGGAGGTCACCTCAACTTACAATGATTACAAACTGATATGACATTTCGTTGTTCTTGGTTTCTTTGATTAAGCACTTTTGTTCTTTAGCTCGTAGTCTTTGATTCATCATGTTCTGCATGTTTTGAAATTTTGAGTGGAGGTCTTATAATCGATCCACGTGATGTTAGAGTATTTGAACCATCTTTGAGGTTATCAAGAACCATAAATCTCTGACTCATCCATTGTGGTGTTGATAGTATGTGATGTTGTGACTTTTGGACCGACATGCTCACATTCTGGATCATGAAATCTTCTTATCGAGTAGCGAAGCTTCGTTGATTCATGATATTGGCGAGCCAGTAGCGTAAGCATGGAGTGAAAATATCAAAGTCATTGATGCACTTATCATGATTTCTTTAGAGGTGAATGTATTAAGTGAGCATGTGGTTATGGATTGACCGCATCATTCGACATACAAGCGTCGCAGTACCTCGCATACAACAGTTAGCATAAAGCGCACGAAAGTGTCTTTGATCACTTTCGTTGAATTGAGGTACACGCCCACGGTTCCCGCTGATCAAGTATGTACAATGCTTTTGTGATCATGTATAATTCAAGAATTTCCTTGACAGGTTTCGCAAATGCTCTAGCCGTTCTCAAACCGAACGCGTCTCAAAGAAGACAACACGGAGTGAGTGAACCAAATGAATATAAATCCATCGATTGATGAAAAGAGATTTGAAAACAATCGTGTATTGCTCAATAGAAATTGTTTTGCAATACAACGAAGGTTTTAATGAAAATCAATTATCAATCATAAATACCTTTTATTTTGAAATATTAGTACACAGTCGATGTGCTAAAGAAAAGTATTTTTGAGCACAACGACCGGTTTTTCAAGGTATCCGTCAATCCATAACCTGAACCAGGATTGATTCAAAAGATTGAATCGCCCCATTGTTTCTGTTCAGTTGTCACATGGTTGATTTATATAATAGATCTCACATGCCACCTACCAAGAGCTTGTTTGATGATGGATCCAGAAGGCTTTCCATCTTCATTGTGAATATGTTTGCATATTACTCGGATGTTCTGGCAATATCACAAGGATAATGCGTAGGACTCAAGATATAATCTCTCTTTCCACATTGTGTGAAACAGAGAGTCTTCATTGAAAGTGTCCTAATGAGATTTATAGATGATCTCGTGGCTCTAGACTCAAGTTGTGCATATTTGGATCCTATGCCGGAGACTAGGGAGAGGGTCTCCTTCTTCAATATCAACAATCTCTAAGAGAAAGTCGATAGATTATGTCGGTTCCCCGTGAGAATGAAACAAGTCCTTTTAAGAGGAACTTGAGTGGTTTGGAAAGTTGAAGTGCAGTGAGTCACTGGGTCCATGACGTCTTGTCTTCAATACCGATGTTACCTTGGTAACCACCAGTAGCAAATGAATTGAACCCGGTTTCTGCCCTAAGGTTGAATTATTGGAGGGCTATTTCTTTTCTCCCTTTTCACATTCAATTCTTTTTCATTCTTCAACCCCTTCAGTGCTTACCGAGACTTCATTACTAGAACCTTGTTGGGTTTATTCCAGTACTAGCTCTATCTCAGTCCGCACTCTTCCCATTTCTCACTTTTCTCCTTTTCTCAATATACCTAAGGACTCTACACTATCTAGTGGATTGTCCCTGGGTAGATCCCTCCGGTTCTGGCGGATCATGGGATCAAATACCTAACCTTATCATCCTTATATCACCATACATAAAGTAAAGTTGGTCGGCCTATTTGGTATTGTTCATCTGCCATTGGAACCAATTGAAAACCATTTGAAAATCAATCCAGATACTTATGATATATTATCAAAGCATTTTGTACCTGAATTGTTTTTGATGTTTTTAGAACAAGAGCTCCCCCTCAACATGTGCATCAAGTGTTTGAAATCGTTTTGCACACGGAGGCAAGAGACAGAATTAACTTCTTTGATTACCATTTTCTAAAAGATATCAACATCACTTCCCTGATCAAAACAAGTAGATAAAGCATATAAGGGAAGGATGAGGTTTTCGTAAGCTTGTTCCCCCTCAATATGTGCCTTAAGGTTTGAAAGAGTTTTGCACATACTAGAGGGAACCTGCACATTGATCATGATTCAAATATTTTTGGTTTAAGATAGATGCTCCCCCTCAACATGTGCATGGAAAATTTGAAATCGTTTGGCACATGTGGGAAGGAGAGCTTGTACATCCTTATAAAACCATTTATCGAATTATCAGTTTTAAATCCAATTTAAATCACAAATTCTCCCCCGATCACAATTATCAAATCCTTTGAGATTTGTGATCTCTTGTAGATGTAAATTGATTTTGAAAGCTTTTAAGGAGAATTGTGACTTGATTATGAAAGCGTTTTAAACTGATAAGGATCGATTTTAAGACTTTAAACTCCATTGATTAAACATGCATGAGTATCTTTTGAAAAAAATTGAATGACAAATAACTTTTTGATTTAATTGAAATCATTCTCCCCTCAATCAATGACATAGGTTGTTGATTGAGAGATAAATATTTTGACAAATAAGTCCAGATGATTATCAAAAATAGAGTCCGAGTTATTTTACAAAGCACTTAGATTTCATTAGATAGTAGATAAATGTATATAGAATCAGAGCATGAGATTTGAAAAATATGATAAAGCATGGCTCGTTTTTCTTTGAAAAGCGGTTATGCGTCAAAATGACAATAAACCAACATTTTTCTCCATCTCGTTTTTTTTTTAAGATTCGAACTTCATCTAGAGACTCGTTCCATTCTTTGAGTGGCAGCTCAAAGTCCGTAGATGTTATCGAACCGACAAGAAAAACATGATAAATAAACCATATTTTTTTTTGTTGAAGATTTTCAAGATTTTCTGATTATTATTATTATTATTTTTTTTGAAAAGATTTATATTTTTCTATTTTCGTTTTGTTGGTTTTATATTTTTGTATTAGGTTTTTGAAAAGATATATACAAAGAGTAGATAGAGTCAAACACCTTTACTCCTCGACGCTTCCAAGACGTTTGAGCGTTTCTTGTTGAAGGCTCTTTAAGCCTAGTCGTGGAAGAATGAACTCAAAGCGTTCTCGAGAAAGAGATTTGGTGAAGATGTCCGCTAGTTGATATTCGTCCTACGAAGTATAGTTCAACCACGCCATTTTCAACTTGTTCCCCGATGAAGTGATGTCGAATGTCGATGTGCTTTGCTCTAGAGTGTTGAACATTGTTGCAGCAGAGAGCAATGGCACTTTTGTTATCACAATACATAGGAACTTTGTTAAATACAAAGCCATAGTTCGATAATTGGGATCTCATCCATAAGATTTGAGCACAACAAGATGACATGGCTATGTATTCAGGCTCTGTAGAGGATATGGAAGTGCTCATTTGTTTCTTTGAAGACCAGCTTACAAGTTTGTCACCTAAAAATTGAGCACCACCTGATGTACTTCGACGTGTATCTTGACATCCTGCATGGTCGGCATCTGCATAGGCCGTTAGTGACATACCGGAGTCCTTCGGATACCAAACTCCCATGTTAATGGTTCCTTGGAGATAACGAAAGACCCGTTTAACCGCTTCAAGGTGCTTTTTGGTAGGCTTAGCCTGGTACCTAACACACATGCATACAAATAACAAAATGTCTGGTTCTGCTGGCTGTGAGGTACATCGTGGATCCAATCATACTACGATATTTCGTTTGATCTACTGTGATCCCTGAGTGGTCCTCATCTAGTTTTGTACGCTCCAGCATAGGAGTGTCAACAAGGTCACTGGAGGTAAATGCAAATTTCTTTAAGATTTCATTAGCGTATTTTGATTGATTTATAAAAATGCCTCCGGGACTTTGTGAAATTTGTAATCCCAAGAAAAATGACATTTGTCCCATCATTGACATTTGAAATTTGGAGCCCATCTCCATACAAAAACGGTCACATTCATTGGGGTTAGTCGAGACAAAAATAATATCATCAACATAAATTTGAACGTGAATTAAATGTTTGCCTGACTTTCTTGTGAACAATGTTGGATCAATCGCTCCTTTTCAATCCGTGGATAGAAGAAATTTTGATAGCGTATCATACCATGCCCTTGGAGCTTGTTTTAAACCGTAAAGGTCCTTTTTCAAGCTTATAGACATGAGTAGGATGCTCGATTCACAAAACCTTATGGTGGCCGACAATACCACTTCTTTAAGATCTCCATTAAGAAAGGCGGTTTTCACATCCATCTGATAAACTACCATGTTTTTGCTAGCAGCATTAGCCAAGAAGATTCTAATGGCTTCGATACGTGCAACAGGAGCAAAAGATTCCTCAAAGTCGATACCCTCCTCTTGACGGTATCCTTTAGCAACCAATCGAGCCTTGTTCTTTAAGACGTCACCGTGCTCATCAAGTTTCACTTTGAAGATCCACTTTAGAGCAATGATCATAGCACCGAGCGGTACTAATTCCCATACATCAAGTCGATCAAACTCATGAATTTCTTCTTGCATGGCATTGAACCAACAGTCTTCATTCATGGCGCTTTTACATCTTTTGGTTCGACCTTTGAGAGTACGGAGTTGAAGAAGCACCATAAGGCATCTGTTGCAAGTTGTTTCCGTGTGGATACAGGATGAGAGAGGTTTCCAATGATGTTGTCTAATGGATGATGATGAGTCCATTTTCGTAAGTGTTCATGTGGTTGAGGTTGAGGAACGGAAGTTGCAGGTCAATTTCCCTGATGAAGATGGTTCGATGATGATTCAGAGCAAATACGTTCTCAAAGGGTACATCTTCGGGAATAGCAAAGGGATTAACTTCATCATTGATGAAAGAAACAATTCCATGATGTACACTTGATGATGGATGATTTGTTGATGAGACAGAGTTATCAGCAGCAGGCGCTTCTTGACTTAATGACATTGAAACTGAAGAGTTGACTTCATTGACAGAGATAGTAGCAACCTCTGTTGTTGGAGTTGATAGATCAGTGGCACTTGGCTCATAATGTTCATCAAACATTAGATCAAACAATTTCTTCAAATCATCTTCAGATGGAGGTACATATGGAGTTGCTGGAGAGGAAATTGGTACAAGGGATGAACCAATTGGACTCATTTGAAGTGCGGGTCCAGAACCGGATTGTCCTGGAGCCATTTGATCAGTGATCTCATCGAATATGACGTGAATAGTTTCCATGATATCTCTAGTTCTTTTGTTGTAGATTCGGTAACCCTTCTTGTTTGGTGCATAACCTACAAAAACTCCAATGTCTGCTTTAGCTCTTAATTTACCTAAATCTTGACCGTCATTCGTCGGATAGCACAAAGCACCAAACACACGAAGGTAGGATAGATCAGGTTTTCGCTTATGGACAAGTTCATATGGAGTTTTTCCATGAGAGGTGTGAATGAGAGAACGATTTTGGGTGTGGCAAGCAGTGGCAATGACTTCAGCCCATAGAAACATTGGAACCTTTGAATAAATTAGCATTGTTCTTGCGGCTTCCACAAGAGTTCGATTTCGTCTTTCAACTACACCGTTCTGTTGAGGAGTGCGTGGAACACTTCTTTGATGGCTGATTCCAATACTTTCATAAAATTGGCTTAAGTCTTTGTTTACGAACTCTGTGCCATTGTCAGTTCGAACAATTCTAACCGTATTGTTAAGACGTACCTGAAGTTTCTTGATAAGTTTGATGATGATATCAGGAGTTTCATCCTTTGTCCTCAAAAACTTTACCCAAGTGAATCGAGAGTAGTCATCAACTATGACTAAAATATATTTCTTCCCATTAATCGTTTGGACTCTCATTGGTCCGCACAAATCCATATGAAGGGTATGAAGGACTTCCATTACAGAGTTTGAGGGTTTTGGTTTGTGAGCATATTTCGTGCTTTTTCCCAATTGGCAGGCAGAGCAGAGATGATCCTTTTCATATTTAAGTTTAGGTAATCCTCTGACAAGATCCTTTCTGGCAAGGTTATTAATGGTGCCAAAGTTCAAGTGATTGAGACGACGATGCCATAACCATGACTTTGTTTTCCAAGCCTTTGACAACAAGCAGATTGGAGAGGACTTCATCATGTCTTCGATAGAGATGGTGTATAGATTTGAACCACAAGTTCCTCTTAATAATTCCACACCATCAAGTTCTCTAACGAAACAAGTATGTTTTCTAAAAGCCATTTCAAGATCGGAATCACGTAATTGACCAACAAAACAAGTTATGACCAAGTCCTTCCACATAATATACCCGAGAAATTACACTATCTCCGACCACATAATCACCATATCCCATAATAGCTCCAAAATGGTCGTTTCCGAATCTAACAGATCCAATAAATTTACTCACGGTTCATGAGCGCGACCGTCACGGTCATATGCTTTGAACAACCCGAGTCCAAATACCGAGGACGATTTGTACGACCGCATTTGAACACGCACAAGAATGGATAATCGATAATTTGGAACCCCATGAACGATTGGGTTCCGTTTGGTTAGTACACATTATTGGAGCACCCACATCAGTAATAGGAGATATGACCTCATTAGTATTGGTTGCAACACTAGTAGTGACAGTGGACCTGTGTGAGGTGTGTTCACTTCTTAAAGGTATGATTCTACCAGTGGGCTTCCATTTCTTAGAAGGCATGGATCTAGACAACTTAGGGCAAGATTCATTCATTTTGAATTTTCTGCCAGTAGGTTTCCATTGATAACCCATATTGCTAAATTTTCTTCCTGTAGGCTTCCAACAGTTGCTAACCTTTTTCTTTTTAGGCTTCCAGATCTCCTTAACATGTCTAGCATTTTTTATATTCTTGACTGGAGTATTATCAACATTAATCACCTCATTCTTAGAACATTTATGATTAAGACCAGAAATCAAACATTCATTACATGTTTTGCAAAAGTCAGTAGAATTCGAATTAATTACATTACGCTTATAGCTAATACTAGAATCAACACGATTCGCTTTATTCAAACTCAAACTTATTCTTCCTAGGGTGTTCTTCTACTAGCTTTTCTTCAACACTTTTGGTGGCAAGATCCTATTTCGCATTGTATTGCCTGAAGGCTTTGACCCGCTAACCTTAGTATTGCCGATTACTCCTGTAGAAGGAACAACAAGAATATTAGTTGGTGAAACTACACTGTGCCTTGGTGGTCTAGAAGTGCTGGGTTCTGAAGTTTTGTGAGGCACATTAAAAGTCACATTCTTATCCTTAGGCATAGAACTGGGTGCTACTATTCTATCTCGCCTATTGCTAAATTTTGGACATGTGACAATTATGTACTCTAAGAGTTCTTGAGATCGTTTGGCATCCATGCAAGCATAGGCAATGGTACTATCAAGAGGTTTTCTAATCTTTCATCTTCAACAATCTCACGAAGACCCTTTAAACTTTCCTTAAGAGATGAGAGATATGCTTTATGTGCAAGTTCATTATTCCTAATGGGCAGGGGAATATATAACATATCAATAGCATACTTATCACAATCAGAGACTTTAGGAACAGAGTACTTGCAATTGGGGATTGGCAACTTTCCTTTCACCTCACGCTTAAGATCCTCAATATCATTAAGTAAAGAAGTTATCTTTTCAATTTTTTTATCATGTGTAACTTTAAATGAATCACATGACTCTTTGTTTTGATCATTAACCTTTGAAATTTCAGTTTTAAAACAAGCATTTTCCTTTTGTAAGTTATAAATGATGTTTTGAAGTTGGAAATTCCGAGAATCTAAAGGTGGAGGCATATGGGAACCAGTTACATCCCTCTTTTCACCTTTTAGTTGTGAAATTTGAGCTTTCAACCTTTTGATCGTGTTATAATGAGCTCAAATTTGTTCATCACGTTTGTTGATTTCAAAAATGCATCAAACTCAGAGCATCGACGATGTCTTGATATTTGAGGTTTTAACATTTTCTTTGAGATGTTGATATTTTAATTGCAAAGCAAAATGTTCAACTTCTAATTTTGAAAGATGTTTAACGATATTATCATGATCATCCTGTTCAATTTTCTCATGCAATTTTGAATTCGTTTTTTTCAAGCTCAATGACACGATCATGGGAAACTTTCAAAGCAACAGATAATTCATGAAATTGAGATGCAGTAATAGAAGAATTTGTAGCAACATAGAACACATCTTGAGCAACACATTGAGAGATCAAGTTCTCATTTAGTATATGCAGATTCTTCCTTTCAATTTCATTGTATTTTAGTTCCTGTTCATAATCATTGACTTCAACTATCATTGCATCGAATTCCTTTTCCATTTCTTTAATATCTGTGTTTATTCCAATTTTAAGACTCTCAAATTGTCCTTTTAATTGTTTAAAGAAAGGCATGACTTCGGTTAAATAACATTCTTTCATTTGCTCAAAACCCTTTCCCCCTCAGTAATCCCTGTTGGTGTGATTCTCTTCTTACACGTTTTCTCAAAATCAACAAACATTTGATAAACAACATATAGGTTGATTAAGGTCCTGCTATTAGTGGCAATAGATCTAGGCACTAAATGCATTGGTGTATTAGGAGGATACACAGTTGCACGGGGAAATTTCCTACAAGGGGAATTCGTTTCAACAACGTTTTAGCTTTTGTAAATCCATTTCTTTTTCCGAACATTTGTTTGGGAGTTAGAAGTGTCTGAGGCTTAAACTTGTTTAAGGAAATCCATTTTCCTTTTGTAATCATGGGGACTGATTATAATGTTCTTCTCTTTGCATTTGAGATCTTCTAGCTTCTTATTCATTTTCTCCCTAGTGACTTCATCTGATTTCTTATCTTCCTTAGTGCACTCAATGCAACTAGGGTTCTGCCTAGGCTTAAGGATTTCATTACCATCATAAAGTACCTTATTTGCAGCTCTAGCCTTTTTAACTACCTCGGGATTAGGTTCCTCAACAAGTGGAATGCTATGCTTATCGCTTAAGACTCTATGCTTCGTGACCAAGTAAGCGTCAATGGTGTTACCTTGTACGTACAACTTATTTTCAAGCTTGTTTTTCAAAGTTTTTAGATTAGAGAACTCATTCAAAAGTTTCGATTCCTTAGCAGTGAATTCTTGCTTAAGCGTTTTCACATTTTCTTGAAGTTCTTGTTTTTGCTTAGCAGTTTTAGAAAGCTTTTCTTGTAAGGAATTTAACTCTTGTTTTAGTACTTCTTCTTTAAACCTACTTTTTCTAATGAGTGTACACATTTGGTCATCCATTTCCTGCTCACGAGTGGTCAACTCAAATTTAGCACGTTGTTCATAGATGGTTGCTTGTTCTTTATAGGCATTCAGTTCAGAGATAAAGAATCATCATGGTACATGCAGCAGTATTCATCATAAACATATTCATCATTGATTGCAGAAGATACATCACTAGGTACAATCTCACTTTCACTTTGTTTCACATATTGATCATAAGGAACAATATTGCTATTATCCTCATTTTCAATATATGATTCATAAGTTTCAGTAGATTGTACTTCATGGTGAATCTTCGCTCATCACCACATCATATAGTTTGAGTACCTCTTTAATGATGGATTCCTTGGATGGAATGGCTTGTTGAGGTGAAGAGGTCATTGGAGAGATATTAGCCATGAAGATGGATTGTGCATATGGTTCATCATCAACGTCCGAGTCAAATGCATCACAATCTGCAACTTGAAAGGCGTTGGGATTTTTCCAGCAAAGCATGCACCGGTTGTTCGTCCACATCACGATCGTATGTTCTAGCATTCCCATCCGACAAGAACAACATGCTCCTCTTCATTCAACATTGCACCATTATCTTGTGCTTGTACCAAGAACATCTTGTCCTCAAGTATTCTGCGCTTTGAGGACGCTTAGGTTGAGTGCAGTTCCTAGCAATGTGTCCTTCTCCACCACAGTTGTAGCACTTGATTGGTTTTAATTGACCCTGAACAATATTCCTTCCACGATTCTGATTTCCAACATATCCACCACCAACACCAGCATTCCCATAACCTTCATTACCTTGTTCATTGTGTGGAAGATAAGCATTATGTCTTCCTTGCACATTTTCCACCACAATCCTTCCGTCTTTCACAGTGGCATGATTTTGACGATTGGATGCATTCGAGATAGTTGTTAGTGTGAAGGGTGAGATTCAGGTTTTGCTTGACCATAAGAGCCACTTGATTGATAAAGTGCTCCATGACTGCATCAGAACTAGGTTGCTTATATCCGTAATCGAACGGGCTTGTGATTATCATTTCCAGTGGGTGTGACTTGAGATGCTTTGGTGAAGAATGCAGTTGTATCATTCGATGAGCTTGTTTCTCCTTGTTGAGATTTGAACTGTTCAAGAATCCTTTTTTCAAACATAGCATGTTTCTCATTCTGAAGAAGGAAGGCATACAATTGCTCATAGTTGGTGTTCTTTAGTCCTTTTGTAAGCTTCATAGAAGTGACAAACTTGTGCCATTCGGGATTCATATTGTTTACGAATTTTGAGTTCAACTGAATGTTTGGCATAGTCATCTTGATATTCCTCATATCATTCACCAGCTTGTGGAATCTCACGTAATATTCATAAACACCTTCTTCAGGTTTCATCTTAAAGTGCTCAAATTCATCATACAACTGTGATTCTCTGTCTTCGATAGTCAATTCAGAACCCGAGAGAAGCATCTTGACATTATCCCAAACTGCCTTGGCTTTTGTGTTGTGATTGATAAGCTTGTAGATATCTTTTGGAAGACCTTGAAAAATAATATTTGAAGCCCGATATCAGATCGAATCTCTTTTTCTCCTTATCCGTGAGTTCATCATACATCTTAGGTCTATCCATTCCATAAACTATTGTTCCATCTGCAGCAGTCAATCATGTCTCTAGTAGTCTCAACCTCGATACGGTCCTTCATCAATAGACTTAAGGATGTTAACCCCATTCTCCTTTCCTAAGCAAGCACCGATTCTTTGTGACCAAGACTCATAGTCAGCTGTCAAGCATAGGAGGACGAGTATCGATCTGCAGCTTGCACATCATCAAGAACGGAAGACATGTTTAATTCTACGGGATTTTACAAATCTTTGACTTAACCGGAAAATAGATACTTTCACGGGATTTTACAAAATCAAGAGATAAACCGTAAAACTTATGCACTTATGCGTAGACAGCAGAGTTACTCGTAGGAACTTAAGCTGAAGCTTATGCGTAGATGAAGGGCTTATGCGTAGGTAGCGCCTTAGGCGTAACAACAAACTTACGAGTAGACACAAGCTTACGCGTAGACAGAGTTTACGCGTAGACTAGAGCTTACGCGTAGAGTTTTTAGGGTAAAAGGCTTAAGTTTATGCGTAAACCAAAACTTAGGCGTAAGAACCTTATGCGTAAGTTTCCCTTAGGCGTAAGACAAGCTTATGCGTAAGAAAAAGCTTATGCGTAGGAATTGTTACGCGTAAGTTTATGCTTATGGTTAGACTTAGGGTTTTATCCACAAAAATCTCTTACACTTCACAGTGCACGAGATATCCAAAGTCGAAGTGTTTTTCAGGCTTATCCAAGCAAGAATAACACTGAGTAATCACCAGAAACGAAGATCAAGTGAAAAACACCTTACGCGTAGGATTAGGGTTTTGATACGCGTAGAAAGTACAAATTTTGCCAAACACGTTTTTATGATCAAAACCTTTTACAAAACTTGATTATTATGATGAAAGAACCTTAAAAACACCAAAATAACAAAGCTTGAGGATCAAAACCACCTTTCTCTCTTACGCGTAGGTTCGTACACACGTATCCAAACACTCTTAAAAAACAAGAAAAACTCGTAAAGTTCGAAACTTTTTGCAGGAAACTGAAAGTTTAACACTCAATAAACCTTAACCCACAAGAATCTTGGATTAAAACGTGAAAAATTTAAAGCTTTAATGATTCAAAAGTATCGTGTACGAGACAACCTTTTTACGCGTATAAACCAAACCTTAACCCAAGAATAACAATCAAACCAAGAACATGAGAGATGAATGATCAAACCATGGCTCTTGATACCATTTGTAGGATCTTGGTTTGTTAGACAAGAGGTGCGGCGGCTAGGTTAAGAGTTTAGAGAGAGAAAGTGGGAGAGAATGGGAACCCTAGAGAGACAAAGAAAAATGTATTATGAAGCTCCAACCCTTTACCTTGGAGGGCAAAGGGTATTTATAGGGGTACAAGCTTAGATGCCTCTATTAGGCTGTGGATCAGGCATACAGTAGGTAAAGACCCGTCCGTCCTCCATGGTGTTACAAAGTAATCTAAATACTAACACTGAATTACTACGACTACGAGCTTTCTAACGAGCATACATACTTGAGGTGACCGACACTTTAAGTACTGGATTTACTAAATCCCAACAGGATCAGTTCAGAAGATTGGAAAGCTATGTTGGTAGTCGACCCAGGAGAAACATCATCGACTTTCAACGCCCGATTCACTCCTGGCGCACATCTCCGACTACCGTACCCCTTGAACCGCTTCTTTCATTATAAATTTGGATGTATGATTTATTATGTCAATGGCTTGTGCACATATTACAGTGTATAACCCGTTCTTGTAAATAAAGGACCCGTGGTACGCTTGATTGCCACAATCCTTATAAAGGAGCGAAAGCTTCTTACTTTTGAGTAAAACCTATCAAACCTTTCACTTTTCAAGGTTTTGCTCAAAAGAACAAGTACTTTCCCTTATGATTTTCAAAACCTCAACCGTTTACATCACTTGTTGAGGGGGAATACTTGACTTAAAACTTTGTTCACAAATTGTTCACAGTGGTCATTCTTCCCCAACACTAAATGGTCATATTTATTCTCAACTTTTCAAAAATAACATTTTATATGCCATTTTTAGGGGGAGAAAATACGTGATAAGAAATATGTTATGTGTTTGCTATATGAACTCTCGTGTGAAAAGACTTTAACCCAAGAATTGACGAGATCTTAACTGTCAATAACTCGAAAAGACTTGTCCGACGGGTAATAATTTCAAGCTAGTTCGCTAGTGATGTAAACGTGTCTCGCAAAGGACTTGTCCGAGTAGAATGTACCATTCGAGAAACTCTTGGTAGACATGAACCTTGACGGGTTTGACAACCTTGACGGGTTGTCCACACCTTCAAGATAGTTATTAGAGTTATTTGTCACCTAAAAGCTGATAATGCAACTCTTTAACTATGCCACATAACCGTCTCGCTGAGAATGTATATCTTGAGTCGATCAATTCAAAAGTGCGCTTTTTCCTCACTGTGCGCGTCAAAACTCTAAAGCACATGTGGAGGGGAATATTTCGCTAAAAGATAAAACTCTCACAGTGGTTCAAACATGTTTTTCATTTACAAACCCTTTGAGAGATTTTCTTCAAAATGGTTTTATGGCAACATAGGTTAGTCATGGAGTTATAAGGTGACTAAGGTTAGGAATAACCGTCCTATGATCCGCCAGAGCAGGAGGGATCTACCCAAGGACACCACAAATAGTTAGAATTTAGAAGTCCTTAGGTATGATTATAAAAAGGAGAAAATGAGAATCGGAGAAAGAAGGAGTTGAAGAATTAAAAAGAAATGCAAAGAAAAGGGTGAAAAGAAATAGGCCTCCCGATTATTCAACTTAGGCGCATAATCGGGTTCAATTCATATGCTACTGGTTGTCACTAGATGACACCGGTATTGAAGATTAAAAGTCGTCATGGACCCAGTGATGCATGCACTAAACCTTCTTAACCACTCAAGTTTCTCTCAACAGAAGCTTGTTTCATTCTCACAGGGAACCCTACGTAAACTATCGGCTTTCTCTTAGAGATTGCTGGTATTAAAGAAGGAGAACCTCTCCCTAGTCTCGCCAGAAAACCAAAATGCACTATTGAGTCTAGAGCCACGAGATTCATCAAAAGATCTCTTAGGTACACTTGACATTTCATCACTTGACATTCAACAATAAGAATTTCAAGTGTACATTATCGAGTCCTTCATGATCTTAGCAATGTCGAGAACATTTATGAGAAGTTCACATTTGTGATCCTCGCTGATTGAATGGAAACTCCGCCGGTCAACATCAAACAACTCGACAGAAGTCGCTTCGGCAACTCCCCGTGGATTGCGCTTAGTGGTCTCAAACGGTCTATAGTTGTGAGGTGATGCTTCGTGTACCTCACGACTCATCTCAATCGTAGGTGTACTTTGGTACATCGTGTTATCTCACTTGTGGGACTCGATTCAGAACGGCCTTTGTAAGAATTAGAGTTGTGTTTTCACACTATTGTGTCAACACTCTCGAAGTTCAAACTTGTAAGTGCCGGAATCCGCTTATTACTAACCGCTTTAATGTTTTCTTCTTATGGAAGCTCGAGCGAATGATCGTGCGATTCTCCACTTGTTCACACCAACAACATCATCAAAGAAGCTCTATCTTAAAGCAACACAAAGTAATGATTCTTCGTCAAATCAAAGAATCTACAAAGTTAAAGACTTAAAGAACTTCATCAGGTACGTAATCCAACGTTAAAGAGTGTGTGAGCATGTTGGAGAAAGACGGAGACACCGGCAAAAGGCACTGAGGCGACTTGATGCAGATAACAACATACTATTACTTTCATCACAAAGAACAATGATCAAAGAACAAAGTTAAAGTTAACATCAAAGCATAACTGTTCAAAGAAAACTATCTCGCTACACTGGGGAGATGGTTCGAATCAAGGCAAGTCTTCTCACAAGAAAGAAGAATGTCAGAAGACGTCAAAGCTACTATTACATCAACGCCTTCACCGTTTTTCATCACCAACACTTGAGGGGGAGATTGTTGGAATCACTCCTAAACCTTTATTCAAGTGTTAGTTACTCATATGTAATAGGTAGCTTATTATGGCCTTTATGTTTGTTTAAGGTCTAGCTTATGTAGAAGGCCCATAAGCTTAGGCCCATGTCCAATAAGGAAAAGGGAAGGAGTGGGAGTGTTGCCCTAGCTCATTGCCTATAAATACTGTTGTATAACCCTCACTTGAGGGTTGGTTGTTCAATTTATTCCTTTCACTCACTCTCTACGCATAACCGTCTAAGCTTAACACGTGTGTGTGTTTGGTCTACTTGTTCAATCGCCTCTCTATCTCTTTCATTGAAGCTTGTGTTGTAAATCTAGTGACCTAACAGATTTGATTCCTGTGAAACCTGTTGTGCCTTGGTTCAAAATTGTTTGGTATAGCAATAACATCCCTAGGCATGCCTTCATGTTTTGGCTTGCTATATTGAAGAAGCTTAATACTCAGGACAAAGTTACTATCTGGTTGAAAGATGATACTCTTATTTGCCCTTTGTGTAATCTTGTTCAAGATGATCATCACCATTTGTTCTTTGCATGTTCTTTTTCCTCAAAGGTTTGGAGCTTTTTTAAAGGCCTCATGAGGTTTGATTCTGCTCCTATTGACTTGTATCAGGTTCTTGATTTCATGATTGCAAGGCCCATTAATAAGTCTATTTGGTGTGTTATTCAAAGATTAGTGATTGGAGCTACTGTCTATACTTTGTGGCAAGAAAGGAATCTTAGGATTTTTTAGGGAAAATCTAGGAATGTTGAAGCTGTTTGTGGCATAATTAGGGAAGTGGTTAGATTAAGGCTTTTGAGTCTTAAAATTAAAACCTCTTTACATGTGTCTGAAGCTGCTAAGATTTGGAATTTTAATGTTGGGCAGAGTAATTTTTTTAATGGGGCTGGTTCTCATGATGGGGGTTAAGATTAGATGGTTGATTGTAATTCATTTTCCTGTTTATCAGGGGTATCTTGTGTTCTGGGATGTATCTATGGTGGGTATTTGGATTATGGGTGAGATTAGTATGGTTGAGGATATGCCTGTGGACACTTCTTCTGCTGGTTGTTCATTCTCTACCTGGAAGCTGCTGTTGTATTGGGAGTTTGGTTTGTTTGATAGTTATGATTCCTGGCATGGTGCTTATGGTGTTGTCCCTTTCTGTTTGTTGATGGTGTCTGATTGGGTAGAGTACTGGGATGGCTATTTGAAGACTACGGTTGTGAAATGGCTGCTGATTTTGCTGATGCTTGATATTGGAGTCACAAGTGAGAGTTGTACTCTTTTTCCTTATCCGTGGTTTTTCCCATTGGGTTTTACGCGGAAAGGTTTTTTAAGGAGACAATCTCACTTGTTGAAATGCTCCTTTCTCTTTTTCTTGGTGCCTTGTTTGGAGTATTGTTGGAAGTTTCATAGTCCTATTTGTAATTTGTTTTGTAATAACTCTAGTTATTGTAGAGTTTTATTTTTCCTTGTGATGTTTCCAAAGTATATTTTGGGAAGATCATTTGAACTCTCTTATGTGGGTATGTCCATATAAGTTGTTTGTTTTTTGTTAGTAGTTAATATATTTGCCGGGGATTGTCCCTTTTTCCCAAAAAAAAATATGTTAATATTTTCTATCACACATTCATTTTAAAAAACTAACTCTCGAATTGGTTTAGACTATGCTTTAGAGAATATCATATATTAAGACAATTAAATCTGATATTAAGGCAACAAAATATATTAAACAACAAACTCTGATATTAAGACAACAAAATATATTAAACAACAAACTCTGATATTAAGACAATATTAATATTAAACAAAAAATTATGTTATTATAATTATGCTATAAGAAAAGTTACCATTGATGAGGACTTTGGATATAAAAATTTAAAAAATAACAAATTTTATTGAAAAAATAAACATCATATTAATTTTTCACAAACTGATTGAGCAATTAAAATCATTTTAATTTAAATAACATAACTCAATTAAAATTATTTAGTAAATTAAATATAAACAAAATATACTTAAAACAACATAAATTAAAAAAAGAATATTAATGAAAAACTATATTAAAATTAAATGTAAAACTTTGACAAAAAGTGGTATTTTGAGTCTCGAGGAGGTACTTTTTCATCACTATAATTA
Source organism: Chrysanthemum makinoi (assembly GCA_910596185.1). Classification (NCBI taxonomy): domain Eukaryota; kingdom Viridiplantae; phylum Streptophyta; class Magnoliopsida; order Asterales; family Asteraceae; genus Chrysanthemum; species Chrysanthemum makinoi. Next base: position 152,134,400 of record OU343223.1, on the reverse strand, counting down.
ATATCTGACATGTATGTCAGTGTCTTATACATCTATCTTACAAATATGTATGTCAGATACTAAATTTAATTTTTATTTTAGCTCTTATTGAATATTTTTAATTTACTGTGATATTAAGACAATAATATCATAACACAGTACTAAATAAAATTAGTGTGATATTAAGTTACGGAGATATTAAATTTAATATCACAGTACATCAAAATTATTTATATAGTGAAATATTTAAAAATAAATTTCTAAATTAAACATATTTATTAAAATAAATAGTCCAAAAATCACTGTGATATTAAGACAATAGTATTATAAATTACCAACGCAATATTTGACAAAATATCACTACATCCAGACACAAAAAGTGTCAGAAAAATTATTGCTCTAGACGCGAAGATTAAAAAAATTAATTGTCAAATTTCGTTCTAATTTAAAAAAAAATAAAAAATAAATATATAATTAATTTTGTTATAATTATTATTTAACGTAAATATACATTTTACATTCTTAAACTTTAATATTACTTTTAAATATTACTTTAACCTGATATTAGTTTTTTCCTTATATTTTTTATTTATATATTTAAAATTTTTCATCTTAACTATGTATTTTAAGTTTTTAAATATTTAGGTCAAGATCGTATGTCTAACTCTGATATTAAGACATTATCAATATGTATATGTCATAGAACATGCAAATATTAAATAAAACGTTAAGATTAATATTTTCTTTCAGAGACTTTGATATTAAGACAATATCATATATTAAACAACTAACTCTGATATTAAGACAATATCATATATTAAGATAACTAACTCTGATATTAATACAATATCATATATTAAACAACAAAATCTTATACTTGGACAAATATTAATATTTTCTATCAGACATTCATTTTAAAAAAACTAACTCTCAAATTGGTTTAGACTATGGTTTAGAGAATATCATATATTAAGCCATTTAAATATGATATTAAGGCAATACCATATATTAAACAAGAAACTCTGATATTAAGACAATATTAATATTATCTTTCAGACATTCATTTTAAACAAAACTTACTATTATAAAAAAGATGTTATTATAATTATGCTATAAGAAAAGTTACTATTGAAAAGTTACTGAGTGAGCAATTAAATCATTTTAATTTAAATAACATAACTCAATTAAAATTATTTAGTAAATTAAATATAAACTATATTAAAATTAAATGTAAAACTTTGACATAAAGTACTTTTTCATCACTATAATTAATATCTGACATTACTTTTAAATATTACTTTAACCTGATATTAGTTTTTTCATTATATTTTTTATTTATATATTTTAAATTTTTCATCTTCACTATGTATTTTAAGTTTTTAAATATTTAGCTCACGAACGTATGTCTAACTCTTATATTAAGACATTATCAATATGTATACGTCATAGAACATGCAAATATTAAATTTTCTTTAATTTTGGTTTTAAATAAAACGTGAAGATTAATATTTTCTTTCATAGACTTTGATATTAAGACAATATCATATATTAAACAACTAACTCTGATATTAAGAAAATATCAGAATAACAATCCATATAAAAATAACCTTAATATCAGTGAGGATATTAAGACAACTAAATTGGTTTAGACAAATAAACAACTAACTCTCAAAATTGGTTTAGACTATGGTTTAGAAAATATCATATATTAAGACAACTAAATCTAATATTAAGGCAAATACCATATATTAAACAACAAACTCTGATATTAAGACAATATTAATATTATCTTCTAAATTGATTTTAAAGAAAACTAACTATTATAAAAAAGATGTTATTATAATTCTGCTATAAGAAAGGTCACTATTAATGAGGACTAAAAAAAGCAATATTAATGAAAAACTATATTAAAATTAAATGTAAAACTTTGGCATAAAGTGATATTTTGAGTCTTGAGGAGGTACTTTTTCATCACTATAACTAAAATCTGACATGTATGTCAGTGTCTTATACATCTATCCTTTCAACAGAAAATCAAATATGTATGTCAGATACTAAATTTTATTTTATTTTAGCTCTTATTGAATATTTTTAATTTACTGTGATATTAAGACAATAATATCATAACACAATACTAAATAAAATTAGTGTGATATTAAGTTATGGAGATATTAAATTTAATATCACAGTTTATCAAAATTATTTATATAGTGAAATATTTAAAAATAAATTTCTAAATTAAACATATTTATTAAAATAAATATTCCAATAACATGGATACGTGAAGATTAAAAAAATTAATTGTCAAATTTTGTTCTAATTTAAAAAAAATAAAAATAAATATATAATTAATTTTTTTATAATTATTATTTAACCTAAATATACAATTTACATTCTTAAAATTGTTAGTAATATTATTATAATTGTTATTTAATATAAATATACAATTTACATTCTTATAATTGTTATTAATATTATTATAATTGTTATAATTGTTTCAAATGTAAATTATATGTTTACATTCTTTCAATGATATTAATATATTATTTATCCTCGAGATGTAAACCATCAATCACATCAAAAAGGTAATTTACTCTTGTTATAAAAACCTATCATTACAACCATATGTATTCTAAACTTTCGTCACAAAGTTAGTTCATCAAAAATAAAAACAAAAGGTGTTATTACTGAAAATTATGTATTTGAATTAAAAAAAATTCTTCCAAATTGTTATTCATGATCCTGGAGTATATGCTATGGTTTTTTATTTGATAAGAAACTTAGATATTTTACCGAAAGTTATATAGATGAGAAAGAGGTATTTCAAAGTTGTATAACTTCATTTGAAATTCTCTTTTTCGTCTATTGTATGTATTTTAACACTAGTCACGCAAGACGTACTAAAACTACATGCGGTGAAGGAATTAGCATGATCTCATTCGAAAAATCATTACCGATTCTCTTCAATGAAGATATCGATGATAGCCGGCCGTAGTAACCCCAACTTCAATACAAAAAGTTGGGGACACTTGATGAAATGGCGTTGGTGCGTGATGAAAGTTTAATCATTTTGCCTACCTATGTTTCGCCATGCTCATCAGAATGAGCATGAGTAACATATTAGGCATTTCTGAAGAAATATTGGTTGTCCTACAAACAAGACATTTGCAGGACAACCAATATTGGTTAACATCTTACTGGTCCGTCACTAAAGTTTGACAACAAAGGAAGAGAAGGACAGTAGATTGCATATAAGAGCACAAGGTGAGGAAGATACAAATAACATTTTATTGGTATGCCACTTCAGCGCAACATCATACACCTCCCCATAAGATACCAATAACTAAAACACCCTCCCTCATAAAACACCACTAACATGTTTTTGGGTCCCACAAAAATACCACACAAAAAATACACACTCACCACAATACAAAAAAAAGAAAAAACACAAGAATGCAATGGCTTCACCATTGCATTGGCTCAAAACGTTTGGCTCACGGATGACACGATGCTCCGGTATGGTTGCCACACGAATGGCATGCATTTGGCACACCAATGGCACCCCATACCTTGTGCTCTTAGAAATCATGTTATTCAAAAGAAATCATGTAATATATAACTTTGTAATATTAATTATATAGCGGAACCATCGACTATGTATTTAAATTTTTTTTAATCTAGTGTGATATATATATATATATATTTTACTGTAATAAGTAAACTGAAAGTTATTATGATATTTAAAAAAATAAAAACGTTAATCATGTTGAACAATTTTCTTAATAAATTATACTAAGAATATTGTTAATTTAATATTTTTTTTATCTAGTGTGATATGTATTTTTTAAATATAAAATTTTCTTTGATTTTGATTTTAAATAGAACGTGAAAATTAATATTTTTTGATATTAAGAAAATATCACATATTAAAAATCTAACTCTGATATTAAGACAATATCATATATTAAGACAATAAACTAAATTAAAATTATTTAGTAAATTAAATATAAACAAAAAAAACTTAAAACAACCTGAATTAAAAAAAAAAAAAAAAAAGGAATATTAATAAAAAATTATATTAAAATTAATTGTAAAACTTTGACATAAAGTGATATTTTGAGTCTCGAGGAAGTAATTTTCATGACTATAATTTATATCTGACATGTATGTCAGTGTGATATTAGGTTACTGAAATATTAAATTTGATATCACAGTACATCAAAATTATTTATATAGTAAATATTTAAAAATAAATTTCTAAATTAAACATATTTATTAAAATAAGTATTGCAAAATCACTGTGATATTAACACAAATATTATAAACAAATTTCCATTGCAAATATTTAAGTCTTTGTTTTTCATAGACAAAAGATCATAACCTCGAGACACAAAAAAATGTAAGAGAAAATTATTGCTCAAGACGCAAATATTAAAAAATTAAATGTAAAATGTCGTTTCTACTTTAAAAAAAATAAAAATAAATATATAATTAATTTTGTTATAAATGTTATTTAACGTAAACATACAATTTACATTCTTATAATTGTTAGTAATATTATTATAATTGTTATTTAATGTAAATATATAATAATTCTTATACGGATTAATTGTTATTAATATTATTATAATAGTTATAATTGTTTCAAATGTAAATTGGTTGTATGTTTACATTCTTTCAAAAAAGATATTAATATATTATTTTGCCTCGGGATACAAACCATCAATCACATAAAAAAAGTCATTTACTCTTATTATAAAAACCTAACATTACAACCATATCTATCCTAAACTTCAATCACAAAGTTAGTTCATCAAAAAAAAAATAAAACAAAAAGTGTTATTACTGAAAATTATGTATTTGAATTTACAATTTTTTTTTCCAATTTGCTATTTATGATCCTGGAGGATATACTATGGTTTTTTATTTGATAAGAAACTTAGATATTTTACCGAAAGTTATATAGAAAGCGTCCATGGCTACAAGGTGAAGAACATCAATGCACCAAATATTAAAAAGCCATTGTCAAGAAACACGGTGACATTCCAACCAATGATGTTACAAAATATAAAGATGGCCTTCGTGAAATGTACATTGCAACCAATGACATTGTCAAGAAACACGGTGAAATTGCAACCAATGATAGGTTTGGACATTTGATGAAGATGGCCTTGGTGCATGACGAAACTTTAAACATTTTGTCCCACAAACAAGTCATACGTAACGTTGAGATCGTTTGAATCCATTATATAGACGGAAAAAGAGATGTTTTTAACTTTGTAATATTAATGATATGGCGTAACCATCGGCTATGTATTTTAATTTTTTTTTATCTAGTGTGATATTTTTTTTTAATACTGTAATAAATAAACTTATTATGATATTTAATAAAATAATAACATTAATCATGTAAATACTGTGATATCACAAATTGAATAAAATTTACTGAAATTTATTATGATATTTAATGACATAATAACATTAATCATTTAATATTTTTTTATCTAGTGTGATATCTATTTTTTTTATACTCTGATAATTAACTGAAAGTTATTATGATATTTAATGACATAATAACATTAATATAAATTGATTTATATTATTATGTTGTGTGATATTTATAAAAAATATTATTAAATTTTAATGTGATATTAATTTATGTTATTTTATTATTTCATATTAAAAATAATTAGGCGATTCAAGTTGCTTCTTTTATCAATAATTACATGCGCAGTAAACAATTTGCTTATTTTAATTTATGTATAAATAGCTTGATAGCTATTAAGTATAAATAGCTTAATATCACAACAAAATTTGTGAAAAAAACACAAAAAGAAAAAAATGAAAAATAAAAATATCAATAAGAAAAGGAAACAATATAATCGTGAAAAAAAGGAAAATCACGATGAAAAAGAAGTTAAAGAAGAAGAAGAAGAAGTTAAAAAAGAAGAAGAAAATGAAGTTAAAGAAGAAGAAGAAGAAGAAGATGATATTTTTAAGCGAATGAAGTATAATGATGAATCTGAAGATGACTATGATTATAAAAAATCTCCATCATTAAAAGAATATGAGAAAGAAGTAGCAAAACTTGAAAAGATGGGTGATCAAGGAGAAGAACAAGATAAAGATTCTCAAGATAATTGTAACTCTGATGAAGATTAAATTAGTATTTATGTTTGTAAACTTTATATTTTGTGTTTTTAACTTTATTTTCTGATGAAAAAATGAGTTGTATCAAACTCATATTTTGTGTTAAAATGGTTTAATGAATTAATTTTAAACAAAAATCACATAATTTTTAATATCACAAAGACATCAAATTAACATAAACATAATCAATTGATCAATGATAAAGTACATTTTCTGTTAATTTCACAAATTGATTATTAGGAGAATGATAAAGTATATGAATTTCACTTTATAACCTTTAAAAAAAATACTTAATCAACATTACAACTTAACAAATGAAAATAAATAATGAAAAAAATAAAAAGACATAACATTGATAATATCACAGTACATCAATTTGATCTTAACAAAACCGAATCAAACACGATAAGTTAACTTACTCCTTAAAGTTAAATTCTTCAGTACCGTGCTCAGCATTAGCATTATTTGATTTCCTTTTAACTTTCTTTCCATTTCGTTTCTTCTTCTTAATGTCTTTCTTAGCAAAGAAGAACTTTCCTTCTCTGATTGTTTGGAGAATTCCCGAATCATGATCTCGTATAATATGTTACATTCTACACTTTCTCAAATTTTTCCCACATTCTTTAGGATCTTTAAATCTGACGTCATTATTAGAAGGTTTATATCTTGCACCAAGAACGCCACCCTTATTTGATCCAATATCGAGGAAAACATCAAGAGCAGCAGGTTTAGGAATACCAATCATAGATGATATACTATCTTCTTTATTTCCTCAAGATCAGGCAAAGCTTGATGATTCCAATCCGATTCATAAGTGCTCAATTTTTCAAAAATATACCCAGCTTTTTTTTTCATCATATCCGCAATGATTGATTATCGAATTCACTTTAGAATAAATTTTTGAAATACAACCACCAAGATCCATTTGCTTTAAAAGAAGATCCAAGAAGAGGTAAAACAATTTTCTTTTTTCCAACGTCTTAAAAGATATTGTTTTGGAATCTTGTTAATACCATATCCTCTAAGAGTATAAAAAGCATGACGACATAACAAACCACGTCTTTCAAAATGTTGACAAGAACAGCTTAACTGAACGAAGTTTCTTCATCATACTCAACCCTAAAAAGTAAATGAAAAATTAACTACAATTTATAATGAATTTAAAAAACATTTTCTTGACAATACTTATTTATTTAAAAAGACAATACCTTAAACTCACCAAACCACTCTTTATCAATGTCTTTTACATAACCCAAGTTTTTCATAGACCCAAGATAACTCTCAATAAAAGCAACAACTGAGCCTGAACCACATAGAATGCTTCAAGAGTATAAAATTTGCAAAGATGTTGTTCAACTAAATGATTGGTTTTCAATGAAGGTCTATTAATTCTTGAATTATTATCAAGAACACGTTGATTATTCCTTTGTTGATCTAAAGCGCTTCATAACTAAAAAGAAAATGAACTAGAGTAGAAGTCCAATTAGAATTATGACAAAAAAAAAATAGTTTTCACTTTCGTGATCTTGAAGTAGTTTTCATCAAACCACTCATTGGGATATCCCTAAAATAAGCAGGATCCAACGCTCTTTTATGTTAAACATATCATTCAACCATTTATGCTTATCTAAATCAAATTAATCCAATAAAGCTTCCCATTTTTAACAAATTCAACAGTGTTTATCTCTTTCCCTCCATACAAGAGAACATAGACGCTTTTGAATCCTCCTTCTTCACACATACTAGAACCGATCTATATAAAATAATAATAATAATAATAATAATAATAATAATAATAATAATAATAATATAATATAATAATAATAATAATAATAATAATAATAATAATAATAATAATAATAATAATAATAATAATAATAATAATAATAATAATAATAATAATAATAATAATAATAATAATAATAATAATTAAAAAAATTATATATATAAATACCTTTGTAGGAAGTTTATTCATTATATGCCATATACAAAGCCGGTGTTTAGAAAGGTGTTTAAACATATCCTGTATAGCTATTAACATTGAAGGATCTTGATCTGTTAAAACAAGGTACGACTCCTTAATATGGGTGTTAAGAAAAGCTTGCAATAGCCACTTATATGAAACAACATCTTCTTTCGAAAGTAAACCACAAGCAAAAATTACACATTTTGATGATTATCAACACCAGTAAAAGGCACAAAAACCATATTGTACCTAAAAAAAAATTAAAATATAAAAATTTATATTATATATAAAAATACAAAAATAAATAAATAAATAAAAGAAAGGAAAATAAAACTTACATATTGGTTTTGTATGTAGCATCAAAAGAAAGAACATCACCAAAAGCTTCATAATTCCTTTTACTTGTATCATCAGACCAAAACAAACAACTTAACTGACCATCAGTGTTAGTCTTAAACTCGAACGTAAAATTTTCATCTCTTTCTTTCAAAATACTAAACTTGTCAATAATCATTTGAGCAATATATTTACCAATATAGTCGTAAATGTCATTTGACTCATATTCTTAAAATCAATCTTAGTGGCACCAACATTTTCATATCCTCCCAAAAGCTCTGCAATAAAATTGAATGACATACAAGGACCGATGTTTAAGTTCGAAGCCTTAATAGCAAAATACTGATGCGCCAAATCATAGACCTATGAGACTTTTGTAAATGTCTATCCTTAGCAGTAAAAAAACCATGATTGTGCTCTTCAACAAAATTTTTAACCCTATACTTTTCACCAGATCTGACAACATAAATTTTAGCTTTGCAATTTGTCCTAAACTCTGATCTTATTCTCTTTACAGCCTTAGCATCACAATTATCTTTTAAACTATCAAATTCTTTAACTTTAACTTTCTTGGTAATTTCTTTATCGCAAAGAAATTCCTTATTTATAACAATACTCCATCGTTAGTTTGATGGCCTCTACTTAACAATAAAAACCAAATTTTCAAGAAAGATAACCTTTGTATGCATTATAAGCTTCTTCAACGCTATCAAACAAAGTACCTTCCACTGGTACAAGAGTTTTAACAACAACAGGTTTAATAAGCATTGAAGTTGATGTAAAAAAATGTCACACCCCCAAATTACTGCTTTAAAATGAATGGAATTCCTGGGGGATGACTGTCATAGCATCAAAGTTACAGTTATATCGAACGACCTAAAGTGTCGTTTTGAAAATATCGTTTAATAAAGTAAAATAATCGAGTTTACAAAACATAGGTCCCAAAATATTTCCAATATACCAAAATGAGTTTGTTACAATCAAACGATAGTTAATTGCATAAAATATATGTGAGACGCTAGCCGACACCGCGACTCTATGATAAGTCCACATGCATGCCATGAAGTGAATGCCTTAGATACCCGAGATAAAACATGCTAAAAGTGTCAACACAATGGTTGAGTGAGTTCATAGAGTCTGTTTAACAAGTAAAGCTTTAAAAAAAAAACGTTCATGCAACAAAGGCAAAGTTTTTGGTCATTTATAATAGTCCACAAAAGCAAAGGCATTGTAAATCCACTCAGTTCCAAGTTCCGCCCATACAAAACTTGCAACCTGTGTGTTCACAACCCACTGCCAAAATATGTCTAGTTTATGTTCAAGCACACGAGGTCAAATGAGTTCTCAAAGCAAAGGGATTGTAAATCCACTCGCCCAAGTTCCTACCATACAAAACTTGCAACCTGTGTGTTCACAACCCATTGCACAAAATATAGTGTGTCTAATAGTCGAATATAAGTTACCATAATAATTCACAATATTGCACCACGATATAATAATTCAGTGGATGCTCAACATGGGAGACTTTGCACCGCTCCAACAAGGGAGACTCCTTTGTCACTCGACCACCTAGGGCGAATTATTGCTAACACTCCTCCAATAAGGCGAGACTTTAGAACACTCCACCGATATGGCGAGACTTTGCAAACTCCACCAATAAGGCGAATTTTGAGAACGCCCGTAACATAGTGAGACGCCCTCCTCGACCGGGAGGCTTTAGGTTGCTCCAACAAGGGAGACTTTATAGTGATGTTCAACATGGGAGACTTTATAGTGATGTTCAACATGGGAGACTTTATAGTGATGCTCATCATAGGAGACTTTATAATGATGTTCGATCATAGGAGACTTTAGGTCAAGGTCATAACATGTACGGTTCAATAAGTTCAAACAAGTGATTAGTTTGTATTTAAGTTCAAGGGTTCCACTCAAAAGTTCGTAATTAAGTTCAAAGATTTAAGTCGAGTTCAAAAGTTCGAATCACCAAAGAGCTCGAATAATATCAAAAGGTTCAAGATAGTCGGTTGCTCAAAATCACGCCAAACAAGTTTAACATATATCAAAAGGGTCCTTTACAGTTTAAAAGAGTTCAACTATATGTCAAAAAGTTCAAATCAAGTTCCAAAGTGTTCACTTATATGTTAAAGGGTCCGAATCAATTTAAAAGAGTTCAAATATACATGACGAAGGGTTCAAAATCAAGGAAAGTGTTTCAACTAATAGCGTTCATAACATAGTGATCAATTTAGTCCGTGCATAATCTAATTACGCCGCACATAGAGTGAAACAAAAGATATTTAAGTTCATATAAATGTAAAGTAAAAGCAAGTAGTTGAGCATGTATCTCCCCCCAAGAGTTTATAAAACAATTAAATGAGTAAAAGTGGGGCTACGAACTCACCTGATGCAATGTTTATGATGACAAAAGTAGATACACCAAATGAGGTGCATCTCTATCCGCAACCTAATATGAATGATATGCTCTAATATAAGTCATGAAACAATGTCAAGATGCAAACTCATATGATATCCATACCACTTGTACACTTTTGAAATGTAGTTTATTGTCTAAAAATTAATCTTATAACGTCTTGACAATTTATAAATTACTTTCCAAGTATTTACGTTGAAACGATATCCTACGATAATCATTTAGTGATTTTATTATGAAATTATAACTTTTCGTCAGAAAATAATGTCATTGAAAATTTCATAAAATGTAATAAACGGCCTTGAAAAGCTAGTCATAAAATGGTGCACATCAAGTGTTAGGAAACAAACTCAACGGTTTTGGGAAGCTTGTATCATTATCTCAAAGTTTTAGCATTTAAGTTTTCATCCTAGAGGTCTCGATCATGGAGAAAAATATAGGTTAAGTATGGTACTTGTGTCCAAAATATTGTTTAAGGGTGGTTTTCGGCAAAGTTTAAGTGACCGTATTTTATTCATTACAACCTCGCTTGATCTAACGGTTGGACATTTTGAAAAATATGCTTGGCGAACTTACTTTTACTAGAAGACATCACGTTATAAAAAGTATTACATCCTTGTTAAAACGACCCTCAACATGGTCCCTTGTTGCCGTAAGGTTTGTCTAATAGAAATATATTAGTTTTTCTTATATAATAAAGTTACGGCAACTTTATGTAAACGCATGTAATTTAATCGCTACAAACTGCTTTTCTACGCTTTATATGTCCTTAGCTTCAGACAAAGTATACTAATATATTTTTGATAAGTCGACACAATTTATAACGTTTAAGACTCATTTTTGACTCAGTAAAAGTGGACGAACATGCTGAATTTTCAGAATTTTATAGTTTTCGTTGCCAAACTTGTAAATAGCATAACTTTTTCGTTATAGCCCGCTTTTAACCCGCTCAAGCGCCACGCTCCGCTTTTAAAGTATATTTTCTAAATATCTAGCCCAATAATTTTTACCCACTGTCGAAATTTCCAGAATTCAAAAATATGGACAGACCCTTAAGAAAAACTTGTCGAAATGAGTTTTTCTCGCGCCAAACCTATTCTAACCAATTCAAAAAAACTCCAAGCTATTCTAATCCTACCATACACCTTCTTAGGGTGTCATGGGTTCCTAGACATCACCAAAAGTGATATATTACAAGGGATAATTTATAGGATGACATATATATATATATATATATATATATATATATATATATATATATATATATATATATATATATATATATATATATATATATATAACACTTAAAAACATTAAAAAGTGGTATAAACATCAATATGACTTGCATGCTTTTCTTATATATGATGAAATGAACATAAAATGAATATGAAATATGAACATGGACATGGGATGCTTACTAGTTACTTGATGAGGTTTTATGAACAAAGGATTAATCCTAAACACCCAAGGTTTTTATTTCACAACCTTAATCAAGAGTGTGTCTAGATTGTAATGAACTTGACGAGAAAATTTTTGATGATCTCCTCTTGGAACTTCAATATGGCCGGTTCTATGGGGAAGAAGAGGAAGGAGGATATTTTTTTTTCACACTTGAAATAATGTATCTATGTGTTGTAGGAATTAATAAATGAATATAAGTATAAATGTGTACAAGATATTTAGTATCAAATGGTGTGAGTCATTCCCCTTGTCGACACACATAAAAAAAAGGGACTAGATGCATTTAGTAGTAATTAAGTATATTAATGTAGGATAAATGTGTAGTTAATTAAGGATAATGAATAACTTGTGTATTTATTTAAGCATTTAAGGTAGCGTTAGCTAAAAATAGATTTTAACGGAGCAAAATAAAATATATTGAAGTTATAAAAATTATAAAAATACATTTCTCGCAAGAATTGAGTGAAATAATAATTATCGTGTAGTATTTACGAACACCGTCGTAATTATATAAATATAACAATTTATATACAAAATAAATTTAAAACACCGGGTAAACTAATAATAATATTTTTATAATCTTAACATGAGTATAAAAATATATCGGGATAATTTTTGGAAGCGTCAGATCAAATGTTCAAAATAATTAATTACGCGATAGCGTTTATTTAATATGAAATTATGCGTTTAATGTAAAATGCAAAACCATGCATGAACTAATATGATGATAATGATGCTAATGATATGTAGACTAAACCTAGTCTATATGAAATGTCCGTGATGATTGTTAATGAATTCGCAGCTAAACCATTAAGGTTACGCGAATTTGATACTCGTAAACCTAGTTTACGAAAAATGATGAATATTGAGTTTGAGAAATGACCGTAAATTGAGGATTGTGACATTCTTCCCCGGTTAGAGGAATCACGTCCTCGTGATTCAATTATTGATACTATAGTCCGAACCGTGACAAAGGTTCTAAAAGTTCATGCTCGTGTATAGTCTAAATGATTATGTCAATGCTCATGCATATGAGTTCCTCATCCAACTAGGTACGTTCTTATGCTATCGTGACCATATCCCATTCTAAAGACATGCTCTCCTATGGTTTGGTTTGATGAGCCAAGCTTTCTCATTCTCGAGCAAAACCCTCAAAAGACTTTTAGGTAACCGATTTTTACTTAATCCCACAACTCATTAAACAAGAACTGTCATACAATTAGGCTAAATCGGTTTAGTAACAACTTGATTCTAGCTTGATCTTTGCAACTCATCAAACAAGAACTGCCACTGGATCAAACCGAAACAAGTGGTTTGAAGAAAATCTTTTGAAAATTTGGCTCGATCACGGAATTGCTTACACATATGAGACTACTACTCCCTTCATTGCATGATTCTTCCTGAATTAGACATAGGTGATCACGCTATGTATAATTTAGGAGTAACTATGCAATGCTTGGACTAATCGACTCATATTATGTTGGGTGTTGAGTCATAAGTCCGCATGTATAATGAGTATGCACTTATAATGATATGATGAGATGCTATGATGATGTAGTTATAGTCTAGGGTCAATGATGCAACCTAGTTGTCTATAACCGATGCTCGATACCAACTGTCACACCCCAAATTACTGCTTTTGCAAATGAATGGAATTCCCGGGGATGACCGCATAGCATCAAAGTTACAGCTATATCGAACGACCTAAAGTGTCGCTTTGAAAATATCGCTTGATAAAGTAAAATAATCGAGTTTACAAAACATAGGTCCCAAAATATTTCCAATATACCAAAATGAGTTTGTTACAATCAAACGATAGTTAAATGCATAAAATATATGTGAGACGCGTCGACACCGCGATTCTATGATAAGTCCACATGCATGCCATGAAGTGAATGCCTTAGATACCTGAGATAAAACATGCTAAAAGTGTCAACACAATGGTTGAGTGAGTTCATAGAGATTGTTTAACAAGTAAAGCTTTAAAAAAAAAAAAAAAAAAAACGTTCATGCAACAAAGGCAAAGTTTTTGGTCATTTATAATAGTCCACAAAAGCAAAGGCATTGTAAATCCACTCAGCCCAAGTTCCCCATACAAAACTTGCAACCTGTGTGTTCACAACCCACTGCCAAAATATGTCTAGTTTATGTTCAAGCGCACGAGGTCAAATGAGTTCTCAAAGCAAAGGCATTGTAATCCACTCGCCCAAGTTCACCATACAAAACTTGCAACCTGTGTGTTCACAACCCATTGCACAAAATATAGTGTGTCTAATAGTCGAGTATAAGTTACCATAATAATCCACAATATTGCACCACGATATAATAATTCAGTGGATGCTCCAACATGGGAGACTTTGCACTGCTCCAACAAGGGAGACTCCTTTGTCACTCGACCACCTAGGCGATAATTATTGCAACACTCCACCAATAAGGCGAGACTTTAGAACACTCCACCGATATGGCGAGACTTTGCACACTCCACCAATAAGGCGAGAATTTTGGAGAACGCTCCTTAACATAGTGAGACGCCTCGCCCGACCGGGAGGCTTTAGGTTGCTCCAACAAGGGAGACTTTATAGTGATGTTCAACATGGGAGACTTTATAGTGATGCTTCGATCATAGGAGACTTTATAGTGATGCTCCGATCATAGGAGACTTTAGGTCAAGGTCATAACATGTACGGTTCAATAAGTTCAAACAAGTGATTAGTTTGTATTTAAGTTCAAGGGTTCCGTTCAAAAGTTCGTAATTAATTTCAAAGATTTAAGTCGAAGTTCAAAAGTTCGAATACCAAAGAGCTCAATAATATCAAAAGGTTCAAGATAGTCAAGCGCTCAAAATCACGCCAAACAAGTTTAACATATATCAAAAGGGTCCTTTACAGGTTAAAAGAGTTCAACTATATGTCAAAAGTTCAAATCAAGTCCAAAGTGTTCACTTATATGTTAAAGGGTCCGAATCAATTTAAAAGAGTTCAAATATACATGTCGAAGGGTTCAAAATCAAGGAAAGTGTTTCAACTAATAGCGTTCATAACATAGTGATCAATTTAGTCCAGGCATAATCTAATTACGCATATAGAGTGAAACAAAAGATATTTAAGTTCATATAAATGTAAAGTAAAAGCAAGTAGTTGAGCATGTATCTCCCCCGAAGAGTTTATAAAACAATTAAACGAGTAAAAGTGGGGCTACGTACTCACCTGGTGCAATGTTTATGATGACAAAAGTAGATACACTGAAATGAGGTGCGATCTCTATCCGCAACCTAATATGAATGATGTGCTCTAATATAAGTCATGAAACAATGTCGCGCATGCAAACTCATATGATATCCATACCACTTGTACACTTTTGAAATGTAGTTTATTGTCGAAAATTAATCTTATAACGTCTTGACAATTGATAAATTACTTTCCAAGTATTTACGTTGAAACGATATCCTACGATAATCATTTAGTGATTTTATTATGAAATTATAACTTTTCGTCGTAAAATAATGTCATTGAAAATTTCATGAAAGCGAATAAACGGCCTTGAAAAGCTAGTCATAAAATGGTGCACATCGAGTGTTAGGAAACAAACTCAACGGTTTTGGGAAGCTTGTATCATTATCTCAAAGTTTTAGCATTTAAGTTTTCATCCTAGAGGTCTCGATCATGGATAAACATATAGGTTAAGTATGGTACTTGTGTCCAAAATATTGTTTAAGGGTGGTTTTCGGCAAATTTTAAGTGGCCGTATTTTATTCGTTACAACTCCGCTTGACGAACGGTTGGACATTTTGAAAAATAAGCTTGGCGAACTTACTTTTACTAGAAGACATCACGTTATAAAAAGTAATACATCCTTGTTAAAAACGACCCTCAACATGGTCCCTTGTTGCCGTAAGGTTTGTCTAATAGAAATATATTAGTTTTTCTTATATAATAAAGTTACGGCAACTTTATGTAAACGCATGTAATTTAATCGTTACAAACCGCTTTCTACGCTTTATATGTCCTTAGCTTCAGATCAAAGTATACTAATATATTTTGATAAGTCGACACAATTTATAACGCCTAAGCCTCATTTTTGACTCGTAAAAAGTGGACGTAACATGCTGAATTTTCAGAATTTTATAGTTTTCGTCGTCAAACTTGTAAATAGCGTAACTTTTTCGTTATAGCCCGCTTTTAACCCGCTCAAGCGCCACGCTCCTTTTAAAGTATATTTTCTAAATATCTAGCCCAATAATTTTTACCCACTGTCGAAATTTCCAGAATTCAAAAATATGGACAGACCCTTAAGAAAACTTGTCGAAATGAGTTTTTCTCGTACCAAACCTATTCTAACCAATTCAAAACAACTCCGAAGCTATTCTAATCCTACCATATACCTTCTTAGGGTGTCATGGGTTCCTAGACATCACCAAAAGTGATATATTACAAGGGATAATTTATAGGATGACATATATATATATATATATATATATATATATATATATATATATATATATATATATATATATATAACACTTAAAAACATTAAAAAGTGGTATAAACATCAATATGACTTGCATGCTTTTTTTATATATGATGAAATGAACATAAAATGAATATGAAATATGAGCATGGACATGAGATGCTTACTAGTTACTTGATGAGGTTTATGAACAAAGGATTAATCCTAAACACCCAATGTTTTTATTTCACAACCTTAATCAAGAGTGTGTCTAGATTGTAATGAACTTGACGAGAAAATTTTTGATGATCTCCTCTTGGAACTTCAATATGGCCGGTTCTATGGGGAAGAAGAGGAAGGAGGATATTTTTTTTTCACACTTGAAATAATGTATCTATGTGTTGTAGGAATTAATAAATGAATATAAGTATAAATGTGTACAAGATATTTAGTATCAAATGGTGTGAGTCATTCCCTTGTCACACACAAAAAAAAGGGACTAGATGCATTTAGTAGTAATTAAGTATATTAATGTAGGATAAATGTGTAGTTAATTAAGGATAATGAATAACTTGTGTATTTATTTAAGCATTTAAGGTAGCGTTAGCTAAAAAAAGATTTTAACGGAGCAAAATAAAATATATTGAAGTCATATAAAATTATAAAAATACATTTTCAAGAATTGAGTGAAATAATAATTATCGTAGTATTTACTTAAAACCGTCGTAATTATATAAATATAACAATTTATATACAAAATAAATTTAAAACACCGGGTAAACTAATAATAATATTTTTATAATCTTAACATGAGTATAAAAATATATCGGGATAATTTTTAGAAGCGTCGGATCAAATGTTCAAAATAATTAATTACGCGATAGCGTTTATTTAATATGAAATTATGCGTTTAATGTAAAATGCAAAACCATGCATGAACTAATATGATGATAATGATGCTAATGATATGTAGACTAAACCTAGTCTATATGAAATGTCTGTGATGATTGTTAATGAATTCGCAGCTAAACCATTAAGGTTACGCGAATTTGATACTCGTAAACCTAGTTTACGAAAAATGATGAATATTGAGTTTGAGAAATGACCGGAAATTGAGGATTGTGACAAAAAATCGGGTGAATTTACTTCTTCATTCTCTTCAACATTAACATCAGCTGTCAAATTTTCATCTTCAACAAACTCATTGCTTGCACAATTTTGTCTCATTGAATCACCTAAAAAAAGTAAACATAGAAAACTCAACTTTACTTAAAATATCACAGTAACTATACTTGAAAGTCCTACTGCAACAACAAATTTTATTAATAGCATCTCAAAATAACTATCCTTGAAAGATATATTAATAGCATCTCAGAAAGTGCTACTACAAAAACAAATTTTAGTCTTATTGCAACAAGTTACTATCACGATAAATTATTTCTATTGCTGCTTCTACTACCTTGAACAACTGTTTAGATAAGTATCATAATAACTATCATTGAATGATATTAACAGTTTTAATATCACAATAACTATCATTGAACAACTATTTTGTTACCTATCACAATAACTATACTTGAATGATATACATAGTTTTAATATCAGAATATCTTTAATATCACAATAACTATCATATTAAAATTATTAAACATCACAAATAAAATAAACTTGAACAAAATGTTTTATTAAAATAATATTCCACTTCTAAATATCAAAATAACTATCTTAGAAAACAAATGTTACTGCAAAACATTATCGTTGTCGCAACAAAATATTACTGCTGCCATGTTACTACTAATTAAACAATATTAACAATAAGAAATACATAAATGATAAATCCTAATCTGAATGCTCCCCACATGCAAAATCATACAAAGGAGACCGATAACCGGCAAATTCCTCGATGCGAGCCAAATCTTCCTAGTCTAGCAGAGGTTGCCCAACAAATCAGTTTTGTTCTCCCGATAGATCCAATTGATTTTGGTATTGATGTTGTTCTCAGATTTGTTTAACACACCCCACAACATGTCGCAATATTGTCATCTTTGGCTTCATCCATCAAAAACTTTTCGATCACGCTTTTCGCTCAAGCGAATGTCATTGCAAATCGTGAAGTCTTCCCTCATAACGCTGCTTCTCCGCCTTTGCCTCGCTCAAACAAATTGATAACGTCTATAATAGCGTTTTTTCGAGCCACATCATCTTCTTCGCATTGTTTTTTAACGTACATTTGCATATCTTTAACGGAATGCGGGAGACGACAAGCCATAATAATTTTGTGTTTGAAATTGTATGTTTAGAAGTAGTTAGAGGTTAAATTACGTTTGAAATTGTATGTTTAGAAGTAAAATGTGATTGAGCCTGATTGATTTGAAGACAAAATATCATAATAATTACAATTGATAGTAACTATTTTGTTAGCTATAAACAATAACTAAACTTGAATGATAGTAACAGTTTTAATATCACATTAACTATCCTTATATGATATTATCAGTTTTAATATCAGAATAACTATCATATTATCATTAATAAAATCAGAATAAAAATTCTAGTATCGTAATAACTATCCTTATATAAATAACCAGTTTTAAAACATATAATAAGAAAAAAGATTAAATATCGAATAACTATCCTTATATGATATTACCAAATTTTAATATCTAATAACTATTATTATATGATATTACCATTTAATATCGAATAACTATCATATAAAGGTTATTGATATCGTAATAACTATCCATATATAATACGGCAAATTTTAAAACGGATAATAACAAAAAAGATTAAATATCAGAATAACTATTCTTATATGATATTAAGGTTATTGATATCAGAATAACTATTCTTATATAATAAGACCAGTTTTAAAAAGCATAGTAAGAAAAAAAAAATTAAATATCAGAATAACTATCAACATATTAAATTACCAGTTTTAATATCAGAATAACTATCATATTAACGTTATTAATATCAGAATAACTATACACATATCGTAATAAAAAATTAATATCGTAATAATCATATTAAGGATATTGATATCGATACAAAAATAACATTAATATCGTAATAACTATCCTCATATCGTAATAACAAATTAATATCGTAATAACTATCCTAATATCGTAATAACAAACTTAATATCGTAATAACTATCATACTAACGATAGAAACATAAAAGTGTAAATGTCCTAATACCGTAATAACAATAGTAATATCAGAGTAACTATCCTCAAAATCATAATAAAAACCTTAATATTAGAATATGTACTATCAGACCATAAAAATACCTTCGATAAAAATTTTAATGAAAAATGTACCGGTAGAAAAATCAGACCGATACAAGAATATCGGTAATTCCATTCGATAAAAATTTTAAATAAAAAAAGTTGAGAAAAATAAGGAAATAGAATATTCTAATAAAAATATCCAAAAGATAATGGAGAGAAATAAGGGATGAATTTGATCAAATATCACCGCTAAATGAAAAAGATCAACGGACGACGCATATCCAGACGTCCAAGACTAAAAATATCCACACGATCCTCACTCTCTCTCTCTCTCTATATATATATATATATATATATATATATATATATATATATATATATTAAAGTTATGTATAAACTAATGTCATAATATAATTATAAATCTTAAAAGTATTTACCATTATGACTTAAGGTTCTAGACAAAAGATAGCATATTAATTTCCATACAAATGATCTTGATTTCTTATTAGTGTCAACACATAAAAATTAAATTATGGGAAAAAAAAAAGAATCTTGATTTATGAGACAAAAAAGTCAATTATGTAATGGTAACCAATAAAAGATTGTTATTGTGATAGATTGATTTCTTATAGTCCCACACTTATCTTCTTCTTATGGAAAAAAGAACATTTCACCAACTCTGTGTTTACAAGTCTAATAATGCATTATCAATTACGGGGGAGAAATGGATTTGGATCAAGTATAATATATATACATACGTGACATGCTCACCTGCAATTTATGACTAGAATTAAAGATAATATAAAAGTAGTATTTTCTAAATAACAAAATATCAAGTATTTCACATTTTGGAGTTAAACCAACATAATTCTTTTTATAGGTTGTCATATTTGAAATCAGTAGTGGTTAGACCCTGCATGTTTTCCTTTATTTATCGTCTATGCCATTATACTTAATCAAGTTAAAATAATAATTAATATGATGGAAACTTAAGTCAATGAGGTGGTACCCTCCCTACACTAAACTTTTGAAATCTAAGGACTCATCTATTTGGTTTCTATTTCTTGTTAGGTTTATTCTCTATACACCTTCCATAACTATAACCCTCGCTCAATGATAAATTTTAAGTCTAATATAAGGATCATAAATAGCCTTAGGGGCTGTTTGATAAAACATAATGATTTAGCAAAGAAATGATTCCCTTTTTAATCACCAAATTGATTTGAACTTTGATTCAAAGACTTTCGAATATGTTGTTTAAATATATTATAATTCAAAATCACGTGTTGTTTAAAAGAAGGAAATAACAATATTATAATAGAAGTGAAAGAAAATACTCATGACGTGTTAAACAATTGTTGCTGAATTTGTGTGCATTTTTCAAAGAAGCGGTCAGCACCATTTTTATCATTCAGGTGGTTTTTTCCTCTCATCAAACACATTTAATGTTGCTCGATCCACCATTCAGTGCCGAATCACCCCATTAAGCACTAATCAAACAACCCCTAGTCTAATATACAACAGAAATGTACAAAAATTGTTAGTACTTAATAGCCTAAAACATGAGTTCTTTGTTTATATAAAACTCCACAAATAACATTTCAATACTGAGATATATTCCCTTTTTTTTAATTCACCAAATTGATATCTACTTTGAGTAGTCCCTCAACACCATTGATAGGTAAACATGCTACCTATGCTTCAATGGTGGCGATCAATCATGTATCATCTCCAAACTTGTTTCAAATATTCTTAAAACGAGAATTAAAATAATATCAAAATCACGTGTTGGTTTAAAAGAAGGAAATAACAATATTATAATAGAAGTGAAAGAAAATACTATGACGTGTTAACACATACATTGTTGCTGAATGATTTTGTGTGCATTTTTCAAAGAAGCGGTCAGCACCATTTTTATCATTCAGGTGGTTTTTTCCTCTCATCAAACAATAATTAATTTAATGTTGTGAATTCGTATGATAGGTAAAATGTATTTATTTAGATCCACCTATTTATTCTATTGATTAGTCGAATTGTCACCCCTTGTTTATTTGAGCATTCCTAATCATCGCTAAGGGTTGTCAATCCCCCAATGACTTTTGTTTAGTCTATATCGATGTCATACAATCAGAAATTAAGCATACAAAAACTTGTGTAGACGCATACACAATAAAACTTGAAGTTCAATTTCCTATTAGTAACATTATAAGTGATACAAAATAACTTCTCCAAAAGGTTGATTTCGACCAACCTAGATAGACCATTGTCATACTGCTGGCGAACGCAGAAATTGATTATAGAATATGCACTTCCAGTTTTTTAAGAAGGTAGGCACTTAGTGTTAAACTATAAAAAAAATCATGAAAGAAAAACAAAGTTTATACTAAGAATCTTTTTCGAAAGGTATGCTCGTGCATACTCTCTGCGTTAGGTATGTCCGCCCTCTGATACCATGCCATTGATAGGTAAATCATGCTCACCTAGTGTACCGCTTCAATGGTGGCGATCAACTCATGTATCATCTCCAAAACTTGTTTTGAAATATATCACCATTCTTAAAACGAGAATTAAAATTGAAATACTTCCAAATACTCTCATCTTAAGAACATGTGGACTACACACCGCAAGCAAATCTTAGTATCTATACTATATTATAAAGCATTTAGACCCTACTAAATAAAGAAATTTTAAAATTTATGCCAACACACTTACTTATTATGAAATTGTGTTGGTTATAACATAATGTAACATTAGTTGCAATATTTTAAAGCACCTTTTGAAGACATGTTATAAAAAAAACAAAAAAAAAAAAAAAAAAAAAAAAGGTGAAAACCATAATTACCGTTCTAATTCATGTTTTTAATGTAATTATTTGAGTGATAACATATATTTGTAACTTTTGTATAATTTGTTATTGTTTATGATAAATGATATCTTATATTTGAATTATTTACTATGATTGCATGATGGTTGCGATTATTTTTGTATTTTTATATTTTTTAATAAGTAAGGTAAAATCTCGGGGTTTGAAGAGTTTGGTTTTATAACTAATAATTAAATTAATTATGTAGAAAAGTAAGTTGGTGAATTCGTATGATAGGTAAAATGTATTTATTTAGAATCTCACTACTCCCTATTTATTTCCTATTGATTAGTCGAATTGTCACTTCCTTGTTTAATTTGAGCGTTGTATTCCTTAATATCAATCGCTAAGGGTTGTCAATCCCTAACACAATGACTTTTTGTTCTCGTCGAGTCTATATCGATGTCAACGATTGCAAAGCACGCATTAAATACAACAAACAACACACTAACACTATGTAGCGGGGCGTGTAGTCGGATGTTCAAGAAAATATCCTAAGATCTAGCCAGTTTTCCTAATCCTAACGCAATAAAAACTAATCAAAACTAGAGAAGACAATCAATAATCAATAACTAAATTTCATTCAAATCTAAGTAAACACTAATAAATTTAGCCTAACATGTTAAATAGAAGAGAAGATAAATAAGTATTCACACAACAGATAGACATATTGTAATGATCAAAGATTGAATAATTTATCTTCAATAAAACATGGAAGTTAAGGGGGTTAAAAACACTTACAAAAGCTGTAAAATTCGTGGCCTCTCTAGCTTCTCCAAGTTGCAATCCAAGATGTTACTAGTTGCACACTTACAATGAAAAACATATGAAAATTTATATAGGAATACATTTGTGACGGCGTCACTTGAAAATTGTGACGCCATAAGCTCGCCGTCATTAGGGTTTCGTCTAATGCACTGACTTAGTTGTGACGTCGTCACCTTATAATGAGATGCCATCTTTACGCCTTTTCTAGTGCCGACAGCCACCAAGATCGCCACCATCGAAGTGCCACTCTTACTTAGTGATCATGACGTCGTCACAACTCCTTTTTGTGACGTTTTCTTGAATTTTTCATTTCTTCGTTTTCTTGTTAAATTGAGCTATAAATGTTTCAATTTCCAAAGATTTGCTTCCCAAGTATAAAAATCAAATAAAAACGATTTAGGATAGTAATAGATAAAAATATGTATGGATTTAGAGGTTAAATAACACTTTAAAATGAATAAAAATACACCTCATTACAACCACTGTTAAAAAATTATCAATTATCACGTGGTCTTGATCTTATACTATTTGATTTTGTCATCGCATTGCTTGAGCATCATTTTAGTACATGTTTGTATAATAATACTTATTTTGTTGTCATATTTTAATATTATACAGAAGGGTTTCGGAGGGGTGTTCAATAGGTGCCGTCGCACAGGACATTCAATTAAAAAAGGTCACATTTTTATTAATTTTGCATATAAAAATACGTATAAATTAAACATATATGAGTCATATAATTTAAGTTTATATTTAATTTTGTAACAACTTGTACATTTCAGGTTATTAATTTAACTATTTACTTCTATTTATTATTACGTTCAATTTTAAAGTAAACATACTTTCGCGTATAATCGAGAAAATTTAATCGCGTAAGCTCAAATCGTAACCAACACTAGACTAGGATCATTCTAGGTGTTCTATATATTTTATTTTATATTATACTTATATTTAATATGAACAACTTCTATTTTGACATTTTCACAAAAACCTTGTACGTTATACGTTTTATGCATATTTAAACCTACGTTTCTAGGTTTTAACAACGTTTACACTCTCCGTTGAGCTTATCACTCATTTAATATGCTAAGATATAGTACATTGATAAGTTTTAATATTTTTATAAGTTTATTATATTTACAATACCCGGTTATAAGTTTCATGATTTAAGGATTTAATGTTAATAATTACCGAGATCAAATGACACTCCGTAACTCAGTTATATCACAAACGTTATACAATTAATCACCTCCCTATCATATTGTCGACATTTTGGGATGAATCACTAAGGGGGCGTTTGGTTGGGGTAATTTGAAATTCCGGAATTTTAAATTCTAGAAAATTTAAAGTCTTGAGAATTTAAATTCATTCGCCAAGCCTATTTAAAAATACCTTCGCTAAATGTTTGGTCTTCACGAATTTATAAATTTATTTTACGTACTTTGGTTTTTTAATAGTGCTACTTGGCTATTGTGATTTCATAAAAATTTATGAAATTTATCAAAAAGTTCATTATACAAAAATTATAAAAAGTTTCAACATAAACTCTAAATTTCCCTTACACTTATTCTCAACGCCAAAAAAGTTAAGTCCACAACATCAACAATGGAATCAACAAGCAATTTATCAAAAAAGTTTATAAAAAATTTATTCCACAACCTCAAAGTTTACCACCAAAAGTTTATAAGAAATTTATAAAAATCCATAAGAACACTATGAAAACCCACTTGGTTTATAAAAAATTTATAAAAGTTTATAAAAAAGTTTATAAAAAGTCACTTATAACCTCCAATTTCTAAGAAATTTATAAAAATTTGAAAAGCCAAAAAGTTTATAAAAGGCTATCTTGAAGTCCATTTATGCTTAAAAATTATAAAAGTTTATAAAAGAGTTTATAATCCAAAATGTTTAAAAATCTATAAGAAATTTATAAAAATTTTATAAAAAAAGTTTATAAAAATTTATAATAAAATCTTTTAAAAAATCTATAAAATAGTTTATAAAAAATTTATAAAAAAAGTTTATAAAAAAATTATAAATATTCTATTTAAAAGTTTATAAAAAAAACAATAAGAAAAAAGTTTATAAATTTTTTTTCAAGCAAATTAAAATTCCTCACTTTTTTGGAGCATTCTATTCTCCCCATTTTGGCAATTCGAGGAATTGTAAATTGCTTCAATTTCCCCCATTTGAGTTACCAAACATGACATTTGAAGGGAATTAAAATGCAAATGCCTCCAATATCCCCCAAATTGCCCCAACCAAACGCCCCCTAAGACATTTATGTCTTGGTGATGAGTCATAGTTACACCTTGCAAATCTTATGCATTAAGCTTCATTTCCTTACTAAATATCTAGATTTTTGTATAACTAGTCAAGAAAACTCATAAAACTTTCTCATCTTCTTCCTTTCCTCTCTTTATGAACGGCCCATAGCAATCACAATACACTATACATACTTGATTTTCATTCAACAAATTACACACAAAAGTTGAAGGCCTAGTTATTCTCTACATAATCTAGTGTTATTTTGGTGATTTCATGGTTTATTTGAAAGATATACAAGGTTATTAAGGGCTGAGATTAGAAGGTTATTACAAGGGTTTCATAAGGTTGATATAAGCTTGGATTAAAGATTTGGAAGCAAGGGTTGAAGCTTATAAGGATTAGTTGTTGTTTAGTGATCTTGTTCTTGTAAAATTTATCCTAAAAGTCTTGTAAGGTTTATGTTTAATTTCATATTCTCATTCAATAGGATTGTAATAATCTAGATTTATATTTCATGTATTTTATATATTTTGTATACTTATTATACTTGATTATGCTCGGTAACTTGGACTAAATAACTAGAAACATCGAAAAGGACTAGTATTGCAAAACACTTTCTGGACAGGGGTATAAACGGAATTACTGGGAAATATCGGTGGACTTTAAAACTTAGGTAAAAATATATTGAGTTATGTCTACGTCTTTCGCTCATTTTGATGGCTAGAAGTCCTAAAAACGATACCCGATGAATTAAATAAAAATGTTTTCGTGAGAAGTGTTAAAATATGAGTAACGGTTTTGAAATGGGTAAAAATCATAACATTTGCATATAACCACTTGTTGGTGAAAGAAGAAAAGTTGTAGCTAACATCCTAACTTGAACGTAGCCTAAAATCAGACGTAAATCAAAGTTGTAGAGCTCAAGTAATGGCCAAAACTGTGAGACTATAAGTTGCTGAAGCAATGAGCAAGTATATCTAAGGATGAATTAGTAATTTCACTTTAGTTAGGTAACTTTAGAGACCGTGGGACCCACAAATCTATAAAGTTCATTCAAAAACCTTTATGACAATATAAGAATCAAATCACAACCCTTTACGGTTTAGAAATAACGTATAAATTAAGACGTGAAAACTAAATAAAAAGAAACTCTAAACGTAACGTTTAGTGATACTTGACCACTTTCTCTTACAAACCGAAGTGGTGAGACCCACTATCAGAAAAACGTACTCGTTTACCCTTTACGTAGACTAATTGACCCCTGAACGACAAATTTGGACACTTGGACACATAAAAATGACTTAAGAATCCATTACCGAATAACTTGTAAATTAGAAACCGTAACTAGTTTTAAAAGTGTAAAAACTAAACTTAAATACTTGTTTTACTTTACAAACAATATTGTTGGAATCACTCCTAAACCATATTCAAGTGTTAGTTACTCATATGTAATAGTTAGCTTAATTATGGCCTTTATGTTTGTTATTAGCCTTAAGCTTATGTAGAAGGCCCATGAGCTTAGGCCCAAGCCCATAGGAGAAAGGAAGGGACTAGGAGTGTTGCCCTAGCTTCCCTCCTATAAATACTATGTAATAACCCTCACTTGAGGGTTGGTTGTTCAAGTTATTTCTTTCACTCACTCTCTACGCATAACCGCTTACTTTATATCGCGGTGTGTGTGTTTGGATACTTGTTCAATGCACTTCTATCTTTCTATTAAGCTTGTGTGGTAAATCTAGTGACCTAACAAAGGGTATCAATCGCCA
Organism: Chrysanthemum makinoi; assembly: GCA_910596185.1. Taxonomy (NCBI): domain Eukaryota; kingdom Viridiplantae; phylum Streptophyta; class Magnoliopsida; order Asterales; family Asteraceae; genus Chrysanthemum; species Chrysanthemum makinoi. The sequence goes on along the minus strand of OU343223.1, from coordinate 152,106,733 downwards.
AATAGTTGGGTTAACACTCAAACGCTTTTGAAGTATTTTGTTTTAGGTCACGCTGCGAAAAGTGGTTAACACTTTGGATCGCTTAAAACTCGCTTTTTACACTTTTAATCCAAGATTCTTGTACTTTCAACGCTTTAAGGTATTAAAATACTTGTTTTTGGCAAAAGTTTCAATCTTTACGTGGATCTAAGTTTTAAGCTTGTTTTTGTTCGTGTGAAGTTCTACGCTGTAACCCGCTTAGCTATTTTGGTTCATCAAGGTTCACACTTTTGTGTTATATTGGTACTATTAACGCTATTCCATAACAAAAATCTGGTTTAGAAACACATTTGGGCATCTTCATTTTACTTAGTAAGTCTACGTGAACCTAGAAACCCTACGCCAAATCAAAGTTACGCGTAACTTTTTCCTTGGTTTGATCTTCAAACGTTGGTTTACTCCGTTTTCTTGCTTCACCAGGGATAAGCCTCGAAAATAGGAAGTCGACTTTGGATATCTTTTAATCGTGAAGTGTAAAGATCACTTGGGATAAAACCCTAAAATTACGATAAGCATAGCTTACGCCAGAAACCCTACGCATAAGATTCATCTTACGCCTAAGCCTAGTCTTACGCCTAAGATAATCCTATGCCTAACTTTCTACGCCTAACTTTGTGTCTACGATAACTTTAGCCTTTTTCCCTACTTACGCGTAAGCTAAATCTACGCGTAACTCTTGATTGTTACCCGTAACTTTGGTGTTTTTACGCATAAGTGCTACTTGTCTATTGTGATTTCTACGCCTAAGGATACTTTATCAACAAAGGTTCATTCGACTACAAAGATCCATTTTACCAACACAAGTTTATCAACATGTCACAACCACCATACTCTAACTATTTCCCTTACACTTATTCTCAACGCCAACAACAATTAAGTCCACAACATCAACAATGGAATCAACAACAAGCAATTTATCAACAACAATTTAATAAACAACATACTCCACAACTTGCCGCAATTCCACAACCTCAAATGGTTCAACCACCAACAAGTCTTCAAGTTCAACCCTACACAAACGATTTTAATCAACATCCATCAAGGAACACTATGAAGGAACCCACTTGGTTTGCAAATATATGTGAAGCTTTAAGCGTACCAACAATCAATTCATGAGGCCGATCACTTGATAGACCTCCAATGCTCACCCAGAAACTATGATCAATGGGTGATAAGGTTCTTCGTGTTTTGTGATCTTTCGAAGAAGCCACGTGATGGAGATTGGAGGTTGCTTAAAGAAACTTGTTTCATTCTTGATCTGAAGGTCCATTTCAGATGCCTACACGTTATCGTATATGCAAGACATGGTTGCTTCTTCTCCCAAATGCTAATCCACTTTCAAGAGATGCAACAATCAACAAACATTGGCTATGGCACCTGAATGCTGAACTCTACACTATGAAGCTGATGAACTTTGCAATGCACCATCACCAATCTTGCTCGACACAAACTAGTTGAAGGATTACCTAACCCATTTCGGATTCTAAAGTGTTGCACTCGTGCTCAAAAGGTGGAACACGCAAAGGAAATGTGGGATCTTCATCTTCTTCACATGGATTTATGTGCCCGGATCTATACTCAATCGAGGATTTGGAATCCAAACGCTACATTTACTTGGCTTGATGAACTACTTCATGATTGAACCTTCAAGCAAAGATCAAGCTCCACGATGTCTTATCATCATCCTTTTCAGAACATCATCAATGATTTAGATAAACACAACATCATCATGCCAAGAATCACAGTGAATACTAAGTTCTGAGTTAGTCTTGGTCCCAATGGGAGAAAGTATGTCATTTTTCAAGCGAAGAATTTGCATCATTCTACATATGGATTGTTGTACGGTTACTTGAAGCCTCATGAAAAGGAAGTTGATAGGAAAGGATTCTCCGTGCTCAAATCGCCCAACGACACAATGTTCCGAAAATCAATTCTAAACTTGCCTTACTTATGCTCTAAAATGCTATTCTCCTCAACCAAAGAACTCTATGATTACCAACTCAACGCCACAATCAAAACATCATATGATCCTTGTCACAAACCTCACTCAAACACTTTCATGAATTTGGATCTCTTTGCTATCCTAATAATGATCATGATGACTTTGAAATGCTCAAAGCAAAGTTGACATTGGAGTCGCTGAAGCTAATGAGGAATCGATCCGTCAAGCAATATGGACAAGGATTCATGCTATGATTGCTAATGGCCTTTAGCCGTTATACCAACAAGTCCAACAACCGCTAAACTTCCCCAACCCCATCATCACACAAGGAATTTTCATGAACAAATGGACGAAGTTGAAGTTCGTAATGTTATGGTCGCCGATGGATGAACGGTGGTCAAGGGTTTAATGTCGTGGGTAGGAATAACAATCGAAGCTGAGTGGTGGAAATGCTCGAATGGGTTGAATGGTCTTCGATGCTACAACCGAAATGAGAAGGGCACCACCTGCTAATGCATGCCCAAAGGCAAGGACTAGGGCGCTTTTTCAAAGAGGCTCTTCTTTTGGCTCAAGGATGAAGCCGGATGGATCTCTCACGAATGAAGTAACAGATTTTGATCCAAATGCGCTCTTTAACGCTTTGCTAATGATGATATGGAGGACTTGTGCCAATGCAGAATCTTCAACAAGCCATTTGAATCCTCAAAACTGCACAATGTATACCAACATGAGCACACATGATGGACAAAAGACCAGAAAATATTATTGGCCTCAAAATTCTAACAAACCATGTTTAAGACAAGACAACGCCTCTCGTGATGGTGATTGCATTTATGCACTCACCGCCCGGCTAATCTCATCAAGACGTTCAATGTTCAAAAGACAACCCAAATCCATGCGAACTCAACCAATTTAAACGCCGTGAAGTATTTGACGACCATTAAGATGACCATTGGTCTATGGATTTGGAAAACAAATTGACTCTCGTGGTTAAGTCACTTGCGGGGTTATCGTCAGAATGAGGGTTGAGACTTTGAAGAATCTTTTGCCTGCTCATCCGATATTTCTCGCTTAATACAAAACATGGCTCATATGAATATGAGATGGATGTCACTGCCATTAATCAACGAAAATCAGAAAATGTCACAACCGTAAGGATTTGATGAATGTCTACAAACTCAAACTTTATGGTCTCAAAACTCAGCTCCTGCAGTTCTCTGGGGTAAATAAGTTGGAAAACGGTTTTGAAATTTTGCCAAAGGTTCTCAGGTTCGTCAAAACAATATCAAACATATTTTAATTGAAATGACATCATGGTGATCATAAAAGAATCGCTTTGTTGTCCAAACTAATGAAGAAACATTTTGAAACATGAACTTAAAAGCAAATTCACGCCTCACCTTGAGTCACCCAAATATGCCCTTGAATTGTTAAACTTGTCAAAAAGTTCTTCTTATGCCACACAAAAAGCATTCATACCAAAAGCTGACGCCGCATACAATTTACATGGGAAATTGGTGGACCCTACAAAATACCGTAGTATTATTGGGTCTTTCATGTATCTAACAAATTTCAGCGACTGATATTGTCTTTCCAGATATCTTTGCTTTCGTTATCGGGCCGCGACCAATCAAACCCACCTCTCTCGAGGCTAAAAGAATCCTCCATACATAAAGGGAACCATTAACTTGGGATCCGTATCCGGGATTCTCGTTTTGAACTAATCGCTTTTCAGACGACCACCAGATGCTTAGACTCACGGAAAAGTACTTCAAGAGCTTTACAATTTCTTGGTGATAAATTGGTGTCATGGCAATCAAGAAGAAGGATTGTACATCGCTGTCCTCAACCAAGGTAATATGTAGCCATGTCGGCGTGTTGTGCTCAAGTCATTTGGATGAGAACACAACTCAAAGACTATGGTTACGATTTGACTGTAATCCCGATGTATCGCGACAATCGGAGTGCCATTGGATCTCGCAACCCTCAACACTCAAATCAAAGCACATCGATCTTCGATATCATTTCATCAAGGATCACTGGAATGGTATGTTGAATTATATTTTGTGGGTACAGAATACCAATTGGCAGATCTTCTCACCAAAGCCTTGCCTCCCGCTAGGTTTAATGAATTGGTCCACCGGATTGGTATGAGGTGTTTGACTCAAGAGGAATTGGATGACCTCCTAAAACAGTATTAAAAACCTGTCAAACACCAAAATCTCTGTTGTAAATAATTTTTCAAAAACAAAATACAAAAATATAAAATCTGATAAAACAACAAAAATATTCTTCTAATCTATTTTTTCTTTCAACATGGCAAGTACATTTCTTCCATCAACACTCTAATCTTTCAAAATTCAATATTTTTCCGATCAAGTGTTGAGGGGGAGAAAATAAATACTTAACCGTTTCAAATCATCCGTGTACTTGCATGTTGTCATATCCCAGTTGTTTCTTTTATAAATGGTGGTAAACTTTTTTCGGTTAAACCGACACTTCTGACTAAAATTTATAACCTTTCATCATTTATTAAGTCGAGGGGGAGTGTCGCCAAAGTTTCTTTCTTAAAATCTTCGTTTGGTAACCAAAATGGAAGTTAAATGGCTTTGTATGAAAAAGGAAAAGGTGGAGGGACCAAAACTGCCAAAAGTTGAAAGTCATTTTAATAAAACTCTTTCACCTAACATTTCACTTCACATTTATTACTCCTAACCAACTAATCCTACGCATAGAAAGCATTCAAGAAATCCGAAGTTTTGATCATAAATCAGTAAGTGTTTTATGCTTGTAACACATTTTAAACATTGGTTTTGATTTTCAAACGAATCCAACGGTTAAAATTATGTGTATGGTTGATTTTGTGTTATACACATACGCGTAAGAACACATGATCATACTTATGTGTTTGAGGTTAAGATAAATGGGTCAAAACGGTTCTTTAACATCAAGAATACTATTGTTATCCTCTGAATCCACCCAGAAACACAAAATGATGGTTTTTCAAAATTAGGGTTCTTGAGTCGAATTGGGTGTTTTCAAATGTGAAGGTTTTTGGTCAAATAGATTGTTGTGTGATGTTTATTTCATGTTGAATTAATGTTATCCAGGCCCTATAACAACCCGTAAAACACTAATTAAGTCAAAATTAGAAATTAGGGTTTAATGTTCTTGAGTTTGGGTATTTTTGATTCACCAACTAATTGGATGTTAAAACTTGGTTATTAGACTCTCACAACACCTAAGACCTACCAGAAAAAGTTTGGTGCAATTTCCATGGTTAGAAATCTTATGCGTAATTCATAACCCTTAGGGTTTTGACCTACGCGTATGTGTTTCTACGCGTAAAATGGTTAACATGTTTTTCATATCGTAACTGCTTAATATGACTATGCATGTTAAGATTGCCGATTTGATGACTTTATTTCGTGCTTGCTACGCTTAAAATTCAGAATCAAGGTCATTTGAATCTCTACGAATAAGGATCACCTTACGCCGTAGAAAGTTATCGCGTAAGAGAAATCCTACGCCGCGTAACTATTACGCGTAAGGTTCCATAATGGGACTACGCAGATCCCGTGAAGGATATGCGAACAATGACTCTACGCATAAGGTCTACTCACGAGTAAGCCTTACGCCAAAGTCTTATATACGCCTACGCGAAGCCCTACGCTTAAGGTTCCTTTTCCCACGCTGCAACATTTCTTACGCGTAAGTAAGGATCCTACGATAAGCTTCGCGCTCACGCATATACTTCTTCCGCTTACGCGTAACTTTATCATTTCTACGCCTAAGCCCGGATTGACCTTAATTTTGAATTGTTACGTGTACCATCTTGTAAATAAACCAATCATATCGCCAACGAAACCAATAATGTCACTAATAAACTTAAACGTTTGATCTGTTGTGAACTATAAGTGATAACATAAACTTTAAAACTTAAAGTTAACTAACTCATGAAACGCTTCACGACGTCATTGGACTATTGGACAAACAAGTGACTTAGGACTCGTAACAATCATTAGCACTGCACATTCAATAATTAGACAATAAAACCTTCTGTTGACTAACATTATGTCTTTTGATATGTTGGTTCTTTTGGCTAATGTTATCTCAGATCACGACATGGTCGCACAAATGAATGTGGATGCACCGAAGTTCTCACAATTGCGACATCTTCCCAAATGGCTATCCGAGAAAGATTGGAAAGAATAACCTTAGGGTTGACTTTGAAACCCTCACATGCTCAGAATCTTCTTGTCTCATTGTTGTGGATATTCTAAGGAATCATCCCTACAAGAACATGCTCTCACACTCGCTACAATACCGAAATCTACATTCAGCAATTCGGAATTCAATGCAGAGGATCACAGGTCAAAGTGCAAGGAGTGACACTTAATCACAAACAAGTCACTATCACTCCCGCATACTTACTGTGTCGTACTTATCATTCCGCACATCGTGCTAACCTGACTTCTTTGCCACACCTAATCAAGAGACACATTTCGCAATTTCTACTTGATATTGGCTATGATGAAGCTGCTAGAATTATTAACAAGCACTCTCACGTGGAGCTTAAGAACATTCCTCAACCGTGGAGAACACTCTACATCATCAACACTAAGTCTGTCTCGGTCGCGATGGCTATGAGCATCCCAAGCTCATGGAACTGCAAGTCTTTTGGTCATTGATCAATAAGAAGGACATTGAAATCGAAGCAATGATATGGGATGACATGATGACATTTCACAAGAAGCTTGGCTCAAAGATTCCCTATGTCGATACACGGCTTTTGATCCGAGAGCACTTGGGCTTAATCCTGATATTCCCAAGAGGCTCAATGACCCTGACAATCACGACGTGTTGTCCGAATCTATCCTTTCTATCAGAATCAAGGAATCGACAACAAAGAAACAAGGTGTCGTGGGCCTCGATCACCTTCTCGACTAATGAAATCAAAAAGCTTGAAACATACAAAAGGTATCAAGTAGCAATACGAGAAGGCAAAGTTGGTCATCTCGATGAAAAGCCTTCTGGAACTCCTACTCGGAGAACCGTAAGAGGAAGTGTTGGAAGTGCAATAAGCACAGAGAGTCAAAGGAAGGTCCCAAAGAGGAAACCTATTCCAAAGAAGAAAGTTCTCCAAGGAAGCCGCTCCTATTCCTACACCTGAACCACAAAGAAAGCTACTGGACGAAAGCTCTAAAGATACACAATCGACGAGGGGGTCCACTACTCAAAACAAAGAAAGGATGACACTCCATCAGCACTAAAACCTCCTAGTCCAATACCTTAACATGGCAAAGGAAAGACTCTGACTTGTGCCATATGATGAAAGCTCGAAGTGATGAAGAGCAACTGATAAATCATACAGAAGAAGTTCAAATTGCTCGACTTCAACACGCTGCACAACAATTTGCTCAAGAACAAATGGGTGGCCCCGGAGGGTCAAGTGGTGCAGCTCAACCTTCACCGGATCCCGATGCGTTAATCAACCCGATAAGGGATCTCGTGCCACCACTTTGGTACAACAACAGACACGTGTCGAAGATACTCTTGATTTTGATTTTGAAGAACCGTAATCCTGAGAAGTTAGAGAAGATAAAAGCCGATGAAGAAGCCGCACCAAAGCCAAAGCCGATGAACAAGCTAAGATCGGCAATGAAGAAGATGTTGAGTATGATACGCTTCTTCTAGATAGTCCCGCACGATCAAAGGAAGAAACTTCTGAACCACCAAAGGACCCGGAGTCTCCTCACATCTCATCATCATCCGATTCTTCTTCTCACTCTTCACCACCACCATCAAAGAAATCAACCAAATCATCATCCAGACAAGAAGAAGCCAACTCCATCTTGGATCTCTCAATCTAAGAATCGAATCGTTAAAGCCGTCCAACAAGTCGAAAAGAAGGACATGCTCTACGAAAACAATTGGTTTGTCGACCAAATACAATATCTACATGATGAGAATGACAAGATGCGTAATGAAAGGGAGTATATACGTAAGCTCGTGGATGATCTACAAGGGAAAATGGACGTAATGATCAAGGCTACACTCACAAGTACCTTCGATATCGCTCCTAAAGTCACAAAGGAGATGTTTACCGCATAACTATATCCGAATCTTATGCAGATAGCCAAGCAAACTATAAGATCAACACCCTTAACCTTCACAATCAATCCATCTCGATCCCGTAGTTTTCGATAATGAATTGGTGGCCAAGCTTGTCACACAAATGTCTAAACGACTCGGGACATTTACTTCGATGAAGGAAAGTTGTTTCAAGCATTGATGGACTACCAACTCCAAGAAGCATGCAGAGTCGAAGATGAAAGGTCTAAATGTCCTAGAGACGATGAAGATAAGGATCAGGATAAGAATGATGAAGCTAAATGACACAAGAAGTCCGTGAATCATCTTCCATGCCACCTCCTCCCCAATGGCCTCCCTCGCTCAACAAAGGTCTCCTCCTCGTTCTTCTACAGATAAACCTCATGATTCGAGACACCACCCGCACTCAAAAACCGTGATTACTTTGAGTATACGGGTGGTGACGATGAAGAACACCATGAGCCCCTACAACAACCCACTTCTCCCAAACAAGTACGAAACCAATCATCATCTAGGCCTTCAAAAGAAGAAGAAGACACCTCAGACCGACGCCGATCATGGCTAGATGACGATAAAACAGAGGAATTTGAATGGTTCTCTACACTAGTTAACTCAACTCCCTACCCCAAGAAGGTCAAGATCCGGTAGACGGTAATACTTTGGAGCATGCTAAAATTCGCAAGAAAAGTTCCACGAAAGAAGATGACGAAATCCTGAAGTTGGCAAATCAAGAATGAGGTTTTTTCAATCGTGGAAAGATAGCTCGAAAGTGCCATCGAGGTCGAATATCACCTTGATAACATTGCTCGAGCTATGTCTAACAACATGGATTGGCTCAACCGAGAAGCAAACATCGACTTTTACGGGCGGGACAATCCTCCTTATTACACCGACTGGTCTAAACCACTACCAACGATCGGCCAACCAGATGAGCCTAGAATTCCTTTCCGACATTTCTTCAACAAAGAACTGGAATTTCTTCTTCATGGTGGCGATGGTTCAAGGAAGTATGCTACATCTTTGACACTTCCATTCAGTTCAATACTCAAACTGTATATCTATCGAGGAAAGAGCTAATCACTTGTTCTCTAACAAAGTGGAAGCATACGACCGAATGCACCTGACGGATTCATCATTGGCCGAACGCCAAAGAATCTACTACATGCCGCTGTTCGTAAGTCTCAACATGCATTATTCATTCTAAAAGTATCGTTGCCATCAAACACGTCGATCTTTCATCTAAGTGGACTACACCTTCCTAAAGAATATCGTGGTCAAACGACAAGATGAAAGGGATTATGCATTTTCTCGTCGACTTTGAGAATTTGTCTATCAACGACATCGAAGACATGTACCTTGCCAAAGTACTGGGTCGTATGAGACAATTATCCACCAAGTACAACGTGAATTCATCAAGTCGTGCTCATCTTCATCGACGCATACTTATCAAAGAACGTGTAGAAGATCTCCAGCCGCTTGAATCTTATCGCACTTCGGTCAACTTCACTCCACCGCAGCCTTGATCTACCCGACATCAACCAGCCTTCAATATACGCCATCGAAACCTTTCGGCCGCTACGCAGTGAACTTCAAAGAAATTGCTTGATGGCGCGTGAGATCTTTATAAGTTTGGAGATCACACTTTAAAGATGGTTAGGACGGATTGGCTTACCTTGAAGGATATACACCAAAAGATCGGGTCTCCTAAGCGATGGAATTCTCATGATCGAAGGGACGTGAAGAGGATCATCACCATGATTGATGAACGGTTGTATAGAAGGGATCAAGTAAGACTAGAAAGCTATGTTGGTGGTCGACCCAGAGAAACATCATCGGCTTTCAACTCGCCGATTCACACTCCTCGACATCTCTAGACTACCCGTACCCCTTGAATTGCTTCTTTCAGTATTACTTTGGATGTATGATTGTTTATGTCAATGGCTTGTGCACACATAACAGTGTACAACCCGTTCTTGTAAATAAAGGACCTCGTGGTACGCTCAGGCCACAATCCTTATAAAAGGAGCGAAAGCTTCTTACTTTTGAGTAAAACCTATCAAACCTTCATTTTTCAAGGTTTTGCTCAAAAGAACAAGTACTTTCCCTTATGATTTTCAAAACCTCAACCGCTTATATCACTCTATTGAGGGGAGTACTTGAATTAAAACTTTGTTCAAAATTGTTCACAAAGGGTCATTTTTCCCGAACACTCGAAATGGTCATATTTATTCTCAACTTTTCAAAAATAACATCATATATGCCATTTTTGAGGGGAGAAAATAAGTGATAAGAAATATGTTGTGTCAATGCAAATGAATCTTTGTGCTATAGACTTAACCCATGAATTGACGAGATCTTAACTGTTAGTAACTCGAAAAGACTTGTCCGGGACGGTAATAATTTCAAGCTAGTTCGCTAGTGATGTAAACGTGTCTCGCAAAGGACTTGTTCGAGTAGAATGTACCATTCGAGAAACTCTTGGTAGACATGAACTCTGACGGGTTTGACAACCTTCGAGGATTGTCTACACCTTCAAGGTAGTTATTAGAGCTAGTTGTCACCTAAAAGCTTGTAACTCTTTAACTATGTCACCGTGTCTCGTGGGAAATCTTGAGTTGATCAATTCAAAATAAGCGCGCTCTTTCCTCACTATGCATTTAACCGTTTAAACTCTTAAGCACAAGTGGAGGGGAGTATTTATGCAAAATCTTATCTCAACAGGGGTACTAAAATGTTTTTCATTCACAAACACTTTGAGAGATTTTTCACAACAAAGGGTTTTATGGCAACATAGGTTAGTCATGGAGTTATAAGGTGACTAAGGTTAGGAATAACCATCCTATGATCCGCCAGAGTCGGAGGGATCTACCCAGGACACCACAAATAGTTAGTATTTTAGAAGTCCTTAGGTATGATTGTAAAAAGGAGAAAATGAGAATCGGAGAAAGAAGGAGTTGAAGAATTAAAAGAAATGCAAAGAAAAGGGTGAAAAGAAATAGCCCTCCAGATTATTCAACTTAGGCGCATAATCGGGTTCAATTCATATGCTACTAGTTGTCACTTAGTGACGCTGGTATTGAAGATTAAAAGTCGCCATGGACCCAGGACGCATGCACTAAACCTTCTTAACCACTCAAGTTTCTCTCAACAGAAGCTTGTTTCATTCTCACAGGAAACCCTACGTAACCTATCTCTTAGAGATTGTGGTATTGAAAAGGAGACCCTCTCCCTAGTCTCCGCCAGAAAACCAAAATGCACTATTGAGTCTAGAGCCCGAGATTCATCAAAAGATCTCTTAGGTACACTTGACATTTCATCACTTGATATTCAACAATAAGAATTTCAGTGGTACATTATCGAGTCCTTCACAGATCTTAGCAATCTGTCGAGAACATTTATGAGAGGTTCACATTTGTGATCCTCAGTCATTGAATGGAAACTCCCCGCCGTGGTCAACATCAAAAGCCCGACAACAAGTCGCTTCGCAACTCCCCGTGGATTACGCTTAGTGGTCTCAAACGGTCTACAATCGGGTGGGATGCTTCGTGTACCTCACGACTCATCTAAATCATAGGTGTACTTCGTACATCGTGTTATCTCACTTGTGGGACTCAATTCAGAACGCCTTTGTGAGAATTAGAGTTGTGTTTTCACACTATGCTGTTAACACTCTCGAAGTTCAAACTTGTAAGAGTCAGAATCCGCTTATTACTAACCGTTTTTATGTTTTCTTCTTATGGAAGCTCTAGAGCGGAATGATCGTGCATATTCTTCTCATGCTCACGCCAATATCATCACTAATGGAAGTTCTATCCAAAAGCAACACAACAATCAAAATGATTCTTCGCCAAATCAAAGAATCTACAAAGTTAAAGACTTACAGAACTTCATAAGATCAATTCCAACCATCAAAGAGCGTGAGCATGTTGAAGAATGACGTGGAGACACCGTGAAGGGCCGAAGGCACTGAAAGGCGCGACTTGATGCGCATAACAACATACTATCACTTTCATCACAAAGAACAATGATCAAAGAACAAAGTTAAAGATGACGCCAAAGCATAACTGTTCAAAGAAAACTATCTCGCTACACTCGGGAGATGGTTCAAATCAAGGCAATTCTTCTCACAAGAAAGAAGAATGTCGGAAGACGTCAGAACTACTATTAAATCAACGCCTTCATCGTTTTTCATCACCAACACTTGAGGGGGAGATTGTTGGAATCACTCCTAAACCATATTCAAGTGTTAGTTACTCATATGTAATAGTTAGCTTAATTATGGCCTTTATGTTTGTTATTAGCCTTAAGCTTATGTAGAAGGCCCATGAGCTTAGGCCCAAGCCCATAGGAGAAAGGAAGGGACTAGGAGTGTTGCCCTAGCTTCCCTCCTATAAATACTATGTAATAACCCTCACTTGAGGGTTGGTTGTTCAAGTTATTTCTTTCACTCACTCTCTACGCATAACCGTTTACTTTATATCGTGTGTGTGTGTTTGGATACTTGTTCAATCGCCTCTCTATCTTTCTATTAAGCTTGTGTGGTAAATCTAGTGACCTAACAGATATATATCCAAGCATAATTAATTTAATAACTATATAAAGCATGCTTTAATAAATATAAATGTTATTTTAGAACCTAAGAATCGGCATAATATTTTAGGTTGCTCGTAGAGGTCTTTATCGGCACATTCGTCACTTTGTTTGCACATCGCTTACCACTTTACGTACGGTGAGTTAATAGCCCCTACTTTACTTGTTTCAATATTTTTTTTGAACTATTTTGGGTGAGATACATGATATACTCTTTATAACGATCACAATTAGTTGAAAACTATATTCTGAACTAAATGTTTATTTGCCTAAGTAACATTATTAATCACTTGTGTGTAACCGCAAACATTGTGGATAAGCATATCGGGATTAACGAATCTCGTTTGTGTTGTTTAGATAGTTCAACCAAACTCACTATATTTGAGATTCAATAGGTAGATGACAAATACATACACGAAGGCTATGTTACTATTTTCATTTTTATGATACCCTAGTTAAGCATTGAGTGTCATGAGCTTAGGGCAATAATAACTGTTTTATTTTTGAATTATGGGTGTATAAAAACGTAACCCACTATCTATTAAACTTCAAATTCTGTCATCACCTGTTTTACTATTAAACCTATTAATTCACTCAACCTTTATGTTGACTTTTTAGTATGTTTTATCTCAGATTCTTAAGGTATTAGTTGGCATGTGAAGGCGGATGGATTTTTCAAAGGCAATGCATTATTATCATTCGATAATGCTTTTAAACGTTCATGTTGAACTCTTATGTACTCAAAACTTATTGGGAACTCTTTGTAAACTCTGATATTTTATAGTAATCAAATGATAATTTTTTTTAAACGTCTCATTTAGAGTTCGTACTGTGTGCTAATAGGTAGTACCCCAGTGACACAATCTTCTGCTGTTATATTTTAGGGGTGTTACAGATTGGTATCAGAGCTTCAGTTATAGAGAACCAGGTTGCATTTAAACCTAGAATATAACTACATTTTACATTTTAACCCGTAACACTCATTACCGTCTTTCAAATTTCGTGCGCTATGGTTACCCTGTAACACATCATGGTTTTATCTATATATATTGTTTATATAAAAGATAGACTAAACATAACTGTGTATGCCTATTCCAGGGCATTATGCGTAACCACATTTTTCCGATCATGTACCTACTCGTACATTTTGTGATTTATGAAACCTTCCCAAGATCTTGTAACCAATTACAATGGTCTCTCTAATTTCTCAGAAATTGTGAGAAAACTATTCTATAACCCTATATGTAACATCCCCAAAATGGCTCAGCGGAAGCACACAAGTATTGGGGTGCTAATAAATTGATATCACAACATAAGCATAGAATAACTGATTTTCATAAATAAACATTCTTGTAAACAATGTTTACATTATTGATTTGTGCGGAAAAATGGCCCATTATCAAAATGTGGTCCCAATACATAAATCAGAATCGTCTATGACCTCAAAACCTGAAGATACATGCTAAAAAGTGTCAACACGAGGTTGGTGAGTTCATAGGTTTATTTAAATGGCACTTCAGTATACCATTTAACATTTGGTTTTGATGATCATTACGTCTTGCATAATGTCATAAAAATTTAAGTTTACCTTATATAAAAGAATTTCATTAGTGGACCATAAGTAGGGTATATGTACATTACAACGAATATAATGTCATATATTAAATCTATTACGCTAGCACTAAGTTCATGCAACCGAAGCTATGACAGTTTCTGTATGCAAAATGTAGTCATACATATAAGGAGCCCATGGCGAGTGTTTATACCAATACACTCAGTTCCGACATGATATATGTTTTGCCTTGACCCATGCGGGGCCAACCGAACAGGGGAGTCACCCCCAATAGATCTATTTATAACATTCGCGCTTCCCAGCAGGAATTGACGGTTCATGAAAAGGGTAATATGGGATCTAAGGACCTAGGCTAAGCTGCGTAATATTCTAAGTCAAGCATTTTGGTATGGTCCATAAAACATCTATGTGTGATGTAACCTTAAACAAGAAAACATTAAATAGTATAGTAGGTAAACATATCAATCATAAAGCATAGTATGCATGAAATGCACAATTTCAGTAAATAAAATCATTTAAGTAAAATGAGCATGTATCTTCCCCCAAAACAAGTATAAACAGTTTAAAAGTAGGGGCTATGAAACTCTCCTTGGCAATTAGTAGTCCAAAGGGAATTAAATCAAGGGATGATAGTGCACGGCTCCGACACGAAACCTAATTTAGTACGGCAATTTAGTCTTTAATCATGTTTAAGAGTCGCTAAAGTTTAACTAACTTTATAGATTTTTACATGTGGTTGTTGTTGTTGTTGTTGCTTATGTGGCATCATTTATCTTAAAAAAAAGAATTTACAAGGAATTGGGTGAATTTTGGCTTAGGAGGGATGGTATGGAAGGAATCTCAAGGAAGGAATTACGACTTTGGTTCAATGATGACCAAATGATAGTATACGGAAGAATTTTAAGAGTGAATGAGACCGAATGATGACATCCGGAAAGAAAAGTACATATACTTTGAGGAGTTGTAAGTGTAGACTAGAGGGATATATCAAGTATATATATTTTCATGTCATGTAGTCCTTAAAATAATTGTATCTATTAAGTCTTAACTTGTTTTATGTGTACATTGTTTTAGATAAAAACAACGTAAAATTTTGAATGACAATATTTCAAATACCATTATGTTTCGAAAGGTCGTATATAAGTCGTCTTATATACATTAGAAAAATACAATATAGGTTTTCATGAAATATAATTTATTTATGACTAGTGATATGTTTTTTTTTGAAACTTTGGCATGAACTAAGTGTATATTTTTCTTTTTATTTAAGTTTACGAAATATCAAAGGTATATATATTTTATCAATTTTTAATGTCTAGCTTAATAATTTGTAAATATGTACCTTTACAAGTTTGTAGTAAGCGTCCGGTTTAAATATATACATTTAGAAGTGCGCATCTTTACTAATTACGTTGCAAGTAGTATTATATACTCATTTTAAGTAATTTGAGTTCAAAACTTTGTCTTATGTTTAATAATTTTTCTGTGACCCTTATTAATAAGCCTATTATGACATATTATATGTCGTGTTGTAATCGGATGAGTCGAGACAAGATGGAAATATGAGTCGTAAACCATGTCGGGAGGAATCGAGCCGATGCAAGCCGTACGTACGCCCTGGTGGGCTACTGATAACCAAACAAACTTGTGGATGAAAACTGGGCTTCGGCCCAACTATCATACACATCCTCTTTGTTTTGATCGGACTGGCCTGGTACAAGACCAACGCATCCTTTTTGACCCCGATGGGCTTGCAGCCTAGAAGAGCAAACAAACATCCTTATAAAACTGGGCTTTGAGGCCCATGATTACTATTAATTAACTCCATATTTTGAACTACCTTTCGTTTGTACAAGGTTTGACGCGAGAATGTTTCAACTAACATAACAACGTTAGATTATCGACTCCCTTTCGGTTTTTGGAGAACTAATACACGAACTTTTCCCCGACCACTTCGTGGTCTTGAGGTAGTCTCGATAGCAATCACCCTTCGGGGTGTTTTATCCTTGTGACTCGAATGAGTAGACGGACGCACCCCTTTGGGTAACTAACAAACATGACCCCAAAAATCTTAGACCAATGCGGGTCTATATGTTCCGGAAGCGTAATGCCGAACCAGGAAAGGAATGAACAAACTTAGTACTAAGTCAAAGACCAAGTAAGATATTCCAACAAAATTATAAGCTGAAATTTACATACGCTGGAAAAATAAATGAGACTCAACAGACTCCATACAAGACACATGACGTGATCATTCTTTAGCATCTTGTGGATTTGACTGGACACACAACACAACTTTGTGTATCCTAGCCGATCAACATCAAGAACAGACGCCCCCTCCCCCCCTCACGGGGGACTTTCTGTCAACGTCATATTAGAGTGAGCAAAGTAACATCATCTGATGGGATTAAACCTCAGTCGAGGCAATATCGTGAGGAAGTCAGCAGGTTTAAGCAGAAACTAAGTCGAAAATTAAAAAAGTTTTAAGTCTAAAATTTATCAAGCTATTACATAACTTTTCTTGTTTGGCCACACTAATCAACAACAATAACATTAAAATTTTGGCCACATAATTCGTTCGACATAAAGTTTAACCCGAATTAAATTTGATTTGCACCATGATTAAACAACAATTAAATTCAAAAACATGAAATTAACAATTAATATTCTTACAATAGAACTTAGTTGAGTCGAGGGGATGAGGAAACCGAACACCAAATCTTCAATTGAGCACAATCTAGGATGAATTAGAACAATATGAAATTCGATTTGGACTCCTTAGACCTAGAATAGCAAAACCCCCTTGGAAATTTCGAAAACCCCTTTGATTTATAGAAACCCTAATTTTCTGGATCTTTGATAAAATGATGCTGAAACTGTAACAGCTTGCTCTCCTTGTATAGATGAGATTATGGGAGGAGGAATCTAGCCCTTCTTGACCTTGGATTGCTATTCTTAGCTCACATCACCTCTTTCCTTGCCACGCTTGGTGTAATACCCGTGATCATGCCTATGGGAAACATAGGCTGAGAAGAGTGTGAAAAGGAGAGGTCATGGTAGGGTTTGGAAAGGGAAAAGGAGACAAGTTTCTTTTGCTCCTGGCTTTGGGGAAGAACACAGAAAAGAGAGAAAGAAGAAAGGAGTAGGGTGGTGAGTGTGGGATAGGGTAGGGGTAGGATGAATAAGTTTTGTTTTACTATTATTAGACACTGTATAGATTATACCCCATGTTTTGTCGAATCCTCTAGTAAACGTACCTTCCCGGTACTCGAAAAATATAGAAATTATGTTTTTGGAAACGATTTCATAAATGTAATAATATAGCATTTTGATTACGTAGAAATTTGATTATAACTGTTTGCCATTACTAATTTGGTGTCGGTATACGTGTGGTGCCATGATTTTCTAATTTCACGAGATGACCTCTCGTTTTTAAATCTCAATATTGACATCTGTCAGAAAATAACTGATTTGAATTTTATGACGTGATAAATATTATTATAATAATCTGAAATTTTACGGGTTGTTATACTATATAATATCACTTCATATGATAACGAAACCCGTTACCAATTTATAAATTTTCTCTAGGTGGTTTCACTCCCCATACGCTTATAATTTTATAACATTTCTGCCTATTTTCTGAAGCATAACTGTTGACACTATTTATATCATTGTTCAACTTTTTATGTATAACGATCTTTATTATCATACGGATTCTTATTGGATTTCATCTTTGAAATTAGTAGAATCATACCATCTTAGATGTAACACCCTCAGTTTTTAATAGCAGCGGAAGCTAATCGAGGATATTACTTATTAACACAAAGTACACATTACAGAAAACGACTCTAAATGAGACGTTTTTAAAATACATTATCATTCGAATTTATTCATAATATCATAGTAGAGGTCCTATAATGTACATAATAAGTTCAAAAGTTTTTCGAATGATAATATGCATAGTCTTCAAAATGCCTATTCCGTGTGCCCTCATTCGTGTGCCAGACATATCTTATGGACCTGAGATAAAACATGCCAAAAAGTCAACACAATGGTTGAGTGAATTCATAGTTTTGAAAATAGTAGTGGACAATAGTTTGTAATATAATTGCAATGTGTATAATTATCTTCTTGAAAGTTATTATTGCTCTAAGCTCATGGAACTCACGACTGACTGTTGTATATATATCACCGGATGATATATATAGATATAAGTAACATGCCCCGAGTAGGTATTTGCCATATACCTAGGTAATTCAAATAAAGTGCCTTTGGTTACCGATCCGCTAACACAAAAGGATTCGCCAATCCCGATAGGCCTATCCACTATATTTGCGCTCACTCCCAGTGATTAGTGGTCCATGATGTAGGGGACTTTTGGCATAAACAACTTAGTGGTATGCAATAATACAGTCAAGGCATTCAGTTTGCAAGTAATTGTCCATAATAAAATATTTAGCATGTATCTCCCCCAAGTAGTTTATAAAACAGTTAAACAAAAGTTGTGGCTATGAACTCACCGAGTTATCGAGTAGCTTATAGCAATAAAAGTGTAGGTCGAGACAGCGATCTTTAGTGATTACCTACGAAAGTATAATAATTATGTTTTAGTATAGTTTTCAATACAAGTGTACAAGTATATGTAATTTGTTGGCTTATGATGTTGTACATGGTTATTAAGCTAAGGTATCGCTTAAGTGTTTGCTTGGCTCATAGCCTTTTTATAAATGACCTCGTACCACCGTTCGGGCTAACAAAATCGAGAGGTCATGTAGTAATCGCACGAGGAGCCAGGACACTTTAAATCGTAAATCCACAACTCGTCGATACGATACCCCGAAGAGGCCTCTTTATGATAATGAAATTCCCTACTATTGTAGTACTTATCATTTATAAGTAAGTATTTGACGAGAAAAATGTTGTACAAAACATATGTCGTCTTTCATCAAAGACTATTTGAGTGGTGACGTGATAGTATAAGTTGTGTCGTGAAGTATTTGTTATGTGTAAGTGTTGTGATGAAATGATTTCGGCTTGTCATATTATGATGTTGTGTAAAGGTTTCAAAATATGTTTTTGACCAATATAAGAGTTAAAACTTTGTAAAAAGATGTTTATATAGTTTATATGTCATATAATCATTTTATCAAAATCTAGTAAAGCTTCATCTAATGACCAAGTTTTTAGAATAATTTTCGGGTCAACATACAAACTAGTCATGTGGCTAAGTTATAATTAAAAAACTTTGAAATAACAATCATGGTCATATCTAGTGGTTATATTAAAGTTAAAATAGCTTGAGACATTAGTCTTGGTTTAACCATGGCTTTGTTTTGGTCTCAAAGAATCAAAATTACAAGTAAGTTTCCGTAACCATGACTGTTTTTCAGTCACAACAGGTCCGTGTAGTTTTTGCTGTTTTTTAGACTTTTCGTTCACTTTCTGCTCCTGTGCCTTGAGTTTTTGAAGAAAATTTTATTCCGAGCAACTTTTGTGTTTTACAATTTTGCTGATTCGGACCAGAAAAGGGTTTAAATCGCTTTTTAAAATCGTTTCAGAAGACTTTTTGACATAATATCAAGTTTTCATCTAGCCATCTTCTTTTAACTATAACTTTTAATCTATAAGTCCATTTCAAGTGATTCAAAAGCTCAAATTCAAGTTTTTACTTCCTCTAACAACTTTTTAAACTTAATCAAGTCCAAAGTTTATAATTTTTATGTTAAAACTCATGATAATTCACTAGTTTCTTACTAGTTGTCTTAATGAGTTTCTACACTAGTTTTTACCCATCAATTTTATGTACAACATCATGCAAGCCTTATTACATGTACTACTTATAACAAATTACATCAAATAATCAAAACATTATCACAACCATATTGAATGACAAGAAATTTAAACAATTTCTTACAAGAGTTAGGTTGAATGGTCACAAGAACAATCAAGCCTAAACCCCTTTCAAGTCTTCAACCTTTCTTCAGCCTCTTAACCCAAGCTTTACCAACCTTCTTACCCTTGCAATAAACCCTTTTACTTCAGCCATTTATGCCTTGTATATCTTCTAATTCACCCTTGATATTAACAAAACAACCCTAGGATCATGTAGGTATCATCTCTAGCTCCATTTTCTTTGTATAATTTGTAGTATGAATCAAAGTGTATATGAGTGTTATGGTGATGATGGTGGACGACAAGGAGAGGAGAGGGAGAGATTGTGTGTGTCTTTTGCAGGTAAAAATGGATAAGTGAGGTGACTTAGGGGTATATGGGGGGACAAGAGGTGATGAGTGGAAGTGGAGGTGCTATGATAGAAGGACACTTGGCCTTGTGAAGGCTCATCAAACGCCACCTCTCATGAGGAGGTGGTAGTTTGTGTTTTCTTGTGATCATTATTAGTTTTTAGGGTATAGTTTGGTCCCGGTAATTACTAATGTTAAGCCCTTAATTCACGAAACTTAAAACCGGGTAACGTAAAAATGTAATACTTCCAAAAATGTTAAAACTTATCAACATACTCCAACTAGGTCTATTAAAAGTATGATAAGTCTAATATGATGTTTTTATGTTGTTAAAACCTAATAACGTAGGTTCGGGCACGCGTATTACTTAAAGGCAAAATGTGTACCTAAAATTAGCAAAGTGGCAATAAGTCATATAAATTATGACTAGTGGTGAAACTAAAGTATTTTTGAACACATAGACTTTTCCTAGTCTTGTGTTGGTTGTGAGGATAATTTACACTATTTAATTTTTGATATTGCTTATATAAACAATTAAAAGTAATTTTTATAACATTAAATAGTAAAATATGGACCTGAAATATGTGAGGTGCTACATTAAAGCACCTATGTCGCTTTGTAATCAAAAACCTAAAGACATACTGGCTCATTGGAAGACGTCTTTAGTTTTCCACCTCATAACGTGTCGCCTTGGAACATCTACTTTCAGAACACGAATTTATAGCATTTCAAAATTTTCTTCACTTCTTGTGGTTTTGAAGAATCACGTCGTTAAGAAGATAACATCGGAGCCCAACAACAATATTTACCCTTACTTAATACTATTTTTCGATTACGAGGAAAAGTTGAAGAACTTGTCAGCCACCATTCTGACACCCACTTTACCGACCTACTTACTGATACCCAACAGTGAGACTGAGCCATTCAAGGATGAGGCTATGGAAACTGAACTCAAACAAGAAGATCACTCACCCGAAGAAGACCCCTCAGAAGACGAGGAACAGCGCTATTATTTTACCTACTTCTCCCACCCGTACAGAGTGACGCTTAAAAGGCTATGTACGAATATTATGTCTATTCAATCATTAAATGTGCTATTTATTGTCTATTTCACTTATTCTCTTTAGCATTTGTAACGCTTATTTTCCTTCTCCTTTATTGATTGTTTTCATTCATTCTTATTTGCCATTCATGATGTTTATTGTCTTTCTCATTCATTGATCTTCAAACTTATTTTCATTTAAGCATTCGTGATGCTTATTATCTTTATCATTTATCAATTTTTCTCATTCATTTTCATTTGACATTCAGAAGATTATTATCTGTCTCAGTTATTCTTTGACCTCATCTAAAATTATGTCTTTCAGTATTGGCCTCTTTTGGCTATTGCTTTGATTTGTTGATTTTCTCGGTTAATTGAATTATTTCTTGTTGATATACTATATCTATTCTCTTTACTATTGTGATAATTTATCATTTCTTCTATTTGCATAAATTTGAGTTATTGGTCTCTCTTATACACTCTTTTAGTTTGCTTCTTCATTCGTATGAATATCAAATATTTCTTTCGAGCACTCTATGCTCATACTAGTATGAATGATATTGATATCTAAATCTATTCACTGTGATTTTGATTCATTGACTCTTTCATTTGCATCGATTGATAGCAATTTGCTTCTTTGTTCATACAAGTACCTAATATTTCTTTCATGCACTCTTTGCTCATTCCTAAGTACAAATGTTCTTGATACCTATTTTTGATCATTTATCGTTATTCATCAGTTCCTTCTTTTTCATTGATCGATAATGGTTTGCTTCTTGTTTATGCAGATATTTAATCTATCTCTTTTAAGCAATCTTTGCTCCTTGTTTTTACAGATATTTAATCTATCCCTTTTAAGCAATATTTGCTTCTAAAACATTATACTCGACAGAATCTCGTTACTATGATTTATTATGTTCTTTCAATTGTATTATTACTTATTTCTTGTGACTATTATTTCTTCCATTACATTGACATCTACTTTTTTTGACTATTAGTACGCCTTCTTGGTTGTCCCATCGACATTTATCATTAGTACGCATCCGGGTTTATGGGCAGCACTCCAAGGCAACAGACTGCAGGCCGCGCAAGATCATCAGAAGAGTTACGCTGATGAGAGAAGTAAACCATTAAAATTTCAGGTTGGAAATATAAGCATACCAAAAGTCTCGCCATAAAAGTACGTGATACGCTTTAAGAAATGATGATAACCAAATTCGAGGTACATTGAACTCTTCAAGAACATGGCAAGAGTTGGACTGGTAGCTTATCGACTCAAAATTCTGCAAAAGCTCAGTAGTGTGCATAGTGCGTTTTACATTTAGAACTTGAAGAAATTCTTACTAGAGGAAATCCTCGTTATTCCATTAGAGGAGATTCAACTTGACGACAAACTAAACTTTATTGAGGAATCTATAGAGATATGGACTGTGAGGTTAAAAAACTAAAGAGTAACCATAAATCTATCATCAAAGTTTTCTAGAACTATCGGCGAGGACCTGAATACACCTGAGAAAGAGAAGATCAAATGCGCCAGAAGTACCCCCACCTTTCGGGCACATCATCAACAAATAAAAACAGAATCATGAGGGCGTGATTCTTTTAACGGATGGAGACTGTAACAAATCGAACATTTTAAGTTATTAATTTAACTATTTACTTCTATTTATTATTACATTAAATTTTAAAGTAAACATACTTTCGCGTATAATCTAGAAAATTCAATCGCGTAATCACAAATCGTAACCAACACTAGACTAGGATCAGTCTAGGTGTTCTATATATTTTATTTTTCATTATACTCATATTTAATATGAACTATTTCTATTTTGATATTTTCACAAAAACCTAGTATGTTATACGTTTTACGCATATCTAAACCTACGTTTCTAGGGTTTAACAACGTTTACGCTCTCCGTTGAACTTATCACTCATTTAATATGCTAAGATATAGTACATTGATAAGTTTTAAGATTTTTATAAGTTTATTATTTTTACAATATCCGGTTTTAAATTTCGTGATTTAAGGATTTAAGGTTAATAATTATCGGGATCAAACGACACTCCGTAACTCAGTTATATCAATAAGGTTATACCATTAATAACCTCCAATTCATATGGTCGACATTTTGGGATGAATCAGCAAGACATTTTTATGTCTTGATGATGAGTCATAGTTACACCTTGCAAATCTTATGCGTTAAGCTTTATTTCCTTACTAAATATCTAGATTTTTTGTATAACTAGTCAAACAACCTCATAAAACTTTATCATCTTCTTCCTTTTTCTCTCCTTATGAACACTCCATAGCAATTACAATACACTATCCATACTTGATTTTCATTCAACAAATTACACAAAGAAAGTTGAAGGCTTAGTTATTCTCTACATAAATTTAGTGTTATTTTGGTGATTTCATGGTTGATTTGGAAGATATACAAGGTTATTAAGGGCTGAGATTAGAAGAATATTGCAAGGGTTTCATAAGGTTTATATAAGCTTGGATTAAAGATTTGGAACCAAGGGTTGAAGCTTAGAAAGATTAGGTGTTATTTAGAAATCTTATTCTTGTAAAATTCATCCTAAAAGTCTTGTAAGGTTTATGTTTAAGTTCATATTCTCAGTCAATATGGTTATAATAATACAGGTTTATATTTCATGTATTTTATATATTTTATATACTTATTATACTTGATTATGCTTGATAACTTGGACTAAATCACTAGAAACATCGAAAAGGACTAGTATTGCAATATTGTTTCTAGACAGGAGGTATAAACGAAATTACTGGGTAAAATTGGTGGACTATCAAAGTTAGCTAAAAATAAAAGGAGTTAGGTCTATATCTTTCGGTCGTTTTGATGGGTAGAATTCCTAAAAAAGATACCCAATGAATTAAATATAAATGTTTTCGTGAGAAGTGTCAAAATCGGGGTAACAGTTTTGAAATGGGTAAAAATCATAAGATTTGCATACAACCACCTGTTGGTCAAAGAAGAAAAGTTGTAGCTAACATCCTAACTTGAACGTATCAAAAACCCGGACATAAAACGGAGTAGTAGAACTCAAGTAATGTCCAAAACCGTGAGACTGTAAGTTGCTGAAGCAATCAACAAGTATATCTAAGGATACATTAGTAATTTCACTTTTGTTAGGTAATTTTAGAGACCGTGAGACCCACAAATCTGTAAAGTTCATTCAAAAACTTTTCCAACAATATAAGAATTAAATCACAACCGTTTACGGTTTAGAAATAACGTATAAATAAAGACGGGAAAACTAAATAAATAGAAACTCTAAACGTAATGTTTTCTTACAAACCGAAGTGGTGGGACCCACTATCGGAAAAACATACTCGTTTAACCTTTTCATAGACTAATTGACCCCTAAATACATAAAAATGACTTAATACTCAATTACCCGAATAACTTGTAAATTAAAAACCGTAACTAATTTTAAAGTGTAAAAACTAAACTTAAATAGTTGTTTTACTTTACAAACGATATGTATCCAAGCATAATTAATGTAATAACTATATAAAGCATGCTTGTATAGATACAAATATTATTTTAGAACCTAAGACTCGACAAAATATTTTAGGTTGCTCGTAGAGGTCTTTCTCGGCACATTCGTCACTTTATTTGCACATCGCTTACCACTTTACTTACGGTGAGTTCATAGCCCCTACTTTCTCGTTTTAATATTTATTTTTGAACTATTTTGGGTTGAGATACATGCTAAATTTTTTATAACGATCACAATTACTTGAAAACTGTATTCTGAACTGAATGTTTTATTTGCCTAAGTAACCTATTGCCAGAAAGTCCTTCCATCATGAACCATTAATCACTAGTGTGTGAAAGCGAAAATTGTGGATATGCCGATCGGGATTGACGAATCTCGTTTAATGCACTATATTTGAGATTCAATAGGTAGATGACAAATACCTACACGAAGGCGATGTTACTATTATCCTTTTTATGATACCCCAGTTAAGCATTGAGTGTCATGAGCTTAGGGTAATAATAATAGTTTTGTTTTCGAATTATGGGTATAGAACAACGTAACCCACTCTCTATTAAACTTGAAATTATGTGATCAACTGTTTTACTATTAAACCTATGAATTCACTCAACCTTTTTGTTGAATTTTTAGCATGTTTTTTCCTCGGGTTCTTAAGATATTAGCTGGCATGTGAAGGCACACGGATATTTGAAGAAAATGCATTATTATCATTCGATAAAGCTTTTAAACGTTCATGTTGAACTCTTTATGTACTCAAATCTTATTGGGACCTCTTTATAAACTCTGATGTTTTATATCAATCGAATAATAATTTTTTTAAAACGTCTCATTTAGAGTTTGTTTTGTGTAACTTGTACTGTATGCTAATAGGTAATACCCCAGTGACATAATCTTCCGATGAGATATTTTGAGGGTGTTACATATTTCTCTTTAGTTTACAAGTGTAATAGGGCTTTTTTGTTGTTATTGCCTAGCGCCACCGAAAACTACGAGACAGTTCTAATTATATTGTTACAATTTTCCGTATAACATTTCTCAATAGTAAATTTTATTACAGCGTACCTGCCGTTACAACGCACAAATACATGCAAGTACAATATAGTCTATTTAATAGTACGTTTCTACATATAAATACAAGCCGGAAGTCAATAGATGGTTTTTTTTCTTCCCGACCAGTGATGTAGTTAAGGTCAAAATGTTCTTACTGTCTACTCATGTTGTACTATCAATCAATTTTAATTAATTTAAATTATTTTTAATTAATTTAAATCATTTAAATTATTTTCAATTTGTAGGATCGTGTATTTTATGTTGTTTAGATGATTCGGGTGGTCTAGGATTATGATGATACAAGTAAGCCATTGTTAGAGAGATGAAGAGAGTAGAGGGTGTTCTAGAGAGAAAAATAATCAAATGAAAATGTTAGATTAATGAAGAAGCACCACCCTTCCCTTAGAGGGAAGAGTATTTATAGTTACACACTAAACGACCTCCTGACGGCCTGTGGATCAGGTATACAGTGGGTAAAGGCCCGTCCTTCCTCCACGATGTTACTCTAAAATATTCTACGCTACTGACAAACTAATTAACTACTAAATAACGTAAACAACGAAAAGTCTACGAGCTAACATATGCTAGACCATTATTGGGGTGACCGACACTTTCACATGGAATTTCCAATTCCTAACAATCTCCCCCTAAGGGAGGTCACCCCATGAAATACATTTTGCATCCTAGCATTCTATCTTTGTCTTTAGTCCTGAGCTCGTAGACTTCAATTCTTCAAGTGCCACAATCTTTGTGCTTTAGTAGCGATTCTTCAAAGTCCGCATAGTTTTGTACTTTTAGCGGAGGCCTTTAACTGATCCACATCTTTGATGATCTTCGAGCTTTCATTGAGATCATCAGCCACGGTAAATCTCTGGATCACCCTTTGTAGTGTTGCCATCATGTGATGTTGTGACTTTTGGACCAACATGCTCACACTTTCAGGATCATGACATCTTTCCATCAGAGTAGCGGAAGCTTTACTGGTTCATGAAATTTGCAGCAGCGTAGAGCGAAGCATAGTATAAAAATATCAGATCAAGGTTATGTAGATATGCACTAGTCATGATTTCTTCAATTAAGTGGATGCTGTGAGCATGCGGCTTTGGATTGACTTCTCAATTCTGATCAGTTGTAACCGTCCAAATGTATCCGCAAACAACGCTAGCATAAAACACACGAAAGTGTCTTTGATCACTTTCGTTGAATTGAGGTACACGCCCACGTTCTCCCTCAAGACAAGTATTGCCTCGTGATTAAGTATAATTCCCAAGAATCTCCTTGACAGGGTTTCGCAGTTGTTCTAGTTGTTCTTAAACCGGAAAGTCTCAAAGAAGACAACACGGAGTGAGTGAACTAGCGAATTGAGATTCACTGATTGATGAAAATTTGACTTGAAAACAATCGCGTATTGCTTAGACGAAAGAGTTTTGCAATACGACGAAGGTTTAATGAGAATGATCAATTTTCAATCAAAAATACTTTTTGTATTTGAAAAGAGTACACATTCCATGTGCTAGAGAAAAGAAGAGATTCGCACATCGAACGGTTTTTCCAAAAGTATTTTTTCAATCAGAGATACTTTTGTGTTTGAAAATGAATACACATTCGATGTGCTAGAGAAAAGAAGACATTTGCACATCGAACGTTTTTCCAAAATATTCGCAATTCATTTCGACCAAGGTTGATTCAAGAATGAATCGCCCCATTGTTTCTATCCAGTTGTCACAAGCTTGATCGTTAGAAAAGATCTCACATGTCACCCACCAAGAGCTTGTTTGATGTTGGCTCTAGAAGGATTTCCATCTTCATCGTAAATATTTACATATCACTCAGATGTTCTGGCAATACCACAAGGATAATATGTAGACTTAATATATACTTACTTTCCACATTGTGTGAAATAGCAAGTCTTCATTAATTTTGTTTCCTAATGAGATATTGTGGATGATCTCTTGGTTCTAGACTCAATTGTGCACATTTGGTTCCTATGCCGGAGACTAGGGAGAGGGTCTCCTTTTTCAATATCAATAATCTCTAAGAGAAAGTCGATAGATTATGTAGGTTCCCTGTGAGAATGAAACAAGTCCTTTTAAGAGGAACTTGAGTAGCTTGGGAAGTTAGGAGCAGTGCGTCACTGGGTCCATGACGTCTTGTCTTCAATACCAGTGTTACCTTAGTAGACACCAGTAGCATATGTATTGAACCCGATTTCTGCCCTAAGGTTGAATTAATGGAGGGATATTTCTTTTCACCCTTTTCACATTCAATTCTTTTTGATTCTTCAACCCCTTCATTGCTTACCGAGACTTCATAACTAGAACCTTGTTGGGTTTATTCCAGTACTAGCTCTGTCTCAGTCCGCACTCTTCCCGTATTCTCATTTTTCTCCTTTTTTTCATCATACCTACGGACTCTACACTATCTAGTGGATTGTCCCTGGGTAGATCCCTCCGGCTCTGGCGGGATCGTGGGAACAAATACCTAACCTAACCATCCTTATAACACCATGCATAAAGTAAATTGGTCGGTCTTTTGGTATTGTTATTTCCTTCATGAAACCAATTGAAAAATCATTTGGAAAATCAATCAAGGTACTTGTGATATAAAATCAAAACATTTTGTACCTTAATTGTTTTTTATCATTTAGAAATGCTCCCCCTCAACATGTGCTTATGATTTTGAAATTGTTTAGCACATGGAGGCAAGAGTTCTTTGAAATGTATTCATGATCACAATTTCCGTAGAAAAAGCTATTTGAATTTATTTGGTAAATTCTCCCCATCAATATGTGCGTAGGATATATGAAATCATTTTATCACATAGAGGAAAGAGTTCTTTAGAAGTACTTTTCACGATTTCCAATAGAAACCATTCGCTCCCCCTCAATATGTACATCGATATACGAAAGAGTTTAGCACATATTAGAGAGAACTTGCACATTGAATCAAAACGATCATCTTTTATCAAATTTCATATTAAATCGCAAATTCTCCCCCGATAAAAAATATCAAACCCTTTGATTGTGAAATTGTTTTATTTTACTAAAAGATCTCTTAAAACTATCATACCTGACACTAACAATCTTTAATGTCTATAGTTGGTCCTCATCAGCCAATTTCAATAAATTAAATCAAGCCACGTCTTTCCCCAAAATTTTCCAAATGATTTAAATCAATCGGGATCCAAAATCTCAATTGGTTTGAAATTTTTGATCGGGGGAGAGATCGTGATTTAAATCTCAAATCGGTTTTAAAAGGTTGATTGTTTCTTAAGCACTCCTTCCTTCATGTGCCAAACGATTTTGAAATACATAATGCACATGATTGTGGAGGAGCATTTAACCATAAACCAGAAGAGCTTTTAAATCAGGCACATATTCTCCCATGCTTTCCAAACCTTATTAAATCACTTGGGATCCAAAAATATCAAACCCTTTGAGATTTTATAATTTTCTATTTTCTTTTTGTTGGTTTTATAATTTGAACAAGAACAACAATGTATCATCCCACTTTTTAAATTTCTTCTCATATTTCATTACCACTGAAGTCTGAAGCGATGCATCCCCGAAAGGTGTCAAGAGACCACTTCCCCCATGTAGTTGAATTGATGCAGTCAGTATCTTTGAATGAAGCTCATGAACCCATACACATATGGATGTGCTTCCAAGACAGAAACTTATAACATCAAAGTAGCAGATTAAGTCCGATATCCAAAGAATAACCCCGATGTATACTTTTCTCTCCCTTGAAGAAAGTGTATGAAGCTCAAGAACCCGAAGTACCCGAATGAACAAAGAAAAGAATAACCGGAGAAACATTGAAGAAGCATGCTGAATCATTGATTATCTCTCTGATGTCAACTCCTATAAGTAATTATATCTCTGATCAACGATAAGCCCTCAAGTGAAACAATTGAGCATCCCCAATGTACACAATCTCTCTCCCCTGATGATTGCGATAACATCGAAATCATCACAATACTGTGTACCTCTTTTATCTTCAAAAACTAACTCTTCCATCTCTTCCCCCATATAGATGGAATAAGAACACTAAACGCCATGAGATAAACATTGAGTTTCTCAAGGTAATGACTTTTGTCTTCCCGAGATATCTTCAATCACTTAGAAGAATTAAGTTCATCAAGTTTTACTTCGCTATTAGATGCTGTCTCCTTCCCTTGCTTGTTTTGATACTTCAGAGTCAGCAACATATTATAAGCCCAAATACTTGAAATCTTTTGAGAAGATCGCTTGAAGTCTTTATGAGAATCAATTTGCTGAAGCATGTGAGCAAGTCTAATTGGGGATTGAATCTGACATATCACTCTCCCCCAATTAGTGCTCTAAAACCACAACACTGTTTGATAAATGCCAGATTAAGAAGAAGTCTTTAGATATTAAAATGCAACTCATGTTTAGTCTTCTAACATGTAGCAGAAAATGTAGAACAGACTATAGACTCGGCCTTCTTCAAGATTGTCCATTTGGGGAATAGAATGTTAACATCTTCAACTCACTAAATGCATTCCCGTTATCTTACATGTAGCAAATCCCCTTAACTCAAATCCCTCCCAATCAAACAAGAACAGAAAGATGTTCATCAAGGAAATCAGCCCCGCAACCGAAAGCACTTTGTTGTTAAACTCATCAGTCCGTAAGAAGATGTCAACCAACGAATCTTAGAAGAAACTCCATGTAACGATGACCCGATAAGAATAAGCTCGGTTCTTACATGAGTTTAGAGCCGTTTGACCATTTATTCTTAGATATCAATCAATCATGCAGTAAATTCACACTTCTTCTCCCCCTCAAGAATTGCATACGGAGTTGCCATTCTTGATTAAACAAGTGAATATCTTCAACAATTGTAGTCTATTCACACTTCTCCCCCTCAAAGGTAGCATATGATGTCTTTATCGTCATTATAATTGAGTAAGTGGAATAAGAAAACAACCAATGGTAGTCCGGTTCACTTGATAATTGAGCTCATGGAAAAGCATGAAGCATGTTGACGAATGGTCATAATTGAGAAGATTTCTCTTCTTTCGAAGATAAAGCTTAATGAAGCTGACTCTTTCTTTAGAGTACGAGCTTTAAATGTTGTTTTCAAACGTCATAATCTCTCCTTTCAATCTCTTTGCAAACTTGTTATCAATCCCATATCATTCAAGAGGCTCTTTGTAGTGACAAATGATGGAGAAAACCCAATATGATGAATTTGACCCTGAAGTAAACTAACCCAACTCGCGGATTTTAAACTTGCACATATGTAACAAAGAGCGGTGCCGAGACTTCGTCCTCCATTGAATATCTAAGTACTCTATACTCTTCATCCAACCAACCATCAAGTATAAGACGTACATCACCTCTTGAAAATCCACAATTGAATGCATTAATCAGTACTACAACGTAACTCCTTAAAGCGATAGTTATTTTGTGGTGGTAAGAGCCCAATTCCCCCAGGTAAAAGAAAGGAAAAGTCACCCAAAAATAACTAGATTTCCATGTCTTTGTTTTTGATAATAAGCTCGAACAAGGATCTTGAAGAATCTTCATCCAACCATCCCCGATACCTTCAGATACTAAGTACACTCGCCCGTGATATTTCACTTCAACCTCAAATAAATAATAGTGAATTAACCCCGTTGTCACATCATCTAGTTAAAAGCTCACATTTAGCCTCCTTTGACGTTTTAAGTGAACTATGATAATGGTTTCATCCCGACCATGGTTTAATGAGCTTATCCCTGTAAAACTTTTGAAGTAACCAAACCGTCATGAAGATAATCCAAACAAACACCCAATTCATGAAGTACACCCTTTTATCCCTTCTTCGAAGTAGAAACTGTGGCATCAAGATCGCATAAGATCCCTAAATACACTTTCCTTTCTCCGTGATGGTTCCATCATCACGATTTTACAATTCTACGGTTTAAACCAGAAATAGTTTTCAAGGATTTTACAAAACCAAGAATAAACCGTAAGATAGATCCGAAATGCACTTAACAATTACTGATGTTTCCATTGTCACGGGATTTAACAAATCTATGATTTAAACCGAGAAATAGTTTCTTTCGCGAGATTTTACAAAATCAAGACTAAACCGTAAACAATGTAAGTTTGAACGCGGTTATGACAACTTTGATTTCGTATATCGTTTTAGGAACATGCAAATGTTCATCAGGTTCATTCTCCATCATCAACAATATTATCAACAATTCTTTACCTATTTGTAGACAACTTCACAAACCATACTGAGTCAAGTAGTATAAACACCTTTACCCTGGAGGTTAACCGTAAAACATCAAAGTACACGTTTCTCCCCCATGATGGTTTCGAACCTTCGGAAGCATCATTAACTTGTACAACCGTCTGCACGAAAAGTTCTTGTCATAAGCCAACATCTTGAAAAGTCATAACTGACGCTGAAGATTCTTGAAAGATGTTGCTTATACTGTGAAGTATCATTGTCATTCAGTGGCATCGAATATTATATGGGAATTGCTGATCACATCTCAACCATTCAGCCCTTTGGTAAACACACCATCCACATATTTTGTCGGCTATTGCTGTGACTACTTGGAGAAGTAAACCCGATATACCAAACTTGATCATGAAGTAGAATTCTCCAGATTTGTTACTTAAACTGTTGATCCCAGTTGAGCAAACGATCTAATATAGAAACTGACTTAGAATAACAACTTATTAAGTATTATGCGAAATTTAACACTTAACCTTAAGAAGAAGAACAGTTAACATTCAACACCTCAATATTATTTATAATACGAATACTCTTACAAGTATTAGGTTTTTCAACCTTGAAGTGTATCGACCTTTAGATATAAAACTTATGTATTTCTAATATAACCTAGGACCTCCTTTATAGACTAAGGAGTCCTTTACATAATACAATACGTAACCTACAAGATAAATATCTTTTCCATATTCATCTAATAAAATAAACTAATGTATATACAAAACACTAGCAATGGGTTACAATATATCATCCGTGGTTACACATTACTACTAGCCGAGGGTTGTCTTTGTCGT
This sequence comes from Chrysanthemum makinoi, assembly GCA_910596185.1. NCBI lineage: Eukaryota > Viridiplantae > Streptophyta > Magnoliopsida > Asterales > Asteraceae > Chrysanthemum > Chrysanthemum makinoi. Next base: position 152,073,565 of record OU343223.1, on the reverse strand, counting down.
GGTTACATACTGGCCGCTGGTTATCAAACCTGTCCGTGGTTCCAAAGATTTAAAGTAATTCATGATTCAGGAACCAAAACCCAACAATCCTCCCTAAACTGATATTCCAAATGAATTCTCAAGTTTCCTTTAAGCCTCAAAACATCCGAAATGGAGGGATGGAAGCCAAACACTTATGAGATTTAAGAATTTT
>OU343223.1:152005825-152073272 GCA_910596185.1 Chrysanthemum makinoi | reverse complement strand
CTCATTTGAGTCAGCAGTGAGCATTTGGATCATCACGGGTGGAGTATGTCTTGTTAGGCATCTGAAATGGTCCTTCCATGATAACCTTCTTTAAGAACTTTCCATGTGGCTTCTTTAGATCACAAACCTAAAGAACCTAATCACCCATTGATCATAGTTTCGAGGTGAGCATTGGAGGTCTATCAAGTGATCCGGCCTCATGAATGGATTGTTGGCTACTTAAAGCTTCACACATCTTTGCAAACCAAGTCGGTTCCTTCATAGTATTCCTTGATGGATGTTGATTTTTAAAGTTTGTGTTAGGTTGTACTTGAAGACTAGGTGGTGGTTGAACCATTTGTGGTGGAATTATCCTTGTTGGCAGAAAATGTTGTTGTTGAAATTGTTGTTGATAAACTTGTTGTTGTATATTGAATTGTTGTTGTTGTTGACTGAGTTGTTGTTGTTGTTGTTGAGGATACACATGAGGAAAGTAGTTAGAGTATGGTGGTTGAGACATCTTGAAACTTGTGTTGTAAAATGGATCTTTGTAGTCGAATGAAACTTTGTTGATGAAGAGTCCTTAGGCGTAGAAACTAAGCTTAGGCAAAGAAAACCTTAGGCGTAAAAACACCAAACTTACGCGTAAGAAGAATACTTACTCGTAGGAGTAGCTTACGTGTAGGGTTAGTTAAACCTTAGGTTATGCGTAAACTAAAGACTTAGCAGCAAGAAACTTATGCGTAAGTTTTCCTTAGGTGTAGGACGTGCTTATGCGTGGAAATGCTTAAGCGTTAGATTTTTTTAACTGTAAGCTTTTTATGCTTAAAAAAAACTAGGGTTTTGCCCAAAATCCCTTAACTAATCTCATTGTGTAAAGATATCCAAAGTCAAAAGTGTTTTCGGCTTATCCAAGCAAGAAAACCGAGTAAAACCAAGAAAAGTAAAGATCAACCACGATGACTTATGCTTAACTTAGGGTTTTGTTACGCGTAGAATTCTCCAAAACTGAGATTCTCGCCTAAAAGTGTTTCTAAAACCAGATTTTGTGATGAGATGCTTCAATATCACCAAAATAAATAATAAAAAAGAAACTTGATGATCCAAAACTTTAATACACCTTTACTGTAACTGCCTAAGAATAAAATCGCTTAAAAACCAAGTAATACAACGAAGTTTGAAACTTTTGCCAAACTTAAAATTTAACACCAATAACCTTAAAGTGCAAGAATCTTGGATTTGAAAGTGTAAAATTAAAGCTTTTTGGCTTTGAAAGTTTGAGACCAAGAGTTACGCCAAGAACCAAAACAAACTTCAAAAACAAAATCGTTTCACCTAACTATTTGCGATTGATACCACCATAGGTCCCATGTTTGTAAACAAGCATCAATATAAGAAAGAGATAAGATAGTGATCGGATGAACACACAACACAAACACCATGTATGAAATAAGAGTTATGCTGTAGTGGAAATGTAAATGTATCAACCAACCCTGCATGGGGTTTAAGATTATTTTATAGGAGGAACTAGGGCAACACACCAAGTTCCCATCCTTTCCTTATTGGTCTTTGGATAGGCTCATGGGCTTGACAGATGAACAGCCAAACTATGACATATTGACTAACACTGATAGATTGATTCCAACAGGAAGAGTTCAAAAGGAGGTTAAAAAGGGTTTGTTTATTTTTTGTATTTTTAGGATTTAGTAAAAGTATTTTTAGTTTTTAAGTTTTATAAAAAGGTTTTAAAGAAAAAGTAAAATTGGTTTTATGTAAAAATGTTTATAATAAAAATAATTGGTTTAAAAATGAAAACTTGGTTTTAAATAAAAAGTAATTGTTTTAAATGGAAAATGTTTTGAGTTTTAATTTAAAAGGGTAATTTTGGGTTTAGGGTCTGGTTTTGGGTTTGTTTTCCCACTCTCACTCCAAAAACGCGTCCGGGTCTGCAATTGATCAACGAACGAAGAAAATCACTTCCCTGACGGCTTTCGCGACTTCTTTCTGCTTCTGGCTCGTTTTTGTCGTGCTTCCTCGTTTTCAATCATTGAAAAATTGCAAGACACAAAACACACCTCGAGGATATTTGTAACATATTTTGATCATATTTGGGTATTTTGGTCAAGCTTTTGTGGTCTTAGGTGGAAAATGAGTGAATAAGCACTCATCATTCTCATCGAAAATAGTATGTCATTTATCAAATAAGTGTGTTAAACTAAAGGGTGATGGGTCCATATCACTGGTGGTTTTGTCCTTCGGTCTTTGTCCCCAAGGACCCTTCGACACTGGATGTTTTTCCCAGGTTCTCCCAGTCGATTGAGTTCCATATCGGCTGGTTGTTCTTTCTCCTCCGAAGTCTGGCCCCTCGATGCTCCTTTCACTAGTAGGTGTTTCCTGCCATCCTTAGAAGTAGTGGCAAGGATATCCCATGTGGGTAGGTCGTTTCCCCGAAGTCTGGATTAATAGTTGTACCCTCGGACAAAAGTCGGTTTCATTTGAGTGTCCTCACCGAAGCCAGGCGCTCCCTACCATCGGGTCATCCCTACGGATCTTAGGAGTAGTCTTTGGACCAAGGCACCACGATGTATCGCTGTCCTCATGTCACTGGGGTGGATGTTGCTTTTGGTCTCCCTTTGGGTGACCTATCGCTTGGGGGCTTTTTGCCTGCGTTGGCTCAAGCCCCGGGCCCCTAAGACTGGTTTTGGTTTTAGTCACAGCCCGAGACTTCCACCCTTTCGGGGAGCAGGGTTTGGAGACATTGAACTCTAGTTGTTTACATGTTAAACTATATGGGCCGCTAATTCAATTTTAATGACAAGTGGACGGTCCTTTGAAAATTGGGTGGCCTGCGATGGCGTGTAAAGCGCCCATATTTGTATTCCCGAGGATAATTGCAACCCAAGAATATCTAAAGACATGAGACAAACCTAGGGTAAGAAACATATTTTTCCCTAGTTTTGCTCAGTAGCTTGGTTACGAGATGTAGGACCTTAAATCTATCAACCTTATCACAAACCCAACACGTATATCACGTGCTAACAAACACAAACACAAACTATGAAGATGAAAGAAATAAAGACGAAAGATGGTGACTTGAAGATGTAAACCGTATATGTGTAGAAGAAAAGATGAACACAATATGTTGTATATTCCAAAGAAAACACACACACACACACATTCTCAAGCACACCCCTCAAAATGAGACATTTGAGGGGTTTATATATGTTACGTAAGATGCCCCAATGGCTTCGTATGGGCTATTGATTGATTGGCATGGATTGATATAAGGCTAGCTTAACTAAACTAATACCCATTTAGCTTAGTCCAATCCACGAGTCCGTTGACTATTCTATCATGATATCTAACACATGTTACAAAGTTCCTAAACGTGAATGACCATCACTTCTAATAAAACTATTAAGGCTAACAATCTCCCTAGGGCGTGGTCATTCAAATGATGCTCCACTTGATTAGGTCTTTACTTTTCGAGCTTGAACTTTGCGTGTAGATATAGAATAGTCTTGATTCTTTGTTCCTTCATGCTTTGTGATCGCTAATGTGGTTGTATGCCGTTGTCAACTTCGTTGGTTAGGTGTCTCCACGCCTTTCTCCACCATGCTCACACTTTTATTTGACTTTTATTACAATGACGTAGTTTCAGTTCTAGTACTTTGTAGATTCTTTGACATTGACTAAGAATCATCTTTAACTTTGTGTTGCCTTTGATTTTGATGAGAACTTTCATGTGTTGTTGGTATGAGCATGTGGAGATTCTGCATCGATCAATCCGGCCGGAGCTTCCATAAGACGAAAACATAAAACGGGTTAGTAATAAGCGGATTCCGGCACTTACAAGTTTGAATTTTGAGGGTGTTAATGCGATAGTGTGAAACACGTCTCTAATTCTCACAAGGCCGCTCTGAACCTGAGTCCCACAGTGAGATAACGCTGGATACAATCAAGTACATCTACACTCGTATGAGTCAGCCGAGGTACACCAAGCATCACCCCACGATCAGACCGTTTGAGACACACTAAGCGTAATCCACGAAGAGTTACCGGTGACTACCGCTGTGGCCGCTTGATGTTGACCAGAGTTTCCATTCAATCAAGATCACTGAGATGTGAAACTTCTCATAAATGTTCTCGGTGATTGCTAAGATCTGTGTAGGACTCTATAAATATATCACTTGTGTCCTTATTGATGAACAACAAGTTTATGTCATGTCATGTTCTTATGAGATCTTTTGATGAATCTCGTGGCTCTAGACTCAATTAGTGCATTTTGGTTTTCCTAAGCGGAGACTAGGAGAGGGTCTCCTTCTTCAATATCAACAATCTCTAAGAGAAAGTCGATAGATTATGTAGGGTTCCCAATGAGAATGAAACAAATCCTTTTGAGAGGAATTGAGTGGCTAGAAGGTTTAGTGCATGCCACTAGGGTCCATGACGTTTTGTCTTCAATACCAGTCATTCAGTGACAACCAAGAGTGCAATGAATTGAAACCCGTTTATGCCCTAAGGTTGATTATGGAGGGCTATTTCTTTTCACCCTTTCTTTACATTTCTTTTTAATTCTTCAACCCTTCTTTCTTCTTTCTCACATTACTCCTTTTTTCAATCATTCCTAAGGACTTCTAATACTAACTATTTGTGATGTCCTTTAGATCCCTCCGCTCTCAAGGATCATAGATCAATTTCCTATCCTTAGTCACCTTATAACTCCATGACCGTCCCATGTTGCCATAAAACCATTTTTCTTGAAAATCTCACAGAGTGTTTATGATAGAAAACATGTTTGAGACACTCGAGAGTTTTATATTTTCGTAAACACTCCCTTCACATGCTTATCAGTTTTGAAGAAATCTGCACATAGAGGGTAGAGTTCGCTTTTGAATTGATCGCCTCATGATAGACAACCCCACTAGACACGGTTACGCTGCTAGTTAAAGAGTTCCATTTTCAGCTTTTAGGTGACAACTAGCTCTAATAACTAACTTGAAGTTGTAAACACTCCTTGAAAAGGAGGTTAGACCCATGAAGGTGCATATCTATCACAAGTTTCTTGAGATGGTACATTTACCTAATTTAGATTCCGCCAATTCATTGGTTTCGACTGAGTCGAGCTCATTTTGAGATTCAAACAACGATCATTAAACATTTTGATCACATTTTAATCACGTCTTCTCCCCCTCAAAAATAGCATATTCATGATATTTTGATATAAACTGAAAACAACATTTTAGAATCTTTTGGGGAGATAAACGGATTTGATTTAAGCATGAATTTAGAACATTTTGTTTTATACTCCCCTTTAATAAAGCATAATCAATTAAAGGGTTTTAGAGGGAGTTATCTTGAGCACAAAATATTTTGAAAGATTTTGAAAAATCTTTTGAACAATCTTGAAAAGGTGCTCAAGATGATGATGATTTCTCACCAAGAAATAGAAAATCGGGGTTGCATACACTAGTGATTTTCATAAAAGCACGAAGTTTTGATTTGAAAATAATCAAAAGTCATCATTTGGTCCGGGTTTTGCATCAAGTATACGAAAGCCATTATTTGAAGAAATTTTGAGAAACAACAAGTTTTAGAAAACATTTAAAGAAACCTCGCCAAGCATCTGTACATACCAGTATCATTGTTGAATGAAATTTCTAGAAACATAAAGAATATCGATTATACGAGAGACATGTCGTGAGAAGAATATTTTTGATTTTGATTTTGTATTGTTTTTGTATTTTTGAAAAATTTTATATTTTTATATTTTGCTTTTGTTGGTTTTTCAAATTTTGTATTTTGTTTTTCAAAAATATTTACAATAAGCTTTTTGAAAATCATTTTCAAGAAGATTCGAGAAGACGCTCTAACTCCTCGTGGGTTAGGCTTTATCCAACCAACTAAATAGTCAAACCTTTCTTTTGGAAGGGCTTTAGTAATAGATCGCGAGTTGGTAATCCTTCAACGAAGAATAATTCAACAACACCTTCTTCCACATGTTCTTTTATGAAGTGATAGCGGACTCTGATATGCTTAGTCTTTGAGTGATGAACAGATTGCATGATATGGCTATGGCACTTTTCGAGTCACAATACATAGGTATTTTATCAAAGTAAAGCCATAATACGTGAGTTGTGTTCTCATCCATAGAACTTGAGCACAACACGCAGATAGAGACACATACTTCCACCAAGTGTTGAAAGTGCAAGGTAATCTTGTTTCTTTTGAAGACCAAATTTCCGTGACCAAAACGCCTAGATCAAATCGGATTCCTTGATACCAAAGTCCCATGTGAATGGATGTCTCTCTCGTGCACCGAAGATCCTTTTAACCTCTTTGAGGTGCGCTTGTAGGCTTTTCCTCAAACCGTATAATAAGCAAACAACAAATGAATATCGGTCGACTAGCAGAAGAGATACATGAGAGAACCAATCATTCATATTTCTTCGATCAATAGGTTTCCTAAACAAATGGCTCCAATTTTGGTGAAGTTACCATTGGTGTTCAATCAGTCACAATTATCCATACCATGATTTTTCAAAATCTCAAATTGTATTTAGCTTGATTTATAAAAATTCCACGTAGGGATTGATGTATTTGTAAACCAAGAAAGAATTTTAGTTCCCCCATCATGGACATTTCAAATTTGCTTTTCATGAGATTTTCAAAATGTTTTGAAAGATTCGGATTAGTGGACCCAAAGATGATGTCGCCCACGAAATCAACAATCAAAATGTCATTGTTGCATTTTTGTGTAAACAAGGTAGGATCAACTGTTCCTTTGGTGAAATTGTTTTGGATAAGGAAAGAGGACAATTGTCATACCACTCGAGCTTGTTTCAATCCATAGATTGCCTTTTTGAGTTTGTAGACGAAGTCCGATGTTCCAAGTCATGAAGTCGGTCGACTCATTTATTATCTCTTCTTTCGTAGTTCCATTCAAGAACGAGGTTAATGTCCATCCGATAAACCGTGATGTTTTTTTGCATAGGCTAAGAATATCCCGACTTCTAGTCTAGCTACCGGCGCCAATGACTCTTCAAAGTCTATCCCTTCCTCTTGTCTGTATCCTTTGGCCACAAGACGAGCTTTGTTGTAATTACAGCCATCTCTTCATCCCTTTTGTTCTTCCATAACCATTTGAGATCAATGACGCTAACGTCAATGGTCTTGGAACCATATCCCGAGTCATGTAGACGGTATTGGAGAAGTTCCTCCGCATTGCTTCTATCCCATGTGGTTCTCGCCATTGCCTCACGTAATGTTCTTTGGCTCTAATATTGCTAATTGAGCAAAGGTAAATGCATAAGTCGCAATCGGTGGCAAGTTGGCGCCTCGTCTCGAATTGCCTTGAAGGTTCACCAATAACTTGTTCAATTGGGTGGTCTTTTGTCCACTTCTGAGTAGAAGGATACCGTTGGTTAAACGATAGCGTTAGATGGTTCTCGTAAGCAGCTGAAGAAGATTCAACATTCCGTAAGCAAACGGGTTTTCAAATAAGTCGTCATCTAACGTTGCATCGTTTTGGTTTTGGTTTTGCTCATCAACTACTGGTAGAACGGGTGCAATAACCGGAGTAGATGTAGATGATGTAGATGGAGTTGCATTGGTTTCACTGCTAGATGCATCTTCGTTGGTGGTGGAGGATGATTTTGAGCGGGTAAATGAATGATGGTTTGATGCATTTGTCGGTTCCACCATAGTATTCATCAACATTAACTCAAAGAAATTCTCCCATTCTTGTTCTTTTAGATTGTCAAACTAAGTTGATTGAGCTCTTTGAGGTAATGAGTCCTAAAACTGATGTGTCCGGTCTCGGTTTACGCGGGTTCTAGAAGTAGTCTCAAGCCATCTGTGAAAGTTCATCAAATTTCACATTCATCGCCTCCATGATCCTCCTAGTTCTTCTGTTATACACCCTGAATGCCCTCGAGTTATTTGAATATCCAATGAAGATTCCAATATCACCTTTTGCTTTCGCTTTCCAAGATCTTCTATCGGGGATGTTACATAGCAAAGCGCCAAACACGTGAAGTAAGAGATATATCGTTTTCGTTGTTCACAAGCTCATACGGGTTTTATTGAATCTAGATGGATTGGATCGATTCCGAGTGAAACAAGCAAAGTATAACAAAGATCACCCCATAGAAATAACGGTGCACTAGAATAGATTATATCAGCGAAGCAGCCTTCCACAAGAGTACGGTTTTTCTTTCAACTACCCCATTCTGCCATGGAGTTCTAACAACCGATGTCCGATGAGTAATTCCAACATCTTCAAAATAAGTTCTTAACTCCCGATTAGTGAATTCGCCGCTTGTTCGTTCTACAACCTTACTCGAGTTTGAAGAAGTACTTGAATACGCTTTTAGTGATGATGATGATGCTTCGTCTTTTGAACTCAGGAACCTAACCCATGTATATCTTGAATAATCATCGACGATAACAAGAATATATTTTTCCCATTAATGCTTTCAACTCTCATTGGGCCACATAAGTCCATGTGCAACATATGCAACTTTGCTTCCTAACTAGGTACGGATTTGGGTTTATATGATGCTCTTTTGCTTTTTCCTTGTTCGCATGATGGACATAAGTGATCCTTGGTGTATTTGAACTTTGGAAGTCCGTTGATGATGTTGTCTTTGGAAATTTTGTTGATGGTGTCGAAATTGAGATGGGATAACCGCTCATGCCACAACCGGACTGTGTTCCAGATACACGTGTCATAAGACATATTGGTGATGAAGAGGCCATTTGATTGATGTCGATAGCATACAAGTTTGTATCACGATTCCCAGCTAAGAGATCAGTGCCATCCAAGTTTCTAACGAAGCAAGCATTTTTCCTAAAAGCAACCTCTAAATCGCATCACGTAACCCGCCTCGAACTAAAACAAATTGTGTCCTAACCCTTCGACATAGTAAACCTGAGTGATCAAATAATTTCCAAAAGGTAGATCTCCATAACCCATGATACCTGCTACATGATCATTTCCTAAACGCATTTCCCATGAATTTCCGCATCTAAATTGATCGCAGCCTTCGATTCCTGGTCATGTTCTTGGAGCAACCCGAATGACGATCCAAAGACAAATTTCGATAACGCCAAGAATGTAAAAGAATATTGTGGAAACCGCTTTGATTTTGGTTCCTTTGGGTTAGAGGTAAAATCCCCGATCACACTCAAAGAGGTTTCTTTCTAGGAATTCTCGCTTTATCACTCATTTTACCATTCTGGAGTGTGAAAGTTCTACCTATGGGTTTCCAAATATCATCCCTAAAGTATACACTATAGTTCCTGCCCAGAGTGTAAAGCCTAAGTTTTGCAACTAGTCTTCCTACTGTTTAGCGTAAGATCTTTTGGAACGTTCTTCCAACAGCTTATCATTCATATTCTTAGAAACACAATCATCTTGATCATTAATTAAAGATTTCTTTCAAGTTAAACAAAGAGATTCAACACATTCATTAGACTTAGCAAGTTTCATAGGTTCAATACATTCAGATGAAATGTCTTTCTTATTCAAAAGCTGTAAATTCCTAGGGTGTTCTTCTACTTTCTTCTCTTTATTCAAGCTACTACTCTTAGAAAATGAGACTCTATTGTTTTTTGTATTGCTCTTAGGCTTTAGTCTGCTGCTCCTAGAGGTGCTTTCTAGTCCCGTAGAAGGTAAGGCACACCATTAGATTCACATTTTTATGAAGGGAGGTGGTTTCAAATTTTCCTAGTCTCTTTAGAGTGCTTTTCTAAACTTATGTCGCTTGTTCCATATGTTTTAGATGGAGGCACGCATTAGTGGTACTCATCTTTAAAAGGCCAAGCTAAAACTTTTGGTTTCTCGATAACCGCTTTTCCTTTATCAACATTTTGTTTAGGTAGTGACTGGTTTTGATGAAACATTTTTCTCATTGACTTTTGGAGGAGGCATAGAAATGTATATTTTTGGTTTGGAACCGGTTTAATCATTTGCTTTCTCCTCACCAATGGTTTTGTAATCACAGTTCCACTACCTTTCCTTTTGACTTTCCAATGAGCCCTCAAAAGATCATTTTTTCACATGTCATTGTAGGCACGCCATACCATAGTTTGTCATACTTGCATTCCTCGCTTTTCGATCAAGTTGTTTAAAATATGAGACATTTTTATGTTTTTTCAAGAGCTTTTTCATATTTTGAAACAATTTCGGAGGTCCTCAAATGGTGTCTTTCATGATCTTCACAGTAATATGTTTGCAAAATAATGGACATAATATCAAGAGTCAACATCTTCATAGAGAGTCATTTAAAGTTTCCAAAACTTTGATTTGTTCAACACAATCATTAGCTTGCTTTACCGTGGTTTTATGGTCCTTGACAAAGTCAATTCTTTAAAAATGCTTGTTCAAAATTAATTACCCTTGATTGAAGCATTCACCGAGGGCAATTTAAGTTTCAAAAACTTTCTCTGCTCAATATCAAAACTAGAGAACCGATATTAGGTGTAATAGTGGTTTTAGTTTTAACAGCTTTGAAGATCCAATTCTCGTTTTCACATTGTCTAAAATACTGCATCACTTGAGTTAAAAGGGATTGTTTGAAGACATGTTATAAAAGAGATTTGAGACAACGAATCGGTTTTGAAATGTGTTTGACTCTTTGTTTGAAACATTTTGTGTGATGGAGAACTTTGATTTTCTTTTTTTATTGACAAAAGTGATTCTTAAAGTTTGTTCCATTTGTTATAGTCAATAGGTTTGATTCGGATCTTTTTGTTTTCCTTTCTCTGCTCTCCTCAGATAGTTCCAACGTTTCAAGAGAATCACGAACAATTATGGGTTCATGCAAAAGTTTTCCATTGTTCAACACATTTCGTTCTTTCTGAGCTTTCTTGAGGAACGAAGAAGGGTCGTTACCAAGTGCCATTTTATGTGAAGTATGAAAACGTGGATTTACTTGATTAGAAAGCATCTTGTTTGATTTATAATCAACGGCCTGAAGAAGCAAATTTTTCAAGGATTTGATTTTCTCATTTTTGTCAAGAATTTCATCAAGAAGAGAATCTTCGCTTTTGAAAAATCATTAATCAACCTTCTTTTCTTTTTCAAGATCAGAAAACAATGATTTTGTTTTGAAAGTTGGTCATTTAGATCTGAAATTTCCTTGTTTAAAGATTTAATTTTCAAGTTCGAACTCACATCAAGTGTGTTATACTTGATTTACAATTCTTTTTCTTTAGAAACCAAATTTGGATAACCAATTTCTAATTTGATTCTTTTGTTTCTGAAATTCAAATGCTTTTGTGTTCTCCTTGTAACTCTCAAGCTCAGCGGTCAATTTGGCATTCGCGCCTTAACTTCACATTGACCGTTCTAACTTTCTATTTCAATGCCACGTTATTGATTAATGATTCAAAATAGCATTGTTTCCTCATCAGCCTCAGTATTTTGTGCCACAAGCTCCACTAGGATCCACATCCGAGTTTCGTAGTTAGTATTGCTACAACTCGGATTGTCCGTATGTATCATAAGTAGGGGCGCCGATACACGTCTTCAGCCATGAGTAAACACATCAAATATGACATTGTTATAGCATGGATCAATGATTGGTACCTCGACATCATGCTACGCCATAGACAGAGGTGCGCCGGAATCGGTCGACTAGTTCGGTTTTGCCATGAAGATGCGCTTATTGAGTTCCTTGAGGTCTTCCAAATCATCCATAGCCATGAAGTCATGTTCCTCAAAGACTCAATTGAAGTCCATTGTTCCTTTTGTACCAACATGATAGCTTGTACGCAAGATCCTTCTTTTTCGGTTTAGTTGGACAATTCCTTGCCATGTGACCCAATCCTTGACAGTTATAACACTTAGGTGGTGTTTGTTTTTCTTAACAATGTCTTAACAGGGTCTGAATGACCATAATATCTGAATCGGTCAGAGGCAAACACCAAAAAGAGGGTTTGTTTTTTTTTCTTCAATCAAACGCGGACAGAGGACTAAACATCTTGTCGGATCAGACTTGGAGTTGTAGTCTTAATGCCTCAAATCAGAAAACAAAGTAACGTTGCATGCTCCTTACCTAGTTAACCTAAGCTGCTATTTGCACGCATCCCGTAATATATGCCGTCCTCACCACCTATCACGGTCGGAAAATCAAGACAATGTTTTCTTCTTTCTTCTTATTTATTTGAACCATCTTGTTTGGAATCTATGTCGGCTTACGTGTAACTGCTGCCGGAAATTGAGAGGAGATGATGTATGTAGTTATATGGGTTATTCAGTTGGTTCTTATTATTGTAATCTTGTCGAAATAAACAAGTGGGTAATCGCTAGAGTTTTAGTGAAAGTTGTAAAATAAAATCCAAATAGGTCTATAGCTTCAATATTTTATTATTGTAAGTGGAATTGTGTGAGCTTGGACTAATTGGCATCAATTATAAATTTGTAAAAAACTGTTATAGGTTTATGTAAATTTGATGCGTTTGTGTCAAGAAGTAACATGTGTATTGACAAGTTATTGATAATGTATCAATGGATCTCAAATGACTGTGTATGAATATTGTTAAGTTTTGTATTAATGAATAATGCATTATTTGTTTTTGTTAGGGAATCATCGAAATGATACAAATTAATAATGTGTTAGACACGTAATGTTGTCGTTAATACAAACAAAACACGTAAGACGTTTTCAAATTAAAAACAAACAGTATTATTGTATTCAGATTCAGACATTTACTGATTCGTGATTCAGCGGAATCGATTCGTGATTCAGAGCGTCTTAATAAACAAATAGCACCTTAACCTGATTACCCTGATTCACATTTTCATAATTCCCAACGATCGGATCGAACATTCCATCTCGACACCCACCGCTCATTCCCAACATTCGACCCATCCGATACCTAATTGAACCGCCGATTACCCATGCGAAATCCAGTAGCATATCCTCTTGATTCCCAATAACTCCAACCATTTGTCCTTGATTACCCATGTTTACCCATGTTTCACTGTAAATGATCTCCCCAATGTCCATATCACCTTAGCAAAGTTGTATGCCATCATCAACAATAGAATTAACTGAATTCAGTGGATGAATGGTTCGCCGAGAACTCGAATCACAAAAGTGAAGGATCTTCCGCCAAAGAGTTCTTAGTGATCGGGATTTCATCAAAAAATTTTGGATCAAATTTTTATACCCAACTCAGCCTTAGCACAGGGTCGGGTCGGGTGAGCAACATATTTCCTAGATTATAGTCAAGCCCTGTAGATGTACAAAAGGTTTTATAGTCCAGGGTGACTGATTGTTCCCCATTTAAAATTGATAATTTGATGAACTCCCCTGAAAGTGGTCTATGGTCCTGCCTCATCAGCCAGGGTGTCGGGTCATAGGCTACCTAGCTGCCCAAAACTCCTGAGGAGGTTTTGGTACAAGATTGAAGGGCACCAACAAAGGCCTTTTTCAAGTGGGCGAAGTAGAAATTTCATGATTCCCTTATAGGTCGGGACATCATGTAGGTATTCAAAATTGCCTATAACATTATTTGTTTTAAACTCAACATTTTCAAGACTGCCACCCAATCGAGGTGAAACTCAAGACTTTGTGTTCATTTCCATTGAAAGATTTTAAGGTTTTTGATAATGTTTGACAAGAACAATCAAAGAGGTAAAAATCTTTTGAGTTTGGTGATGAAAAATCTTTTGTAAATTGTTTACAGAGAAGATTTTTCTTAAAAACTGGTTGAAGAGTAAAGAACACACAATGTTTCTGGGTTGAGAAAAGATTTTGAAGAGTTTGATGCAGTAAAACAATTTGTGGTTTTTAATGTGTTTTGAGAGGGTATTTATAGAGGTGATAGGGCGATTTTGCACATGTGAGGATTTGTAAAGTTTTTATTGAAAAGCTTTTATTTACCTCATTTAATTCACCCACTTCACCGCAGCTTTCTCACAATTTTCAAGGAACAATTTTGCATGAAAAGTGCATCTTGTGGTTAAAATATCCTACGGATATTTGTTGTGAGAGAAGGCATTTAATGCCAAGTGGGATGAGGTAAGTGTTGTGAGGACCCATGATGACATGGATGACGGGATATAGAGACATGTATTCCTATATTAAATTGGTATGTTTACCAACCTAGGACAAGAAGTAATCGAAATACTTAGAGCATTTAGTTACTCATTCAATGCTCAATATCCAATGTCAGGACCCTCGAATGAGTCTTACTCATTCAAGAGAAGATGATTTTGGGGTTTGTTCAGGATCAGGGACCATTTCAGAGAAAACTTGCCGAGGTTAGGATTGATTATCGCGGTTACTTTTGGCCGTTGAAGTATTTGATACAAACTGAATGGAGTTCAATGTCTCCTTTCATCATGTGGTCCCTGATGAAATGATATATGATATCTATCTGTTTGGTTCTTTGATGAAGGACAGGGTTGTTGGAGAGTGCAATAGTACTTGTGTTATCACAAAAGATGGGTACCATCTTGTAATGGATGTCATAGTCACTGATTTGACTTTTCATCCATAGTACATTTGCCACGCACCTGCTGCCGCTATTCATATTCACCATGAAGACATAGCCATCGATTGTTGCTTTTAGCACTCCAACAAACCGATTTTCCAAGAAATTGACGTGACCTGAGGTACTTTTCGTCCATGTTGTACTTTAATCACCGAGTCTAATATCCGAGGTCAAAACTCGAACATTTTGATAGTAAAGTCAAGTCTTCGAGTACCCTTCGTATTGAGGATTCTTTGGGCATGATGAGATGGGATTATTTAGGATTGGACTTGCTATTAGACATACCGAGAATTGTATGTGTCCGAAGCGCTAGATACATCGTGATCCTACAATTCCCCAAATGAGTTTGATTGATCGATTTTCCAGTGAGATCGTGTCCAAGGTTATTGGAGGGACCATTGGTGTCTTCTGAAGCATACTATAGATCTCATATTTCTTCAAGAGATTTCTTGTATATTTCTATTGACTGATGGTGATTCCTTTATCAGTTTGCCTGATTTGTAGTCCAAGGAAGTATGTGAGTTCACCCATCATGCACATTTCAAATTTCTTTGTCATCAGTTTTTCGAACTGTTTGCAAAGAGTACAATTTGTTGAGCCAAAGATGATTTCATCAACATATACTTGGACTAGTATCACATCTTGTTTTATCCTATAGATAAACAGTATGTTTGATAAGGATTTAAAACGTACACTTTTAAAGGGTCATTTAAGCCCTTAATCATCCACTTTTATATCCGTTACTGCTTAATTTCGTTTCTTTTCACTTTTTAGGTCTCTTGAAGGCAAAACGCTTGAATGATCCTTATTTGGACGAAAAGGAGTGAATATGTGAAGAAAATGGCTAAAGTCAAGATCAAGATACACAAGCTGATGGAAATGCACCTGACGGCGTCCCACACAAAGGACGACGCCGTCCCTATATTTTGACGCACTGGAGTGAAATTGCTATTTTACACCGACGACGCCAAGCTAAGAGTAGGCCACGTAGACTTGTCATCCTGCACTAGATCCGTGAGACGACGCCGCCGAAGTCGGTATCGACGGCGCCACAACCACAACGCGGCCCCCCAAAGTTGACTTGGCCAAGACGAAACCCTAATGATGGCGATCCGACGGCGTCAAATTTAAAAGGTGATGCCGTCGCTGTTGTAACTCTATATATAGAATTCGATTTCCAGACTTTTTGAGAGGTAGACTTGTGGAGTAAAAACCTAAAACGATTGTAGTCCATCTTGAACAGTATTTTAGGGTTCTAATACCCTATTTTACATCGAGATAAGTTATTTATTCCCTTGATTTCATTATGTATTCGATTGAATGTGTGTATGCTTGCATGTTTAATATGTCCGGGTAATTTACTTTTGTGTTTGCTTAGATTTATGAAACCTAGTTATTGAATATTGATTGGTTGTCTCTTATCTTAATTGTAATTGGCTTAGGAGTGCTTAAAGCCATTGTTGTGTTTTTAATGCTTGATTAATCTTTGTGAACATTAGTTTATAATTATTAGTGGAATTGTAGGCTAAAAATCCAAAGAAAACCTTAGTGTTAAGTTTATGAATCCTAGAGATTTCTTAGCCATTAACCTTAGGTAGCTTCAAAGAGTTAGGGATAAAAGCACACCCTACGACCTAAGAAAACACAACGCGTTAAGAATAAGGATGTGACAATTCAACCATCAATAAAAGATAACTAGGGAGTAATAGTATCTAGGTAGACACATCTTTAATCATCATACGAGCACACTTCAATAGACATAGACTACCCCTTAGATTAGATAATTAGATAGTAGAGTAATCGGTAGATGTACCACCCCCAAATCCAAACCCTAGATCGCACTTTAGTTTTCTAAAAAAATATAAAAAGATAAAAAAAATAATCTTCCTCAACCCCAACCTTAGCGTATTAATTTCTCACTAGCATTCCTATTCCCCTAGAGGATGATATCAATCCCGAGGCTTACCCTAATACTACACTACAATGATTAGGTTCACTGCCTAGGTGGTTGAAAAACTTGCTCGAACAAAAGGAAGTTTCCTTTGACTCGAATGCTGCCAGTACGCCAGATCAAGTTTTTGGCACCGTTGCCGGGGAATAGAATAGCTAGTTAGATTTCTATCTCGTTTAGGTTCCCTTTCTTGATTCCTATCAAGTAAGCTATTTTTCTCAATTTTAGCTTCCTCGTAGTCTATCCCCCTTCTTCGTGACCTTTGTTAGTAACCCCATCACTTTTCATCATGGAAGGTGATTATCAACCACCACTCATCAACCCACCACCAAATGACCCGCCAAGAGGCCGTGTGAGGTCACCATATTGTAACACAAGCATCAATATGTAAGAAATAAATAAGAAGTGATCGGATGAACACAATACACAAACACAAGTTATAGAGATAGAGAAACGTTAGGCGTAGGTGTGATAATGAAAGTGAACAACCAACCTTCAAATGAAGGTTTACAACATTATTTATAGGGAAGGAACTAGGGCAACACACAAGCTCCATTCCTTTCCTTATTGGGCTTGGATCAAGGCTTATGGGCTTTCTACATAAGCCTTGCCTTTAATACTAACATAAAAGCCTAATTAAGCAAGCAATTACATGTTAATTACAAACACTTGAAATATAGTTTAGGAGTGATTCCAACAATCCCCCCCTAAGTGTTGGTAATTAATGACTTAAGTAATTTGAAACGTTTTTGGTGCTGATGTAATAGTTGCTTTGACGTCTTCTGACATTCTTCTTTCTTGTGAGAAGAAGTGCCTTGATTCGAACAATCTCCCCAGTGTAAGGATCTTGTTTTCTTTGAAGTTGTCAGCTTTGACGTTGTCATTTATCTTTGTTCTTTGTTCTGGTGTGGATATGGTGATGTTATGTTGTGGTAATCTACATCAGGTCCACTTCGTGGCTCAGGTGTCTCCATGTCCTTCTCCAACATGCTCACACGCTCTTTGACGTTGGATATAAGGATAGATGTAGTTCTTTTAGTCTTTAGACTTTGTAGATTCTTTGACTTAGAAGAAGAATCGTTCTGGATTTTGTGTTGCCGTTTGAGAGAACTTCAATATGTGTTGTTGTTGGTATGAGCATGTGGAGAATCTGCACGATCATCTCCCAGGAGCATCCATAAGAAGAAAACATAAGAATGGGTTAGTGATAAACACCAATCGATCATTGTGGTCGTTTCTTAAAGAGTTGACCACTACGATTGTTCTTCCGATGAATGTCTTGATTCCATTCACTCGGTGCGAATCACGTCCAATCCCATATGGACAATTGGCATTACATGGAACAAGTTCAAGTATTGACCCACATATTCGGGACTCGATTCTTGAAAGGAATCTCCTTAGCGGGATTTCCAGCACTTACAAGTTCGAACTCGAGAGTGTCAACAAAGATAATGTGGAAACACATATCTAATTCTAGCAAAGGTTCTCGAAACCGGATGCCCTCAAGAAGGCTAACACGATATAGCAAAGTACATCTACCGGTTCGTGAGTCATGAGGTACAATAACCAAGCATCACCCCATAACTCAGACCGTTTGAAACTACACTAAGCGCGAACCCACAAGGAGTTACCGAAGTGACCTACCGTCCGGGTCGTTTGATGTTGACCATGGCAGGAGTTTCCATTCAATCACCGAGGATCACAGTTAGAACCCCTCATAAATGTTCTTGACAGATTGCTAAGATCCGTGAGGACTCTAGAATGTATCACTTGCGGCCCTTATTGTTGAACAATTAGTGATGAAATGTCAAGTGTACCTAAGAGATCTTTTGATGAATCTCGTGGCTCTAGACTCAATAGTGCGCTTTGGTTTTCCCGAAATGAAGACTAGGAGAGAGGGTCTCCTTCTTCAATAATCTCTAAGAGAAAGCCGATAGTTTACGTAGGGTTCCCTGTGAGAATGAAACAAGCTTCTGTTGAGAGAAACTTGAGTGGCTAAAAAGGTTTAGTGCATGCGTCACTGGGTCCATGACGACTCTAATCTTCAATACATGTGTCATCTAGTGACAACCAGTAGCATATGAATTGAACCCGGTGTCTGCCCTAAGTTGAATAATTTGGAGGGCTATTTCTTTTCACCCTTTTCTTTACTTTTCTTTTTAATTCTTCAACTCCTTCCTTCTCCGATTCTCATTTTCTCCTTTTTATAATCATATCTAAGGACTTCTAAATTCTAACTATTGGTGGTGTCCTTGGGTAGATCCCTCCGGCTCTGGCGGATCATAGGACGGTTATTCCTAACCTTAGTCACCTTATAACTCCATGACTAACCTTTGTTGCCATAAAACCATTTTCTTGAAAGTCTCTCAAAGTGGTTATGAGTAAAAACATTTTGTACCACTGTGAGAGTTTAGTATTTTGCAGAAATACTCCCCCTCCACACGTGCTTAAGTGTTTTGGACGAAATCATGATGAGAGAAGAAGCGCACTTTTGAATTGATCGACTCAAGATAGACAATTCCCTCATGACACGGTTACATCATCGACTAGGTTAGCTTGAAGTTGTAAACACTCCTTGGAGAGGAGGTTTGACCCGCCAAGGTTCATGTCTACCAAGAGTTTCTCGAATGGTACATTCTACTAAGACAAGTCCTTTGCGAGACACGCTTACATCACTAGCGAACTAGCTTGAAATTATTACCCGTCCCGGACAAGTCTTTTCGAGTTACTAACATTTAAGAGTTCGTCAATTCATTGGTTAATTCTTTAGCACGAAGATTCAATAGCAATCCACAACATATTTCTTATCACATAATTTTTCTCCCCTCAAAAATGGCATATAAATGTTATTTTTGACGAAATTTTGATATCGAATATGTCCATTTCGAGTTTTGTTTGAAGATTTCCACGAAGAATCATTTGTGAACAAAGTGTTAATCAAATACTCCCCCTCAACAAGTGATATTAACTTTTGAGGTTTTGAAAATCATAAGGGAAAGTACTTGTTCTTTTGAGCAAAACTTTGAAAGTGAAAGTTTTGATTAGTTTTACTCAAAAGTAAGAAGCTTTCGCTCCTTTTATAAGGATTGTGGCACTCGATGCGTACTACGTGGTCCTTTCATTACAAGAACGGGTTGTACACTGTTATGTGTGCACAAGCCATAGTCAAGTATAGATCAACACATCCAAATATTAATGAAAGACACAAATCGGAGTACCAGAAGTATCCAATAACACCGTGAGTTCTTTCGGACGTTGATAGCCCTGTTAGAGATATGCTCTCGACGTCCACCCACGAAACTCTCCAAAGTCGTCATCTGATCGCGACGAAACAACCTTTCATCAATCCTTGTGATAATCTTCTTCGCGTCCCTCTTTTCCCTAGAATTCCACCTTTTCTTCGACCCTATGCCTTCATGAATCTCCTTTAACCGATAAGCTAACCCGCCCCAAACCTTCTTTAAAGTGTGATCACAAAACTTGTGAAGCTCCTTGCACGCCGTGAAGCAATTACGGTGAAGTTCACTGTGGTAAACTACCCCAAACATTGGTCTCTTAAGGATGGTGTACTGAGGCAGGTGGTTGATATCGGGAATTTATAGCTTTGGTGGTGTGAGATTAACACGTTTTTTATATAATTCCATGGCAAGTTGAAGGTCTTCAACACGTTCCTGGATGACGATTCTTCTGATGAATATTAGCAATGACTTGATGTACTGGAGCTGGATGTTGGTGGAGAACTGCCGCATTCGACCTTGTACCTTAGCAAGATACATGTCTTCAATGTCATTGAGTGACAATCTCGGAAAATCCGCTTGAAAGTCATATTCCCGTTCGTCATTAAGCGCTTTGACTACGATTTTCTTCAGAATGAGTAGTCCCACTTGGTAGACAGCTAACATGCATTATGGCAACGATCCGCTGGTCACCGTACACCTCTTTCTTCTTGATTTGAGTACCGCGCGCTTCGTAGTAGATTCTTCTTCGTCGTGCCAATGATGAATTCCATATAGTGCATCGAGGTCATACTTTACCACATTATCAACGAACATATGTGTGGCTTCTTCCTCGATGGCCACATTGTTGGAGAAGATTGTCATGGGAAAGGGAAGGTGAGTGAGGTAGCGATTTTGCTTGCATCTCTACCGTCAAGAAATTCCGGTCATTTTGAAGAAATATCGGTAGGGAATCTTCTGTTGATCAGGTTGGCCAATGGTGGGTAGTGGCTTTGTCCGGTACGGTGTAGTATGGAGCCTTGTCGTCCTGGTGAAGTCGATATTGATTCGTGGTTGAGCCAATCAATGTTATTAGACATGGCTCGTGCAATGTTATCAAGATGATATTCGACTTCAATTGCATTGTTGAGTACGTCTTTTAGCAGCTTGAAAAGCTTCGTTCTTGATGCGTCTTAACTCTGCTTTCATCATCTTCTTCACCTTAAACTTATCTTGAAATAACTTAGCATGCTCCAGAGTTCGACCATCTACGGTTCTTGCCTTCCAATGAGGGGTTGCATCAACAAGCTTTGAAAACCTTAGGTCATATTCTTGAGTTTCATCTTCATCTAGCCATGATACAACAGATGTTGACTTTTTCTTCTTTGGCTTGGAGGATGATGCTGGTTGCTTAGTTGATGTAAGAGGAGGTTGTTGTTGGGGCTCAGGAATCTCTCATCGTCCACCACCAGATATTCAAAGTGATCACCGCTTTTTTCGCGTTGGTGGTGGAGACTCGAGTCCTAAGGTTTTGTTTGTAGTAGGAGGACGTTGAGGAGATATTTTAGTGGTGGTGGTCCTTTGGGGTGGTGGAGGCATAGATGATGATTCGTCCGCTTTTTCTTCTTACGCTTTCGGAGATCCTTGTCCGCATCATCGTCATCTCTTGGTCGCTTAGCCCTTTCAGTTGACTCTTTACACGATGTCTTGAGTTGATATTCAAGCAATGCCTCAAATAATTTAGCTTCGTCAGAAGTGAAAGTGCCGGATTGTTGAGACATTTGCAATACCAGCTTCGATATCAATTCATCATCGGAGACAACCTGAGGCGTGACTGGATTGATTTGCATAGCAACAGGAGTAGTTGACAATGTATGCTTGACCAATCGTATGAGATTAGGATAGAGTTGTATGTCGAAAATTTCTCTTGTCACTCCAGGGACGGTGTCGAGAAGAAACTTGTGAGTATATTCTCTGATCGTCTTGTCCATTTCCCCTTGTATATCTCTATTGAGAAACCTTATGTTGAATCTGCCTCGCTCTCCCGAAAACTCTGATTGATTGTAAGCGCTTTATCTCTTGTTGCGTTTCTTTTCCTTACGTGCTCGGTTGGTTTCTTAGATTGATTCTGTGGTGGCATCTTTGGATGGTGGTGGTGATGAATGATATGATGAGTCGATGAGTCAGAAGAAGGCTGATTTAGTTTCTTGTTGACTAGAGATAATCACGCTTTTTTGACTTTTCCTTTCTTGACATCCTTCTCCTTTTTCTTCCTTGGCTCTGCTTGAAATCTTCCTCAATTTCTTCATGATATTTCATCCTTCTCCTCTTCTTCCCAGTAAATGGGGCTTCATAGGTTTCTTGTTGATGTTCTGATGATTCCTTAGAGGTGGCACCCGGTTAACCGCTTATCGGGTTGATTAACCGCATCACAATTGGTATGGTAAGGCGCCACCACTGGAACCTCCAAGGCCTGTAGTCTGTTGAAGATTAAATTCCTTAGCAACATGTTGTAGCCTGAGATTCTTCAGTGTTTTTCTGTAGTCTTTATCCTCATCCTTTGGTTCTTCATCTGAACTTACTTCTTCTTCCTGTTCTTTTACTCGAGTTTTACCTTTGTCAGTCTTGGGACTCGATGGTTTTTCAACTGTTGTTGTTTCATCCGTAACAAACTCTGAGTAGTGAACCTCCTCTTCCATCTCAGTATCCTCGGAGTCTTCGTCCTCTAATTTTGGTGTCGGTTGATGATTAGGAATAGCACCCTTAGATGGAACTTTCCTCTTGATGGTATGAGTTCTCTTTGGATACTTGCGGGTACTCCCAGTGCTTGCTGCACTTCCAGCACTACCCGATCTCCTGGTCTTCTTGACTGGGATTGCGGAAGACTTTTCATCAATGAAGCCAACTTTGCCTGATGTTACTACTTCTTGATATCGTGAGTATGATTGAAGTTTCTTGATATCATTAGTGAGAAGGCAGTCTGTCAGTACAACACCTTGTTTCTTTGTTGTTGAGTCTTTGAATCTAACAACATTTAGTGTAGGCTCAAACAATGCGGAGTGATTATTGGGGTCATCAAGTCTCAAGGGAATATCCAGATTATTCCCGAGTATCCTTTGGATCAACAAATTAGTGTATCCGATGTAGGGGACCTTGTTTCCGTGCTTCTTGAGGTAAGACATCATGTCTTCCCAAATCGACTTCATAAGTCAATATGGATCTTGTTGACCATGCCCCAGAATATTTGTAGTTCCATGAGCTTAGGATGCTCATAACCGCTATCACGTCGAAAACAGACTTACTGGAAGTCATGATGTATAATGTTCTCCACGGCTGAGGGATGTTCTTTAAGTTGACCGAGGACTGTTTAGTAATGATCCCAGCATCTTCATCATAGCCAATATCGACAATGAATTGGAGTGCAGCCTCTTCCGATGGAGTGGCAACATATTCAGCAGGCTGGATAGCAGGGAGGAGAAGAATTGCTCTTAAATACGCAACTGTGACGGTGACTTGTTTGTTGTTGAGAGTCACCGTGACCGCATCTTGACCATCAACTTTCTTCATAGTGCCGAACTGATGGATGTAGATTTCTAGTATAGTTGCAGAATTGGTGAGCATGTTGCTGTATGGATGAGTCTTAAGAATATCCACAGCAATACGGCATGAAGACTCAGAGCATGTGAAGTTCTCAAAGTCCACTTTGAGGTTGTTCTTTCCAATCTTCATGCTATAACCGGTAGGGAAAATGTCTTCCATTGTGAGTACGCTTTGGTGCGTTAACGCTTTCCATTGTGACGCCATATTGTGATCACGAAGATATTGAGCCAAAAGAACCAACATATCGCAAGACATTACGTTAGTCAAAAGTTGATTTTTATTGTCCAATTATTGAATATGTTATGTTAATGAATGTTACGAGTACAATGTCACTTGTTTGTCCAATAGTCCAAAGTTGTCGTGAAAAGTTTCGTGAGTATATTAATTTTGAATTTTAAAGTCCAAGTTTTCACTCATTCACACAACATTTTAACCATTATTGCTTATTAGTGACATTTTGGTTTTGTAACGTTATGAGTTATTTATTTACAAGTTTGTACGCGTAACAATTCATAAGTAAGGTTAAAATAAGGCTTAAGCGTAAAAATTGCAAGCTTATGCGTAAATAGTGTGTGACCATACGTGTAGTCATAAGCTTATGCGTAGTAGTTCCTCTTACGCGTAGGAAAAAGCTCTTGGCATAAGGCTTACGCGTAAGCGTATGTGGGAGCTTATGCGTAAGGTTTACTCGTAAGAATGAACCTTATGCGTAAGACTCAAGTTTATGCATATCCTTCACAGGATACGCGTAGTCCCCATGTAGCGTAAGATTTCTCTTATGTGTAACCTTCTACGCGTAAGGTGATCCTTATGCGTAGAGTTCCAATTCTTAACCTTGATTCTGATTTTTCACACGTAAAACCTGAAATAAAATTCATCATAAAATATCCATTAACACTATTATTCAACCTCTATCAAGATCACAAGCAATAACAGTTTTATGATGGTTACGCGCAACGTTTGCTTATGCGTAAACTTAAACCCTAGGGATTCAAAGTTTACAATTAAGAAATCTAGCCATGGGATTTGCACCAAATTCATTCTGGAATGTCTTAGAAGCCTATTGAGTTGTTTTCAACTAGTTTTAACATAAAAAACTTCGAGAATCAAAATTACCCAATTTCAACGAGACATAAACCCTAAAGTTCAATTATGCAAAATTCATGTTTCTGGGCAATATTCAAGATATGTTTTGGTCAATTAAGCATGTAACAATCATCATTCAAGCAATTAATTATCCAGAAACACTCACACAAGAAAACCCCTAATTCATGCATAAACCCTAACTTTTGGAAGATTGATTAAAAACGTTTCTGGGTAGAATTTCTTGATGAAAATGGTTTTAAAACATGATATTCACTTTGAAAACATACCCCATTTCATAAAAATCAACCAAACGTGATCATATGTTCTTATGCTTACGCGTAGAACACATAATCACACTTAGAGAAAAATCAAACCGTTAAAATTACATACGGTTGAAAACCATTGTTTGAAATCACTTAAAGATGCTTTAATCACTTACAAATTGGAAGATTATAACACGGATTTGAAGTTTGAATCTTATGGGTGGGATGAAGGTGGTTGAAGTATTAATGAGTGTAATAAATGTAAAAGATTTTTTTAGGTGGAAGGTTTTGTTAAATTTAAGTTTAAACTTTTGACACATTTGATCCTTCCACCTCAACCATTTGCATCCACAACCCATAACTTCCACTTTGGTTACGTACGAAGCATGATATTTTGAAAGAGATTTGACGACACTCCCCCTCGACTTTGAAAATAGAGAAATTTTACAAATTTGGGTCCAAGGAGTGTCAAGAAACAAGAAATGTATCCACCATTATCAAAGATACAACCATTACAAGGTAACATGCAAGTACAAGGTTTTATGAAACTTAAAATATTTACTTTCTCCCCCTCAACACTTAACCGTGAAAATATTGAAATTATTGAAAGTGTGAAGTGTTGACGGAAGATTTTTACTTGCCATGTTAAAAGAAATTTAGATAGAAGAATATTTTTGTATTTTATAAGTTTTGTATGTTTGTATTTTGTTTTTGAAAAATTTATTTACAAAAAAGGTTTTGGTGTTTGACTGGTTTTAAGATTGTTTTAAAAGTTCTTCCAGTTCCTCTAAACTCAAACAACTCATCCCAATCCGGTGGATCAACTCAGTAAACCTAGCAGGAGCTAAGGCTTTGGTGAGAAGGTCCGCCAGTTGGTATTCAGTACCCATGTTAGGCTTGGTGTATGTGAATCCTAATGAGTGTGCCTTACCTTCTACAGGACTAGGAAGCACCTCTAGGAGCAGCAGACTAAAGCCTAAGAGCAATACAAGGAACAATAGAGTCTCAGATGCCTCTAAGAGTAGAAGCCTGAATAAAGAGAAGAAAGTAGAAGAACACCCTAGGAATTTACCGCTTTGTAATAAGAAAGACATTTCATCTCAATGTAATGAACCTATGAAATCTGCTAATTTTAATGAATCTATTGAATCTATCTGTTTAACTTGCAAGAAATCTTTAACTAATGTTCATGATGATTGTGTTTCTAAGAATGAGATTGTTAAGCCTGCTCGTAAGAACGTTCTAAAAAGAACTTATGCTAAACGAGTAGGAAGACTAGTTGCAAGACTTAGGCTTTACACTACCGATAGGAAGCATAGCGTTTACTTTAGGGATGACATTTGGAAACCTACGGGTAGAACTTTCACACCTGAAATGGTAGAATGAGTGAAGAACCTGCTTTCCCAGTAGATAACTTCTATGAGTGTGATCAAGATTTTACCTCTAACCCAAAGGAACCAAAATCAAAACGGTTTCCAAAATCTTCTTCTTCATATTGATGTGTTATCTAAATATGTCTTTGGATCGTCGACTCGGTTGCTCCAAGCACATAACCGAAATCAAGCTGCGATCAATTTCGCCCTGAAATTAATGGGAACTGTACGTTTTGGAAATGATCATGTAGCAGCTATCATGGGTTATGGAGATCTACCTTTTGGAAATTATCTTATCACTCGGATTTACTATGTCGAAGGGTTGGGACACAATTTGTTATCACGCGGCGTGATGCGATTTAGAGGTTGCTTTTAGGAAAATTGCTTGCTTCGTTAGAAACTTGGATGACACTAATCTCTTAATCGGGAATCGGATACAAACTTGTACGCTATCGACATCAACAAAATGGCCTCTTCATCACCAATATGTCTTATGACACGAAGCATCCGGAACAAAGTCCCTGGTTGTGGCATCGAAGATTATCTCATCTCAATTTTGATACAATCAACAAACTTGCCAAAGACAACATCGTCAACGGACTTCCCAAGTTCAAATACACCAAGGATCACTTATGTCCATCATGCGAACAAGGAAAAAGCAAAAGAGCATCATATAAACCCAAACCGTACCTAGTTCGGAAGCAAAGTTGCATATGTTGCACATGGACTTATGTGGCCCAATGAGAGTTGAAAGCATTAACGGAAAAAAGTATATTCTTGTTATCGTCGATGATTATTCGAGATATACATGGGTTAGGTTTCTGAGATCTAAAGACGAAGCACCAGACATCATCATCACATTTCTGAAGCGTATTCAAGTACTTCTTCAAACTCCAGTAAGGGTTGTAAGAACGATAACGGAACAAAATTCACTAATCAGGAGTTAAGAGCTTATTTTGAAGATGTTGGAATCACACATCGACATCTTGTTAGAACTCCACGCCAGAATGGGGTAGTTTAAAGAAGAAATCGTGACTCTTGTGGAAGCTCGCACAATGCTAATTTATTCCAGTGCACCATTATTTCTATGGGTCGATGTTTGTTTCCACTGCTTGTTTCACCCAAAACCGATCCCTAATCCATCCAAGATTCAATAAAACCCCATATGAGCTTGTGAACAACAGAAAACCTGATATCTCTTACTTTCACGTGTTTGGTGCTTTGTTCGATCCAACGAACGACAGAGAAGATCTAGGAAAACTGAAAGCTAAAGGTGATATTGGAATCTTCATTGGATATTCAAATAACTCGAGGGCATTCAGGGTGTATAACAGGAGGACTAGGAGGATCATGGAGACGATGAATGTGAATTTTGATGAACTTTCACAAATGGCTTCTGAGAGACTCGCTCTAGAACCCGCGATTAATCCGATGGCTTCTAATCAACACAGATTAGAACCCGCACCAAACCAGCAGACTTCTAGACACATCAGTTCAGGACTCGTACAACAAAGAGCTCCATCAAATTTTGCTGGCACACCTCATGAAAAAGAATGGGAGAATTTATTTGAGTTAATGTTCGATGAATACTTCGGTGGAACCTCGACAAATGCATCAAACCATCATTCCGCTGCACCCGCTCAACATCAACCACCACCACCACCACCAGAAGATGCATCTACTACGGTCGAAACCAATGCACCAACTCCATCAACATCATCTACATCTACTCCAAGAACTCCAACTCTAGAAACAAGCTTTACCAAAGTTGATAAGCAAACCAAAACATATCATTTCAAGAAGAACCTACTCAAAACCGTAACAATGCAACGTTAGATGAAGACTTATTTGAAAACCCGTTTGCTACGGAATCACCTGAATCATCTTCAAGCTTACGAGAACCATCTAACTCGCATAAGTATAACATACGGTATCCTTCTACTCTGAAGTGGACAAAAGACCATCCGATTGAACAAGTTATTGGTGAACCGTCAAGGCCAATTCGCATAAGACGCCAACTTGCCACCGATTGCAGACTTGTGCATTTACCTCGCTCAATTAGCAATATTGAACCAAGAACATTCGGAGGCAATGGCGAACCCGCATGGATAGAAGCAACGCAGAGGAACTTCTCCAATACCGTATACATGACTCTTGGGATATGGTTCCAAGACCAATTGACATTCGAGTCATTGATCTCAAATGGTTATGAAAGAACAAAAGGGATGAAGAAATGACTGTTATTCGCAACAAAGCTCGCCTTGTGGCCAAAGGATACAGACAAGAGGAAGGGATAGATTTCGAGGAGTCATTCGCTACGCAGATAGACTTGAGGCGCCAGGGATCTTCTTAGCCTATGCACCACAAAAATATCACGGTTTATCGATGGACATTAAGATCGCGTTCTTGAATGGAACTCGAAAGAAGAAGTGTATGTGAGTCGCCCGTAAGGCTTCATAGACATGGAACATCCGCACTCGCCTACAAACTCAAAAGGCAATCTATGGTTTGAAACAAGCTTCGTGGCGTGGTATGACGAACTCTCCTCTTTCCTTATCCAAAACAATTTCACCAAAGGAACGGTCGATCCTACATTGTTTACACAAAAATGCAAAAACGACATTTTGATTGTTCAGATTTACGTAGACGACATCATTTTTGGGTCCACTAATCCGAATCTTTCAAAACATTTTGAAAATCTCATGAAAAGCAAATTTGAAATGTCCATGATGGGGGAACTAAAATTTTTTCTTGGTTTACAAATTCATCAGTCCCCTCGTGGAATTTTTATTAATCAATCTAAATATACAACTGAGATTTTGAAAAATCATGGTATGGATAATTGTGACTCTGTTGGAACACCAATGGTAACATCACCAAAAATTGAGCCGATTTGTTTGGGAAACCTATCTATCCGAAGAAATATCGGAGCATGATTGGTTCTCTCATGTACCTTACCGCTAGTCAATCTGATATTCATTTTTTGTTTGCTTATTAGCACGGTTTGTGCAAAGCCTACCAAACTGTACCTCAAAGAGGTTAAAAGGATCTTTCGGTACCTGAAGACATCCATTCACAAGGGTCTTTGGCATCCAAGGAATTCTGATTTGATCTAATTGCCTTTTCGTGATGCGGACCACGCAGTGATCAAGTTACAAAGAAAAGTACATCCGGAGGAGCACAATTTTGGGTGAAAAGTTAGTAAGTTTCGGTCTTCAAAGAAACAAGATTGCACCGCACTTTCAACCTCTCGAAGTATGTGTCTCTATTTACGTGTTGTGCTCAAGTTCTATGGATGAGAACACAACTCACAGATTATGGCTTTACTTTCGATAAAATACCTATGTATTGTGACTCGAAAAGTGCCATAGCCATGTCATGCAACTTGTTCATCACTCAAAGACTAAGCATATTAGAGTCCGCTATCACTTCATAAAAGAACATGTGGAAGAAGGTATTGTTGAATTATTCTTTGTGAAGACTGATTACCAACTCGCCGATCTATTTACTAAAGCCCTTCCAAAAGAACGGTTTGACGATTTAGTTCGACGAATTAGAATGCGAAGCCTAACCCCTGAGGAGTTAGAACGTCTTCTCGAATCTTCTTGAAAATGATTTTCCAAAAAGCTTCACTGTAAATATTTTTGAAAAACAAAATACAAAATTTGAAAAACCAACAAAAGCAAAATATAAAAATATAAAACTTTCAAAAATACAAAAACAATATAAAATCAAAAATCCAAAAATATTCTTCTCACGACATGTCTCTCGTATAATCGATATTCTATACGTTTCTAGAAATGTAATTTAACAATGATACAGACATGTACAGATGCTTGAGTGAGAGTTCTTTAAATTTTTTCCAAAACATGTCGCTTTAAAATTTCTTCAAAATGGCTTTCAGATACTTCAAGATTTAAACCCGACAAAAATGATGACTTTTGATTATTTCAAATCAAAACTCGTGTTTTTAAAGAAAAATCGAGTGTACACCTCAGTGCACTACATTTAAATTGGTGAAAAATCATCATCATCTTGAGCACATTTTTCAAGATTGTTCAAAAAGATTTTCAAAATCTTTCAAAATACTTTTTGCTCAAGATAACTCCCTCTAAAACCCTTTAATTGATTATGCTTTATTAAAGGGGGAGTATAAAACCAAAATGTTCCAAATTTCATGCTTAAATCAAATCCGTTTGTATCCCCAAAAGATTCTAAAAATGATGTTTAATCCGTTGATATAAAAAATATCACGAATATGCTATTTTTGAGGGGGAGAAGACGTGATTAAAATGTGATCAAAAGTTTAATGATTGTTGTTTGAATCTCAAAATGAGCTCGACTCAGACGGAATCAATGAATTGAAGGGAATCAAAGTCGAAATGTACCATCTCGAGAAACTTGTGATAGATATGCACTTTCATGGGTCTAACCTCCTTTCAAGGAGTGTTTACAACTTCAAGTTAGTTATTAGAGCTAGTTGTCACCTAAAACCTGACAATGGAACTCTTTAACTAGGAAACGTAACCGTGTCTCGTGGGGAATTGTCTATCATGAGCCGATCAATTCAAAAGTGCAAACTCTACCCTCTATGTGCGATTTCCGCAAAACTTATAAGAACATGTGAAGGGGAGTGTTTCTGAAAATATAAAACTCTCAGAGTGTTCCAAACATGTTTTCAATCATAAACACTTTGAGAGATTTTCAATAAAAATGGTTTTATGGCAACATGGGACAGTCATGGAGTTATAAAGTGGCTAAGGATAGGAAATCCGTCCTATGATCCGCCAGAGCCGGAGGGATCTACCCAAGGACAATACCCATAGTTAGTATTAGAAGTCCTTAGGTATGATTGAAAAAAGGAGTAATGTGAGAAAGGAGAAAGAAGGTGTTGAAGAATTAAAAAGAAAAGTAAAATAAAGGGTGAAAAGAAATAGCCCTCCATAATCAACCTTAGGCGTAAACCGGTTCAATTCATCTCATTGGTTGTCACTTAGATGACGCCGGTATTGAAGACAAAGACGCATGGACCCAGTGGCGCATCGCACCTAACTTTCTAGCCTCTCAATTCCTCTTAAAAGGATTTGTTTCATTCTCACTGGGAACCCTGCATAATCTATTGACCTTCTCTTGGAGTTGGTTGGTATTGAAAAAGGAGACCCTCTCCCTAGTCTCCGCTCAGGAAAACCAAAATGCACTAATTGGGTCTAGAGCCACGAGATTCATCAAAAGATCTCATAGGAACACTTGACATGACATCGCTTGTTGTTCATCTATAAGGACACAAGTGATATATTCTAGAGTCCTACGCAGATCTTAGCAATCTGCCAAAACATTTATGAGAAGTTTCACAACTGTGATCTTCAATGATTGAATGGAAACTCTTGCCAGGGTCAACATCATGCAGCCCAAGCAGGTCACTTGTAAGTCCCGTGGATTACGCTTAGTGTGTCTCAAACGGTCTACAGTCGTGGGGTAATGCTTCGGTGTACCTCAGCGACTCATCTGAACTGTAGGTGTACTTCGGTACATCGCGTTATCTCACTTGTGGGACTCCAGTTTAGGAATGGCCTTTGTAAGAATTAGAGATGTGTTTTCACACTATGCTGTTAACACCCTCAAAATTCAAACTTGTAAGTGCCAGAATCCGTTTATTACTAACACGTTTTATGTTTTCTTCTTATGGATGCTCGTGGGAGGAAGAGATCGTGCAGATTCTCCACATGCTCATACCAACAACACATGAAAGTTCTCATCAAAATCAAAGGCTACTCAAAGTTAAAGATGATTCTTCGTCAATGTCAAAGAATCTTCAAAGTTTAAAGACTCGAGAACGTCATCATTAGAAACTTAAAGTCAAATAGAAGTGTGAGCATGGTGGAGAAAGACGTGGAGACACCTAACCAACGAAGTTGACAACGGCAGACAATCACATTAATTGATCACAAAGCATGAAGGAACAAAGAATCAAGACTATTTTATATCTACACACAAAGTTCAAGCTCGAGAAAAGTAAAGATCTTATCAAGTGGAGCATCTTTTGAATAACCACCCCTTAGGGGGAGATTGTTAGCCTTAATAGTTATTAATAGAAGTGATGGTCATTCACATTTAGGAACTTTGTAACGTGTGTTAGATATCGTGCTAGAATAGTCAACGGGCTCGTGGATTGGACTAAGCTAAATGGCTAGAAGTTATGTTAAGCTAACCTTGTATAAGTTGTCATCCAATCCAAGTCCAATCCAAGCCTATCCCAAAGCCCTTTAGGGCATTTGTACTTGTACTATAAATACCCCTCAAAGTCTCATTTGAGGGGTGTGCTTGAAAGTGTGTGTGTGTGTGTTTTCCTTTGATATTTAAGTTCTTCTTTTCATCTTTCTCTCTACACACATATACGCATAACATAACATATATCAAGTCACCATGTTTCCTTTCTTCTTAATCTTTACGCTTAACGTTTGTGTTTGGGTTTCACGTGATATACGCGTAGCTTGTTATACGTCTTCTACTTGTTTGGTAAGTGTGGTATACGTGTTAAGTTGATATATTTAAGGTCCTACAACCCAAAAAATATAATTCAACGGTACCCTTTCCACATGCTCCTTGATGAAATGATATCGAAGAACGATGTGCTTAGACTTCAAATGTTGGACGGAGTTGCACGAGATCGCAATAGCACTTCGATTGTCGCAGTACAACGGGATTCTGTCAAATACGTAACCATAGTCTTTGAGTTGTGTTCTCATCCAAATGACTTGAGCACAACACGCCGACATGGCTACATATTCTCCTTCGGTTGAGGACAACGATGTACAATCCTGCTTCTTCGATTGCCATGACACCAGCTTTATCGCCAAGAAATGTAGAGCACCGACGTACTTTTCGGAGAATCTAAACATCCTGCGTGATCGCCCAAAAGGCTATTAGTTCAAAACTAGAATCCTTCGGATATCAGATTCCCATGTTAATGGTTCCCTTGATGTATCGGAGGATTCTTTTAGCCTCGAGAGGTGAGTTTCATTGGTCGCATCGATAACGGAGCAAAGATATACAGTAAATATAATATCCGGTCTACTGGCTGTTAGATACATGAGAGACCCAATAATACTTTGGCATTTTGTAGGGTCAACCAATTTCCCATGCAAATCAGCGTCCATTTTCTTGGTATGTGCCATCGGTGTGGCATGGATATCACAGTTTTGCATTCCATGTTTGTTTAAAATTTCAAGAGCATATTTGATCGACTCAGAAAATACCACGGGATTATTGATGAACTTGCAGTCCTAGAAAGAATGTAAGTTCACCCATCATGGACATTTCAAAATGTTTTTCATAAGTTTTGAAAAAGCGTTTGAGTACTTTAGATGTGTTGACCCAAAAATGATGTCATCCACATAAATTTAAACGATTAAAATGTGTTCCCCGTGATATTGTATGAATAGTGTTGGGTCGACCGATCCTTTGACAAAATTATGAGAGATGAGAAAGGATGACAACTTATCATACCATGCCCGATGGGCTTGTTTGAGACCGTAGAGAGCCTTGTTCAGTTTGTAGACGATTAGGGAACTCGATCAACAAATCCTTCTGGCTAACTAACATAGATCGTTTCTTTCAGTTTACCATTTAGAAAAGCAGTTTTGACGTCCATCTGAAAGACCGTGATGTTCATGTGAGCCGCGAATGCCAGAAAAATCCAAACAACCTCAAGTCTAGCAACCGGTGTGAATGATTCCTCGTAGTCAATCCCTTCTTCTTGTATATAACCCTTAGCCGCCAGACGTGACTTATTTCTAATTTGTTTTTCCAAATCTATTTCAGACCAATAACATAGACCCCAGTTGGTTTTTCAACCAATTCCCATACTTCAAGAAGTTTAAACTGGTTAAGTTCTTCTTGCATGGATTTAATCCAGTTGTCATATGTCATGGCTTCTTTAATATTTTTGGGTTCAGCTTGGCAGACGGTAAGTGCATAAATGCAATGTTCACCATCAGTCTGAAGGCGTTGTCTAGTTACGACTGTTGATTCGGTTTCCAATAATGTTTACAAGAGGATGATCTCTAGTCCAACGATGTGTGGAGGGTTGATGTTGATATACATTGTGCGATTAGAGGATTCAAATGGCTTGTAAATGATTCCCTAACATCGTAAGTAGCGCTTTCATTTGCAAAAGGATTGAAGAACGCATTTGGATCATAATCTGCAGGTTGGGGTACTTCATGATTCGTAAGATCATTAGTTGGTTCAATCATTGGATGCGGTTTTTTGGGCTGTTGTTGTAGAATCAATTGGAGGTGCTTCTTCAACAGTTGTTGTTTTAGGTGTATCGTATTGATTATAATCGTTGAGCAGCGAAAACAGTTGATACATCTGGAGCACATTGATCAATATCATCACTAAACAGAGGAGCAAATAGTTGTTCCATTTGTTGACAAGTAAGTCAAGCTTGGTTCATGATGATGGGGTTTGGAGGAAGTTTAGACGGTTATGTCCAGGTTCCAAGCTATTTTGCTCAGAAGCCATTTCTGTAAGCTCATCGAAATTGGCATGAATCGTTTCCATAATTTCCCTTGTACGACGATTCCAGATCCAGTAACCCTTAGAATTTTCACATTATCCAACAAAAACTCCTATGTCAGCTTTGGCCTTGAGCTTTCCAAAGTCATCACGATCATTATTTGGGTAACAAAGAGATCCAAATACATGAAAGTGTTTGAGATTCGGTTTACGGTTATAGATAAGCTCATAAGGTGTTTTGTTGTGGCGTTTAGTTATCATAGAACGGTTCTGAGTGTAGCATGCAGTGGACATGGCTTCAGCCCACAAGTAATCTGGAAGTTTAGCATTAATTAACATTGTTCTTGCAGCTTCCACTAACGTACGGTTTTGTCTTTCAACAACTCTCGCTTTGTTCAGTGTTCGTGCAATTGATGTTTGATGCTCAATTCCCACTTTCTCATAAAATGCACGAAGAGTTTGATTCACAAATTCAGTTCCTTTGTCCTGCTCTGATTAGTCCGATCGTGTTCTGAGCTGAACTTGAATTATCGTGAGAAAGGTGATGATCATCTGTGGAGCTTGATCTTTACTTCGAAGAAAATAAACCCAAGTCCATCTTGAGTAGTCATCTACTATTACCAAGATGTAGCGTTTGCCGTTAATCGTCTGCACGCGCATCGGACCACACAAATCCACGTCAAGAAGATGAAGCACATGCTATGAGCTTTGTTCCACCTTTGAAGGAAACTAAGCACAAGTGCTTTTCCCTTGTTCACAAGCTGAGCATAGATGATCTTTAGAATACCGAAATCTTGGGAGACCTTCAACAAGTTTGTGACGTGCAAGATTGGTTATGGTTTGAAAGTTCAGATGTGAGAGACGACGGTGCCATAACTAAGATTTTGTAGATGTTGCCTTTGAAAGTAGACAAATGGGAGATGAAGCAATCATGTCTTGCATTGAAATTGTGTAAAGACTTGATGTGCGGGTTCCAGACATAAGATCGTTTCCTTGTAGATCACGAATGAAACAAGTTTTCCCCCGAAAAGCAACTTCCAAATCTCCATCACAAAACTGATCAACTGAGAAGAGATTGTAATCGGTGACCTTCCACATAATAAACCCTGCTAATTTCGATGTTACCATTGATGTAATCTCGAGCCCATGATAGCTGCGAATTGATCATTCCAACCTCGATGCTGCCAATGAACTTTGAAACAAAGTATGATAACAGCTTTGAGATTGCACATGTGCGGGAACATCCGCTATCAACAATCCGTAGGATGATCTCGATCACCTGCATTACACACAAATGACGCATGTATAGAATAGAAGTAGATGTGGAACCCAAGAGTTAGAGGGTTCCATGCGCTTATAGTTGAAACACAAATATTTATGATTTTAGGTATCCATTTAAAGCCAAGTGTATTATGTAACCATTTCTCCCATCTCCAACTAGTCTTAGCTTTGGTCTTAGTAAATGCACTAGGTGATAAGTTCTTCCTAGGAGGTGAAGGGGTTCTATGGGTACATCAATGATCATAGCCAGAACACTAGAGGGTGGTTTACCTAGCACAGACTTAGAAGCATTAGTGGGCCTAGAGGTATTCCGCTTTCTATTATTCCGCTTACGAGATAAGATAGCATTAGCAACACATTTATCATGACAAACAGAAAACATGCTTTTACGACAACCAACACAAGAAGCTTCAAACATAACATTTAAAGTACTTAAAGATTCAACATTCGTTACATCACTTTTTCCATTACATTTGTCAGACGCAATATCTAAAGTGGGTGCAACTTGAGTCTTATTCAAAGTCCTAAGGTGTTCTTCTACTTCAGAGGTCTTTATTGTTCTTTTCTTACGTCGCAACTTCCTATTCTTCCTTGTGGTGCTCTTAAGCTATGAAGTGCTAGCATTGGGAAAAGAGGAAACTATTCCTATTTCAGTAGAGGGAAGCACATTAGTTTCTTGTGATGTATCATTAGGCAGTCTAAGAATTCCTGGTGCAGTTACATTTGTGTTACTAGTCTTATCTTGCTTAAGTTTTACCAACTCTGCTTTTAGATCATGGATAGTGTGTAACAAATCTTTGATTTTCAGAACGAGTGTTTCCATTTTGTCGTAAAACATCTTTGGTATATGCAAGATGATCATCAAGATCTTTTGACGCTTGAGCACGAGTCTTTTTGAGTAAATCAAATATGACTCCATATTCTGTTTTAACTTTTGAAATTTCTTGTTCATATTTTGAAATTTGACACTTCAAAGACACGCTTTCATCATCCAGTTGCTCAAGTTTTGGATTAAGAGTTTTTGTATGCAACTGGTTGATTTTGTTTTGCAAAGTGAGTTCTCGATTTTGACAATCTTTTTGACACCATTGAAGACGACGCTTGCATTTGAAAGCTCGCTTAACAATCGCCATTTTCAACTTTTAAAGACTTGATTTGTGCACGCGATTATCGGTATTCTCAACATTTTCAATGAATCAACAAATATATAATCAAATGCATATGCAACAAGATGTAGTAACACAACATTTATAGTATCAGCATAGATAACATCTTCCAAGAGTCGATCAACATCTTTTCTTAACATTTTCTTTTTCGCTTAGTATTAGAAATCGATGTTTCGTTTTCTCAATAACCTGTTTTCATAAGTCCAAGCTCCTTGTGAAAATCCCTTTCCCAATATATTGCACACATTTTCAAATTCCGAACATGAGGTAAAATTCTTTTCTGAAAAATATCTCTTTGTTCTCGCGCATGAGGCGATTGAAAATGTTCAACTTTTATTTCATAATTGATTTCAATTTCACGTTCCAAAAGTTTGATGTCCGATATGAATGTTTCAAAATAATTAAGAATTTGACAACGTTCGGTAATGTTTTACTTCACTAAGTGAAGGTAAAAGACCATTAATTTGTGCAGTATTGGGTTGGGGACCAACATTAGAAGACTCATAAATAGGCGTGATAACCCAAGGTGTGTTAGAATTATCATGTTGTGCGACGAAAGTTATGGCTTTTGAATAGTTAAATGGTTTGTTATAAACCATATTTTCTAATTTTGACCGACTCTCGCCTTCTCAGATCTAATTCCTCCAAACGATTATATTCAACAACACTCATAATGGAATCATCAATTATGTGTTCTCAGACAGTAAACTTGAGGATTTGGTTTGAATGCTCTATGTGAAAACTTTGGTTTGTAATCGCAAGATTCGTCCATATCCATTTGGATTTTTTTTAAAAGTAAACTTTTGAATAGTCGTGATTGACTCACCATGTTTGTAAACAACATTTTGAAACTCTTTGATTTTGTTTTGTAAGTCGACAATTTCTTCAAGATAGTCATCTATTTGTTTCCTTGAATGCTTGTTGTACTCACGTAACTGCTTTTGACAAGTTAACAACTCGACTTGGCTTTTGAGTTCAAGTGATTAAGTTGTTGTTTATGATCATATTTCAGTTGGTCTATTTGAGACAACAAAGCATTCTTGGACGCAACTAGATCACATATCTGTTTTTCCAAAGATTTTTCATTGTGGTACGATTTAGCAAAAGCAACTTCAAAACCTTTTTCACGTTTCTCTTGTGTTTGAAAAATGTTGTGTTGGAACTTTAAGCATTCATTATCCTTAGTCAATAGTGCAATTTTATCGTTTAATTTCTTATTGATGTCTAGGCACATTTCCATTCGAGATTCTTGGGTCCTAATTAAGGTCATGAGCTCAATATCCGATTAGACAAGTTTAGCTTGTTCAACGCGAGTCTTAACACGATCATTATTTAGATCCTCAAATATAGCCACGGAGTCAACTTGATTTTCAGTATTAACCATAAGGTCATCTTGATTGTCAAATATAACTACGGGATCTATTTGATTATCATCGGAATGAGATGTAGACGACTCATGTTGAACACTCTGATCCTTGTCGGATGCGGATGTTAGCGGAGATATCGATCGTAAATGAATATAGTTTGATCCTGCATTCTGAGACAAGCCGTTAGTGTCATACAGGCCCGTGGTCACTCATGTAGAGTTCTTGCATGTTTGCCAATAACATAACCGCTGCGATTAGCTCGCAAGTCCTCCATGTCATCATCAGAATATGCATTTTCCATGAAGCTCTGTTCCTTGTTGGTAAGAGTTCCACTAGCTTCATCCTTGAGAGCCAAGAGTAAAGCCTCTTTGTGATAAGTGCTGCCTCTTGTCCTCGGCTTTGGCGCAGCATTAGCTAGATGACCCTTCTCATTACAAGCTTATAACAACGAAGACCATTAACCCCACCGGCATTTCCATCAACCACTTGAACCTTTGTTGTGGAGCACCCATGTTAGTCCTTCCACTAGATTAAATCCTTGACCACCGCCATCCGACCTAACATTACCACGATTCTGAACTTCAACTCTTCCATTGTTAACAACAGCTTGATTCCTTGTGTTAGATGAGGTACGAATGCGATTGTTGGACTTGTTGGAGTATCGACCGAAGGCTCTAGCAATCATAACAAATCCCTGTTGCAATGCATCGAAAGCTTCAAAGATCCTCATTTGATTCAATCAAAGTGCTTGAGCATTGTCGTTGTATGGAACCAGTTGATTTTCTTGTGGCCGTTGTTGTTGTGAGGGATCATAGGTGTGATCTCGAAATGTTGGTTGTGGAGGATTAGTGATGGTTGTTGGCAAATTTGGGAATTGAGGATAACATGCTTGAGCCCACAAAGCTAGAGATTGATTATCCGGGAGTGAAGGCGAAGCAGGGACTCCACGGATGATCCTTTCTTTGTCAACTTCCGTTTGGTAGGGCTTCAAATAGTCGTACAACAATCCGTATGTAGCATGATGAAGATTCTTCGCTTGACGGATGAAAATGACATACTTTTCCCAATCATGACCAAGACTACTAAGGAACTTAGTGTTGACTGCAATTCTTGGCATAATGATGTTATGTTTTTCCAAGTCGCTTGATGATGTCCGAGAACCGATGATGATATGACTCTAATGTCTCCCCTGGTTCAATCATGAAGTATTCATATGCTAAGTAGATTTTGGATTCCATGTCTCTTGATTGAGTTCCTGCCTTCCATTAAACGATGAATATGCTCCCACATTGCTTTAGCAGCCTTCTCGAAAGCATCAACACTTTGAAGAATCGGATTGGGTAATCCCAAAAGGATGTATTGCATTGCTAGTTCATCGGCTTCCAAGTGTAGAAGTTGATCAGTAGTAAGTTCATTAAGACCGACAACGTTGGTGATATCATCTCTTGGTGGATTAGCATTCGGATCTCCGGTGCACAAAGGATAGTAGGCATCGAAATGGACCTTCAAGGATGACCTTCTTCAATAACTTACCAAGTAGCTTCTTTAGATCACAGAACCTAAAGAACCTTATCACCCATTGATCGTAGTTTCCAGGAGTGAGCATTAGAGGTCTATCAAGTGATCCAGCTTCATGAATGGATTATTGGCTACTTAAAGCTTCACACATCTTTGCAAACCAAGACGGTTCCTTCATAGCATACTTGGATGGATGCTGATTTTGAAAGTTTGTGTAAGGTTGTACTTGTAGACTAGGGGGTGGCTGAATCATTTGTGGTTGAATTGCTCCTTGAGGAAATTGTTGTTGAAACTGTTGTTGTTGTTGATAGAGTTGCTGTTGTTGATAGAGTTGTTTTTGTTGAGGATACACATGAGGAAAGAAGCTAGAGTATGGTGGTTGAGACATCTTGAAACTTGTGTTGATGATGGACCTTTGTAGTCGAATGAAACTTTGTTGATGAAGTAACCTTATGCGTAGAAACCAGCTTAAGCGTAGAAAGAACCTTATGCGTAGAAAACCACCTTACGCGTAACAATAGAGCTTACGCGTAGGAATAGCTTACGCGTAGACTTGAGAAACACTTAGCTTAGGCGTAAACCAAAGGCTTAGTAGTAGAATGCTTATGCGTAATATTAGCTTATGCGTAAGACAGGCTTAGGCGTAAGAAAATGCTTAGGCAGAAAGAATTCTACGCGTAAGATTTAGCTTATGCGTAAAACTAGGGTTTTGCCCAAAAATCCTTTACACTTATACCAATGTAAGAGATATCCAAATTCGAAGTGTTTTCTGGCTTATCCAAGCAAGAAAACACTGAGTAAACCAAAAGACTCAAGATCAAATGAAGATGAGCTTACGCCAGAGACTTTGAAGCTTACGAGTAAAACTAGGGTTTTACTATAAAAATACCAAACTTGACCAAAACTGATTTTTAAGCACAAGAGTGTTTAGAAACCTGATTTTTTGAATGAAGTAGCTTCAAAATCACCAAAATAACAAGAAAGTTGAAAACTTGATGATCCAAAATAAATTTTACCCTTATGCGTAGAAACTACTATACGAATAAAACCAAGCTTAAACACAATGATACACACGTAAAGTTTTAACCTTTATGATAAAAACTTAAACTTTAACACAAATAAACCCTGAAAGTACAAGAATCTTGTGTTTTAAAGTGTAAAATTTATAGTTTTAAAGCGTATGAAAGTTTTAGAACCAAACTCACGCGTATACTAATAAACTTCAAAAACAAACCGTTTCACCCAACTAGATGGCGAATGATACCACTGCGAGGTCACCATATTGTAACACAAGAATCAATATGTAAGAGATAGATAAGAAGTGACCGGATGAACACAATACACACACACGTTATAGAGATATAGAAACGTTAGGCGTAGGTGTGATATTGAAAGTGAACAACCAACCTTCAAATGAAGGTTTACAACATTATTTATAGGGAAGGAACTAGGGCAACACACAAGTTCCCTTCCTTTCCTTATTGGGCTTGGATCAAGGCTTATGGGCTTTCTACATAAGCCTTGCCTTTAATACTAACATAAAATCCTAATTAAACAACCTATTACATGTTAATTACAAACACTTGAAATATAGTTTAGGAGTGATTCCAACAGGCCGCACTTTTGGTGAATACTCTAGACCAAGCCACCTAGGCTAGGAACACCATTGAGCTCCCCGATCAAGCTCAAACTACGGCCCTGCGATCTGACACTATCCGGTTGGTGCAAAACGAATGTGCATTCCATGGACTTCGTTCCGAAGATCCTAATCATCATCTTAAGGATTTCCTTAAAATAGTCGATTCCATCGACCTTGATGCTACTACTCGGGAGACCACGCGCTTGCGTCTCTTAGAATTCTCTCTACGGGACCAAGCTAGTAATTGGCTTGAGCGACTTCCCGCCGGCTCTATCTCAAGTTGGGATGATCTCACCACTCGTTTCCTTGCCCAATTTTTCCCACCGGGGAGAACTACTAAGCCTAGGAATGAAATCTTGATGTTCCAACAATGTCAAGGTGAATCTCTCTACGAAGCATGGACT
Source organism: Chrysanthemum makinoi (assembly GCA_910596185.1). NCBI lineage: Eukaryota > Viridiplantae > Streptophyta > Magnoliopsida > Asterales > Asteraceae > Chrysanthemum > Chrysanthemum makinoi. The sequence continues at coordinate 152,031,402 of OU343223.1, read as the reverse complement.
TAATTCAAGGACTTGCTCTATAAAGTCCCTCATCACGACATCGATCTTTGGCTTCAAGTCCAAATCTTTTATGATCATGTCAACTTCTCAACTAAGCAATCCATCGACCAAGCGGCCGGTGGTAAACTTAGTGATCTCACCGCGGAAGAATCGTAGGGTACAATAAAGGACCTTGCTCTCTATGACAATGAAATTTGGAATGACCCCCGTGAGTTGCCCAAAACCGTAAAGGCAATCTCCTTGCCTCCCATTAACTCACAAACTTCCGATCGTAGGATGCTCGAACTTGAAGATCAAGTCAAATTCCTAATGAGCTCATACGAAAATCCTAAGTCCTCAAGCCAAGTGAACAAAGTCTCTTCTGTGTGTGAGCTATGTAGTGGTCCCCATGACACTCGTACTTGCACAAGACTTCCCGAACAAGCTTCCGTTGACTATGCATCCTCGCGTACCAATGGAATGGGAGGAAGAATCCCTACAACACCCGGACCTAGGACTTTCAATGATGCCCGAGAAGCATGGAGGGGCAAACCCGACTTCTATTGGGGACAAACCAAAGAATTTTCCTCTAATGATTTCTCATGGCCCCCCTCTCACGGCCCTAGCCAACAAAACATAGAATTGATGTTGCAATACCTAGTTACATCCCAAGAAGCTCAAATAGCCAAGCTTTCGGACCGATTTAACCAACAACAAGCCGAGATGGATAGGAAGATTGATAACCTTTTGAAAGCCATGACCAATAGTGATAGGAAGACCACCGAAAAGGTTAATGCCATCTCGACTAATGCTCCCCGAAACTTCCGGTGTGAAAATTAAGGACCCAAGTAAGTTAGCCAAGCACGTTCAATTCGTCAATACCATCACCTTAGTGAAACCTAATAGGACTAATGACGAAGCGAACCATGAGACGGTACTTGAGGTTAGTGAGACTCCTAAGAATGAATCTACCGATGAAGTAAATGAAGAAGGTGATGACTATTTCAATAAGTTTCCTACAGAAGAGGAACTCTCTCACCACCCACACTTAGTGCGCGACCTCCGTCACATGTATGTTAGGAAAAGCCCTAGGATCAAGTTTGGGAACCCTTGGAATCTCAACATACCATGTTGCATGTGACATCTATTCGTGGCAAAGGCCTAAATTGACCGCAAGTCCCCAATAAACATCATGACTAGCACATACTATAATTGGGTGATGAAGAAGCCTATCCCAACTAGGCAAGATCCCGATAATCCTAGAGTTAGATGTAGTTTCCTTGGTAGAGTTAAGGGATTGCCCGTCTATGTAGGAAGTTTCACGTATCCTACGGATTTCATAATCGTGGATGATATTAGTACGGCCATAGATCCTAGCTTGTCCCACGTTATTCTAGGAAAACCTTTCATAGAGAACACCGGGATGACTTATGATCCGTTGTTAGGAATAGTGAGATTCAAGGATGAGACTGATGATGTAGCTTACCAAATGCCTTTTAAGATTGAGAAATTTTCATCATTATCCAATGATGAAAAAGAACGTAAGCTATCGGTCTACTATAGGAATGAGGAAGATAAAGAGAAAGGAGTAAATTATGTGATGAATAAGATTTTCGGGTTCTATAAGGATTGCTTGAAACTAGGACCGGAATATAGAATCGATTGGGGAGAAGATGACTTCTTAGAAAGGTGCATAATAGGGCACTTCTATAACATGGAAAACCCTAATAGAGACCATCATGAGGAACAAGGTGACGGAGATAAAGTCACGTAGGGGCACGACTTCGAGTCTAGCTACAAGACTCATAAATAAAGAAAAGCACTTCATGGGAAGCAACCCATGCTTAATTGTTTGCTTGTTTGTGTGTCATATATCTTTTCATTGATTGTTTATTCTCATGTTTGAATTTGTGAAAATGCTTTATTTTGTCTTTAACCTTGTCTTAATTACATATAAAGGTATTTTACAAAAAGGATAACTGTAGGGAAGATTACACACGTTTTCAAAAGAACGTGAACATGAGAATTGCAATTATTGAAAAAGATATATATGTGTGTTTGTTAGAGTCAAATGCTTGTATCGAGTCATAATGGATGTTTTGCAGGAATTTTTCCAGATTTTAAAGGTGTAATTTTTCTAGATTTTAAAGGTGTAATTTTTCCAGAATTTTTCCAGAAAAATGCAATGCATTCTGCCGTCGGATAACTGGCCGTGGAATCGCTACCTAACGGCGTTAGAGGAGCGTAAAACAACTTATCTAACTTTCTCTGCTTTCTGGCTACTTATAAATTTTTGGAATTTCTCGGGTCTTAATTTTCCAGAAAATCTGCAAACATCCATTCCACAAGCATTATATCCTAGTTTAGTAGAGTCATATAGAGTTTTACCGCCAATTTTACGTGAAGGTTTCATCTATTTTCTTAATGTGTGTAGGTTTTATTTATCAAGATTGGATGGAGTTATTCACGCATACATTCTTCTTGGAAAGAATTTAACCACTACTTCACGCGGATCCTACCGAGCTAATCAGGGGAGTACTAGTTTCTTTCTCTTTTAAATACCTTCCGTTATCATAACTTTGATACTTTCTGGGAACATTGGGGACAATGTTCAGTTTAAGTGTAGGGAGGGAGAATAAAACGGAACTTTGAAACTATGCTTATCCTTGACTATTTGTCTTGTCCTATTTCATTTGTGTAATAAACCATGAGAAATATCGGTTAGGGTAATTTTAGCACCAAATTTAAAATTTTTCATGACTTGTACGAGTGGGTCTTTAGTCTTAATAAAGCGTCTCATGGATAGGAAGTTATATGACTAGACCAAAAAAACCCTTTACCACTCAACTTCCACCCAAAAAATGTGAGGTTCGCCCCTAGATTTGTAGGAATTAAAGCATTCACCTTTAATGCTTCGAGAGGTACCGGTAGTATAATAGATTCTAGAACTTGTTTTGTGATGCATCCCGAGATCGCTAGTGAGACTACACTTATGTAGTTAGGAATAACTAAATGATAAGAGGCATTAGGATAACCCTTGTTTGATACCCGTATTATAATTACTTCTTCCACATCGGTTGAGTAATTCCCCCACACCCTTGTGTTGTACTCATCTTTAGTACACAATACCCCTAGTTAACCTCTCAGAGCCTATCCTTTTCGCGGTTCTCTTGATGTTTTGGTTTTCAGGAAGATCAATTAAGAGCATTGTTTACAATCCACCCCCAAATTTACACCCAAATCGCCTTAGCCTACCTTGTATGCACTCCCTTTTAGTGCATTATTGTTATCATACTAAACCCTTAGTTCAATTATCTAGTTACTTGCATGGTTGCTAAGTCGAGTCATATCCTTTGTATACATTTTTGGGATGATTGGGACTCATGGGTAAAGTTAAATTTTATGGAATGACGGGAAAGAACGTTAAATTCAAATTCCCTTTATCTACGTAATAATGTACTCCAAGTGTTTTGATCTTTTCAATTCGGGTCAAAATTAGTGTTAAAGTAATAAAAACTCAAGTGTAGGGATGTGCCTATAAATCCCTTATATTTTGATGTTATCGTAGAGGATGGTAGAGTAAAAGTGTATGGAAAAAAAATCGAAAAAAAGAGTGTTGAAAAAAAAAACAAAAAAAAAGAAAAAACGGGCTACCATCCTACATCTATCTTTATATTTATGTTGTTTGTTTTAAAGTTATCTAGAGTTTAGAGAGTCGAGTCTTGGCTTAGCAACGCCATTCTTCTCATGCTTGTAACATAAAGATTTTTGACTTGCCACCACTAAATCGCCTATCCAACCAAACCCTTTGTTTCCTACCGTAGTTTACGTTACAACCCTTTAAAAGACCTCTTAGATAGTTTTTCCTAGGTGCTTACGCAAAAGCGGTGGAGGTTTGATCTAGTCTCAAGCCTATGGTAATCTATGTACTATGACCGGTTAATGAGTGTTTATCTTCCATTTCCATTTGATATATTTCATATACACCTGAGAGATGAGAGTATCCAAACACCACTTGTGAGGTGCTAGTATATAATTTCAGTGCTTGTTATGACTTTTGTGGGGCTTATACTTGTTATCAATTATGTTAAACCATTGATTTATGCCCTCTAACTTATAAATTGATTGGCTTAAAGCACATTTGCTTGAGGACAAGCAAATACCAAGTGTAGGGATATTTGATAAGGATTTAAAACATACACTTTTAAGGGTCATTTAAGCCCTTAATCGCCCACTTTATATCCGCTACATCGCTAATTTCGCTTTTCACTTTTTAGGTCTCTTGAAGGCAAAATGATGGAATGACGCTTATTTGGACGAAAATCAGTGAATATGTGAAGAAAATGGCTAAAGTCAAGATCAAGACACTCAAGCTGATGGAAATGCACCTGACGGTGTCCCACACAAAGGTCGACGCCATCCCTATATTTGTGACGACTCAGGAGTGAAATTGCTATTTTACACCGACGGCGCCTTTAAAGAGTAGGGCGCCACGAAGACTTTTCATCCCGGACGCCCTAGATCCAGATTCATCGACGGCCGCCGAGTGGTATCGGCGCCACAACCACAACGCCGATCGCCCCAAAGTTGACTTGGCCAAGACGAAACCCTAATGACGCATCCGACGATGTCGCAATTAAAAGGTGATGTCGCCACGCTTGTAACTCTATATATAGAATTTGATTTTACTTTTGAGAGGTAGACTTGTGGAGTAAAACCTAAACGATTGTAGTCCGTCTTGGACAGATTTTAGGTTCTAATACCCTATTTTACATCGAGATAAGTTATTTATTCCCTTGATTTCATTATGTCTTTAATTGAATGTGTGTATGCTTGCATGTTTAACATGTCCGGCTAATTTACTTGTGTGTTTGCTTAGATCTATGAAACCTAGTTATTGAATATTGATTGGTTGTCTCTTATCTTATTTGTAATTGGCTTAGAAGTGCTTAAAGCCATCGTTGTGTTTTTAATGCTTGATTAATCTTTGTGAACATTAGTTTATAATTACTAGTGGAATTGTAGGCTAAAAATCCAAAGAAAATCTTAGTGTTAAGTTTATGAATCCTAGAGATTTCGTAGTCATTAACCTTAGGTAGCTTCAAAGAGTTAGGGATAAAAGCACACCCTACGACCTTAGAAAACACAACGCGTTAAGAATAAGGACGTGACAATTCAACCATCAATAAAAGATAACTAGGGAGTAATAGTATCTAGGTAGACACATCTTTAATCATCATACGAGCACACTTCAATAGACATAGACTAACCCTTAGATTAGAAAAATTAGATAGTAGAGTAATCGGTATAAGTACCACCCCCGAATCCAAACCCCGAGATCGTACCTTTAGTTTTCTAAAAAATATAAAAAAGATAAAAAAAAAACAATCTTCCTCAACCCCAACCTTAGCGTAGTAATTTCTCACTAGCATTCCTATTCCACTAGAGAACGATATCAATCCCGAGGATTACCCTAATACTATACTACAACGATTAGGTTCACTGCCTAGGTGGTTGAAAAACTTGCTCGAAGAAAAGGAAGTTTCCTTTGACTTAACACGCTAAGCAACGTGCCAGACGTTGTTGTCTTTCTTTCCTCCGACAAACTTGTTTTGAATCAGAAGGCCGAGAGAGTTTCATACCATGCTCGGGAGCTTGTTTTAGTCCATATAGGGCTTTGTCAAGCTTGCGCATATAGTCGGTACTCACTACTCTCAAAGCCGAGGTTGCCGAACATACACATCTTCCTTGAGTTCACCATTCAGGAATGCACTTTTTACATCCATTTGGTAAACATTGAAGTTCATGTAGGTTGCAAATGCAAGGAAGATCCTAATGGCTTCTATTCTTGCAACAGGAGCAAATGTCTCATCATAGTCAATGCCTTCTTGTTGACTGTAACCTTTAGCTACAAGTCTGGCTTTGTTTTAATGACGTGCCATTTTCATCAGCTTTGTTTCAAAACCTACTTCATTCCTATGACAATGACATCCTGAGGACATTTGATCAAGGTCATGACATTGTTTTTATCAAAATTTTGAAGTTCTTCTTGCATGGCCTGAACCCAACTAGGATGTTTTAGAGCTTCAGTGACACTTTTGGGTTCTATTTCTGATAGAAAATCAGCATATAGGCATTCATTGGGTCAAGCTGCAGTTAACTTAGCAGCCATGCTTCTTGTGAGCATGCCTTTAGTGGGTTCACCAATGATGTTCACAAGCTCAATGTCTTGAGATCTTGTCCACTTACTTTGTGGTCTAGGATCTGAGCTTGAAGAGGTCACCGAGACTCGTGAATAGGTTCAGGCCGAGCCACAAATCATTTAGATCATCTTGAGATGCTTTGTTCGTGTTGGGGTTCATGAATTACATGTGTTCTAACATTTGGTTCAAGATTACCTATCCCGTAGGATCGATTGATCATCAATGAATTCATTGATTGTTGGTTGAGGAAGGTTGTGAGGCAAGACATAGTATGAGATATTAGCATCGCCTTGATATGAGGAATTGATTTGTGTTGAACTCATCGAGGGTATTTTGATGAGTCATCAATTCCTATTTCCTCCACTGAGGTATTGGTAAACCTGATGCTTTCTAAACTTTCATCAAATGTGACATGAAAGGTTTCCTCAACTTGTTGTCTTCTAGTGTTAAACACCCTGAAGGCTTTGGATATCAGTGAGTAGCCTAAGAAATATCCATCATCAACTTTTGCATCAAATTTGCCTAAGTGATCCTTGTGATTGTGAATGAACACAGGACACCCAAACACATGAAAGTAGCTGAAATCAGGAAGTCTTCCTTTGAAGATCTCATATCGGGTTTTATTATCTCTTTTCACAATGATTGACCTGTTTTGAGTGTAACAAGCTGTTTTGACAGCCTTCACCCGTATGCTTTGAGAGTGTTGAGCCATTTAACATAGTTCTAGCAGCCTCAATGAGAGTTCTGTTTTTCCTTTCAGCTACCCCCATTTTCTTCAAGGGTGCATGGAGATGAAAAGTTTTGGGAAATTCCTTTTCATCACGTAAACTCTCAAGCTCTTGATTTAACTCAAGCATCATTGTTTGTTCTGATTTGTTTAACTATAATGTCATTCGATTTTCAATCTTCCGATGAATGACATTATGGTATCACCGCCAATCTTTTGGAAAGAAAGTATACCCAAGTGTATCTTGAGAACTCATCAACAATGACAAGTGTACACTTTCATGTTGATTGATCTTGACCGACAGTCCAAAGAGATCCATATGCAGAGTGAAGGCAGCTTTTGATGGAGAAATTTTGTTTTATTTTGAATGATGCTCTGTGATGTTTGCCTTTTTCACAGGATGAGCATGGTTTGTCTTTTGCAAAAACCAATGATGGTAAACCAAGGACTTTGTTTTGTTTTGCCAAGTTGTTTATATTTTTAAAGTTTAAGTGAGAGAGTCTCTTGTGCCACAGCCAGTTGACAGTTTTAGTGGCTTTGGCAAAGAGGCAAGTTCCATTCTGAGAGAGAGTTGACATGTCTAACATATATACATTATCTCTCCTAGGAGCTATAAGAACAACTTCTTTGTTGGCATTGAAAATTGTACCTTGTTTATCATTGAACTGCACTATGTATTTTGCATCACACAACTGACTGACACTGATGATATTGTACTTTAGACCATTGACATAAGATATTCTAGAGAAAACTATTCCATTGCAGTTTACTGAACCATAACCTTCAGTAGGACATGATGAGTTATCACCAAATACTACCTTGGGTCCTGGTTCCTTTACATACTTGTTCAGATACTCCTTTACACCAGTCATGCTTCTTGAACATCCATTATCTTGATGCCAAATAGGCTCCATGGCGTGTCTTTGCACAAATAGTAAACTGAATTAGTTTCTCTTGCTGACCCACTTACTAGTGGTCTTGGTCTATGGTCTGTTTGAACTTAGTAATTGATTCATAGTCGCTGGTTGAGTGAAGTGTGCTACCACAGTTTTGCATTTGCTAACCGAGGAAGAATCAAGAAGCGGGTAGTTTTGAACTTCTCCTTTCCTGGATGACTCTATCATGCTGAGATGTCTCATGAGCTGGATTTCCACATATATCACAGCAAGAGTTCATGAGACAACTGTCAGGAAGATGATCATTAAAGCCACAATGTGGGCAAGGAGGAAGAGGTTTAGCTTTAGGTCTTTGACCCAACTTTGAGGATGAAGCATACTGATGACCAGAATTGGTATGAGTTGCTTCACTGAATGAACTTACATACTGTAACACCCCCTAATTTCATGATATGCAGCGAAATTCAAACTGGGTGTTACTCGACGGCACAACAGCCATAATAATAGAAAACGATCTCTAAAGGAGTCGTTTTAAAAAGGAATTATCATTTAAATATATCAAAGTTTACAAAATAGGTCCTAGTTGGTTCCATTGTTTAAAAAATGCATCAATATAAAGTCTTTTGATGTCTTTCTTGAATGATAAAATAATTATAGCCTTCTTGATCTTGTCCTTGCCCTTCCGTGCCAGCTTCCGACATTATGGACCTGAAATACATGCTTAAAACTGTCCACACAAAGGTTTAGTGAAATTCATAGAGTTTGTTTGATGGTTAAACACATTATGTTGGTAGTGTGAGTTAATTAGACTCACACCAATGGTTTGAAAACAAAATAGTTATTATTTCTTGGTCCGCTTTGATGCTTGGTACGGCTGCCTCAAGTATATGATACTTGAGCCCGCTTTTGTTTGATACGGCTACCTCAAGTATGTGATACTTGAGCCCGATTTTGTTTGATACGGCTACCTCAAGTTTGTGATACTTGAGCCGCTTTTGTTTGTCACTAAGTTCATGATACCGAAACCAATAACAGCCTGTCAATAGAAATTGATATAATATTTTGCCAGGTCTTAGTCAAACAGTTGCCCTAATAGGAAATTTGCCAATAAACCTATGGTTCTTCAAATAGAGTGCGTTTGTTTACCGGACTTGGTCAAACAAACGGGATTCTTCAATGCCGATAGATCTATCCACATTATTCGCGTTCACCCGCAAGTGATTAATGGTTCATGATAATAGGGACTTAAGTTTGGCAATAGTGGTACTTAGTGCAAATAATACATTCAGGTATAGCATACAGTTTCAAAGCAATGTGTTCGGTTTAAAAATAAAGCATGTATCTCCCCCAAGGGTTTGTAAAACAATTAAGTAATAAAAAGTGGGGCTATGAACTCAACGTGAGTTGATGATGTTAAGCGCTTTAACGGATGAGATGGATAAGCCGGGAAACCTCTACGTGCAACCTAAAATGGAATTTTGTGAATTAGGTTTGGAATAATGTTTAGGAAAACATAAACCAGCCTATATACGTCTCTATGTTGATCATGATGTATTTATTAATAGTTTGTTGCTTATAGTAAATGTATAGTATGTGAAAACGTATCTAGTTTATAGATATCATACTACCGTTCGGGCCATCATAATTCAGAGGTCATGTAGTAAACGTTCGAGGGGCTAGGACACTTTAAATCGTAAATCCAGCAACTCGTCGATACGTTTTACTCAAATGAAACCCCTCACATGAAGCTCCTTAGTTTTGTAGCACTTAGCAAATAAAACATAGGTTTTGAATGAAGATTTGTTATAGCATAAAGTTTATAATTTTTTTAGTAAATATCTAATTTTTACAAGTTCTCGTCGATTACTAGTGATCATAACTTATTAACATGGTCAAAATGAAGTTTTGGTAAAAATTTGCGGAAAAGGGTAAAATGGTAATTTTTCCGTTACTTGCGAAAACGCTATTCCGAAGGTTGAATGAAGTTTTGTTAATTTAATATGTAACTAGCTATGGAAATAACATGGTTTCAATTTCTTCAACTTGTGAAAATCCAAATTTTGCCGGTAAAAACTGTTTTACAAATGTTAGGGAGAAAATGATACCGTTTGGTCTTTCTAGGCCGAGTTCCCTTGTTGTAGCTGTAAAATATCGTTTCGAACAACTTTCGTGTTTTAACTTTTTGATGATTCGGAAAAGAAGTACCACTTATATTTTAGACAGATTAAGTAGTAAGCCTTTTTGGCGTTTCTAGGTTTTCGCTAACTTCTTTTTACCATAACTTTTGACTCGTTTGTCCGTTTCAGGTGATTCAAGTTGTTATGTTTCCATTTTTATCTTGTCTACTATAACATGTAAGTTACCAAGTCTATATGTAACTGGTTTTAATGGTCTCAATCGTGTGGAATATGATTAGTTTACTAGTTTGTTACTTTACGACAATATGTGAATTTAAAACATGTGATTGAGTATATGTACATCATGAATCAACATAGTAACCATATATATATATAGAATGTGTTTGAAAAGATTAGGAATTAATAAACATGAGATGATGGTGGTGATTAGTTTGCTTACAACTTTTGGCTTTCTAACGAAAGGAGTAACTAGTAAGGATTAGGACTTGATTGAGCATTTAGGATCTTGGATAGAGCAAGCTTTTCACACCTTGGCACCCTTGAAATCTTGAAGAATTGGTGATGATGTTCTATGTGGCTTGAGTAGATCTAAACTCAAGAAGATCACTTAAACTTGCTAGGGATTTGATGTAGTAACTTATTACTTGAAACTTCTTAGCATAAACTTGGAGTTATGAATCAAATTATGGAAGATGTGTTGGTGTTATGTGATGAACGACCAAAATGGGAGGGTAGGGGTTTATATATGGTCTTGAGGAGGTTAGGATGGTCTTAGGAAGGTGTAAATGAGGAGGTGTAAGTTTACTTGAACTTTTGGAAACTTACTTTGTAAGTTTTACAAATGTAACATAACTAAATGATCAAAGCATGAGATTAAGACACATTACATGGTGACTCCCCCCCTACAGGTGGCCATATTAAATGGGGAAGGATGACTAAGTTAGTTTTTGGTATTATCTTGTTTATGGAGTGAGTTTTGGTTCCGTTAAATGCCAGCCGTAAGTTGTTAAGCCATAAAACATAAAACCGGGTATCGTAAAAATATGAAACTTGTAGGAATGATGAAATTCATCATTATATTCCTTAATAAAATATAAAATGAGTGGTAAGTTCCATCGAGTTGCTTAAACGCTGTTTAAAGCTGGAAACGAGGGTCAAAAACGCGTATTTCGTGTAAAACGCAGAACTGGAAAATGTAAAATTCCAAAACTTGTGGAATTGTCGTAAAATGGTAGAAATACATATTTCTAATGTTTATAGTGTTTATGGACATATCGGGATGTCTGAATGACGTTTAAACCCTAAAGTAATTCTCGGACTCGGTTTTGTGAAATCGGTTCTGTATGGATTCAACGTACGTCGTCAGGACGACTTGTCGAGTTTCAACTTTCTTGTCATTATGGTAAAATAAAAATAAAATTTTTTTACGGGATGAATAGTAAATGTGAATAGTAAAAGTGAATAGTAACTTTTCAAAAATATGAAAAGTAACCCGAAAATGCGGGTTGTTAGCTCACCATTTAATGTGAATTCCGTCCCGGAATTCATTGTGTGTTATCCGATGTTGAAGTGTCTAGGAAAATGTGGGTATATGCGCCGAATTCTAGTATTTGCGTTCTCAAGTTTCTGGTCATAGAATGTGTTATGTACCATTCTAAGTTTTTGGTGGTGGCTTAAGTTATTAATCTAAAGGGTTTAAGATATTGTTAATGTGAAATGGTTTATAATGATGTGATAATTGTCGTTGTAGGAAGGTCTTGCTAGTGGCAAGTGGTTATCCAAACCATATCATGTCTTAGGTGGTTTCGAGATGAAGGCTATATCGTATAGTGTTTATGTCTACTAGTGTTTGAAAGAAACGTGATACTGTGAAGTTTTATATACTGACTTATAATGGGTTGTGATAATGATGTGATATGTTGACGATTAGATTAGTGTAGTGCTACGCTTACCATTATTCTTAGGTAGAGATGTCAAGTATGCTTTAAAATCATAAGTGTTTTTAAAGGATTATGGCTAAATGATATCCTTGAAACCTAAACAGGCTAGTACTTCTAAGAAATGACGAGAAAATTTGATGACTATCCCAAGATAGTAGTTAGGATTATATCATAAATGAAAACTTTCAAGAATGAAATTGTAGTATAAATAAGTGTTAAGATCCCGCTGAGTGGTAAGATACTATCGTGTTTCTAGATCTTTTTAATGAATTATGGTGGTTTATCGAGTTCAAGTAGGAAATTAACCTGAATATAACCCTTATATAACTATTCTCGTTTGAAAAGTTATGGCTAACATAGTTAGTCAGACTGTGTTCCACTGTCCCTAGGTTAAATATAGGTGACTAGACTATATTTAGTCGAGGTTCGATAAATTTTCCAAATACCTAAATTAGATATACTCGTGATATGTCCATAGCTTTTGAGAAAATATCCACAAAGCAAAGGCGATATCAAACCATTAAGTTGCAAGTCCCGGCCATACAAGACTTGTAACCTATGTTTTCACATTCCATTGCATAGAAGATAGTATGGGTAGATACGTGTGGAAAGGAAGTTTTAAGTAATTCTAAAATAGTCCATACTTGGCTAGAATCTCGAACTTTTAACAATGAAGGTTTCAAAATAAGACTTTGATGAATGTAGAGAAAGTTGCTCAACTTCAGCTTTTGTAGATTATGAATCAGTTTGTCCTTTAGAAATCTCATTTCTTGTATTTCCATTAGGGAAATCGTTAGATTGTGATTGGTTTCATGTAAAACAATATCACATAAGGTTTATAAGAAAATTTCTAGAGACTTTTGTATAATTTACAATGTCTGTGAAGTAAATTAGACCATTGTGTAACTCACAAGGTCTGAGAAATGATGGAGAGATCATTGTGTAACTCACAATGTCTTGAGAAATGATGGAGAGACCTTTGAGTAACTCACAATGTCTTGAGAAATGATGGAGAGATCATTGTGTAACTCGCAATGTCTTGAGGAATGATGGAGATATCGAGATCATTGTGTAACTCACAATGTCTTGAGGAATGATGGAGAGATCATTGTGTAACTCACAATATCTAAGGAATAAATGAGTTAATTGCTTCATTTACAGTTTCTGGGGATGTAATTGAGACCACTGTAGGATTTACAGTGTCTGAGAATGTAATAAAGACCACTATAGGATTTACAGTTTCTGAGAATGTAATAGAGACCATTGTATCTCACAATGTCTGGGAAGTAGAAAAGACCATTGTAATCAGTTACAATGTCTTGGATAAAGTTTCATAATCCTAAAATGCATGAGTAGATGCATGATTGGGTGGTTGGGAAAATATGATTGTGCCGTAATGCCTTAGAATAGGCATACGCAGTTATGTTTAGTACAAATAGTAAACTGAATTAGTTTCTCTTGCTGACCCACTTACTAGTGGGCTTGGGTCTGATGGTCTGTTTGAACTTAGTAATTGATTCATGGTCAGTGGTTGAGTAAAGTGTGCCACCACATGGTTTGCATTTTCTAACTGAGGAAGACTCAGTGGGTTGTTTTGAACTTCTCTTGCCTCGATGACTCTATCATGCTTAGATGTCTCATGAGTGGATTTCCACATATACAAAGAAGAGTTCATGAGACAGCCTTTGTGAAGATGATCATTAAAGCCACAATGTGGGCAAGGAGGAAGAGGTTTAGCTTTAGGTCTTTGACCCAGCTTTGAGGATGAAGCATACTGATGACCAAAATTGGTATGAGTTGCTTCACTGAATGAATTACATACCTAACACCCCCATTTCATGATATGCAAATAAATTCAAACTGGTGTTACTCGGACGGCACAACAAATCATAATAATAGAAAACATCTCTAAGGAGTCGCTTTTAAAAAGGAATTATCATTCAAATATATCGTGAGTTTACAAAATAGGTCCCAGTTGGTTCCATTTTTTACAAAATGCATCAATATAAAGTCTTTTGATGTCTTTCTTGAATGATAAAATAATTATAGCCTCTCTTGATCTTGTTGTCCTGCTCCTTCCTTCACATTATGGACCGAAATACATGCTTAAAACTGTCAACACAAAGGTTGAGTGAAATTCATAGATTTTGTTTGATAGTTGAACACATTATGTTGGTAGTGTGAGTTAATTAGACTCACACCAATGGTTTGAAAACAAAACAATTATTATTGCTTGCGCGCTTTGATGCTTGAATACTGCCTCAAGTATATGATACTTGAGCCCGCTTTGTTTGATACGGCCGCCTCAAGAATGTGATACTTGAGTCGCTTTTGTTTGTCACTAAGCTCATGATACGAAAACATTAACAAACAATAGAAATATAATATTTTGCCTGTCTTGGTCAAACAGCTTGCCCTAATAGGTAATTTTCCAATAAACCTATGGTTCTTTAAATAGAGTGCATTTGTTTACCGACTTGTCAAAAAAACGATTCGTCAATCCCGATAGATCTATCCACATTATTCAAGGCTCACCGCAAGTGATTAATGGTTCATGATAATAGGGACTTAAGTTTGGCAATAGTGATACTTAGTGCAAATAATACATTCAGGTATAGCATACAGTTTCAAAGCAATGTGTTCGGTTTAAAAATAAAGCATATATCTCCCCCAAGGGTTTGTAAAACAATTAAGTAATAGAAAGTGGGGCTATGAACTCACCGTGAGTTGATGATGTTAAGTGCTTTAACGGATGAGATGGATAAGCCGGAAAACCTCTACGTGCAACCTAAAATGGAATGTTGTGACTTAGGTTTGGAATAATGTTTAGGAAAACATAAACCATATATAATGCTCTCTATGTTGATCATGATGTAGTTATTAATAGTTTGTTGCTTATAGTAATCGATAGTATGTGAAACGTATCTAGTTTATAGATATCGTATCACTGGGCCATCATAATTCAGAGAGGTCATGTAGTAAACGCTCGAGGAGCTAGGACACTTGAAATCGAATCCAAAGAACTCGCCGATACGTCGCTTTACTCAAATGAAACCCCTCACATGAAGCTCCCTAGTTTTGTAGCACTTAGTAAATAAAAAATAGGTTTTGAATGAAGATTTGTTATATCATAAAGTTTATCATGTTTTTAGTAAATATCTAGTTTTTACAAGTTTCGCCGACATTAGTGATCATAACTTATTAACATGGTCAAAATGAAGTTTTGGTAAAATTCGGAAAAGGGTAAAATGGTAATTTTTCCGTTACTTGCAAAAACGCTATTCCGAAGGTTGAATGAATTTTTATTATTTTAATATGTAACTAGCTATGGAAATAACATGGTTTCTCTTTTCTCAACTTGTGAAAATCCAAATTTTGCCGGTAAAAACTGTTTTACAAATGTTTGGCAGAAAATGAAACCGTTTGGTCTTTCTTGGCCGAGTTCCATTATTGTAGCCGTAAAACATCGTTCCAGACAACTTTCGTGTTTTAACTTTTTGATGATTCAGATCAGAAGTACCACTTATATTTTAGACAGATTAGCCAGTAAGCCTTTTTGGCGTTTCTAGGTTTTGGCTAACTTCTTTTTACCATAACTTTTGACTCGTTTGTCCATTTCGGGTGATTCAAGTTGTTATGTTTCCCTTTTTACCTTTTCTACTATAATATGTAAGTTACCAAGTCTATATGTAACTGGATTTAATGGTCTCAATCGTGTCGAATATGACTAGTTTACTAGTTTGTTACTTTACGACAATATGTGAATTCAAAACATGTGATTGAGTATATGTACATCATGAATTAACATAGTAACCATATATATATAGCATGTGTTTGACAAGATTAGGAATTAATAAACATGAGATGATGGTGGTGATTAGTTTGTTTATTAACTTTTTCTAAACGTAAAGGAGTAACTAGTAAGGATTAGGACTTTGATTGAGCACTTAGGATCTTGGATAGAGCAAGATTTCCACACCTTGGCACCCTTGCAATCTTGAAGGATTGGTTATGAAGTTCTAAGTGACTTGAGTATATATAAACTCAAGAAGATCACTTAAACTTGCTAGGGATTTGATGTAGTTACTTGTTACTTGAAACTTCTTAGCATAAACTTGGAGTTATGAATCAAATTATGGAAGGTGTGTTGGTGTTATGTGATGAACGACCAAAAGGGGAGGGTAGGGGTTTATATATGGTCTTGAGGAGGTTAGGAAGGTCTTAGGAAGGTGTAATTGAGGAGGTGTAAGTTTACTTGAACTTTTAGAAACTTACTTAGTAAGTTTTACACATGTAACATAACTAAATGATCAAAGCATAAGATTAAGACACATTACATGGTGACTCCCCCCTATAGGTGGCCATATTAAATGGGGAAGGATGACTAAGTTAGTTTTTGGTATTATCTTGTTTACGGAGTGAGTTTTGTCCGTTAAATGCCACCGTAGTTGTTAATCCATAAAACGTAAAATCGGGTATCGTAAAAATATGAAACTTGTAGGAATGATGAAATTCATCATTATATTCCTTAATAAAATATAAAATGAGTGGTAAGTTCCATCGAAGTTTCTTAAACTCTTAAAGTCGGAAACGCTGGTCAAAACGCGTATTTCGCAGAAAACGCAGAACTGAAAACGAAAATTCCAAAACTTGTAGAATTTTCATAAAATGGTAGAAATACATATTTCTAATGTTTATAGTGTTTTATGGACATATCGGGATGTCTGAATGACGTTTAAACCTTAAAGTAATTCTCGGACACGGTTTTGTGAAATCGGTTCTGAATGGATTCAACGTACGTCGTCAGGACGACTTGTCGAGTTTCAACGTTTTTGTCATTATGGTAAAATAAAAATAATTTTTTTTACTGGATGAATAGTAAAAGTGAATAGTAACTTTTCAAAATATGAAAAGTAACCCGAAAATGCGGGTTGTTACACATACTGTAAGTGGTCAGAAGTTCTGTGATCTTCCTTTTTGCAGATCATGCAAAAAAGGATTCTGTAGCAATTATCAGTGGTATGGCTGGTATAGTGGCACATATCACACTTCTGCTTGAGCTTGGCGTTTGGCTTTGACTTTGAGGAACTAGAGGAGGCTGACTTTGATTCCTTGATTATTGAATCGAGCTTATGGAGTCCATCTTGTCACCAACTTCCTCACAAGTTCGCCCGTCGGATTTGGTCCGCCTTCGAGGGAACTGAAGATGTGAAGTCTTCGGGAAGAGTCTTTTCGTTGGTTTTGTTGGTCTTTCAAAATGGTTCTTCCTAGACTTGACATTTCTTTTGAGAGTGAGGGTTGAATTGTAGTGGAGGCTCGAGCTAGGTGTAGCACCCTCAAGAGGTTTCAGTGGTGGAAGCTGCTTCGTGACCAGCTTCGCCTCAATGATGTGTTCAGCATTACTGGGTACATCGTGGAGTCCAAGCATACTCTTGAGAGCTTGACTCTCGACTCAAGAATCCTTCCGTAATCAAATTTTGGAAGCTTACTCTAGGTTTACCCTTTCAACCCAATCACTAGACTTAGGCATTAACTCTTATTGGAAAGTATGCCACAGACACAAATGGTGTTGGACTTTGTCTTCACTAAGAGAATCGTGAGTGATCTTCACCTAAGATTCTCTTTTGCTACTAGGGCTTGACAGCTGTCAAAGACTCTAGGTTCTTAGTAGTCCATCTTTCAATGATATCTTTTTCCTTTTAAGTTCTTCCCAAGAGCTTGATTTCTTTTAACTAATTCAGAGTTTTGAATTTGTAGTGTGACAACCTCAAGCTTGGCTTGTTTTAAAATAAGCAATTCATCTCTACACTTGTTTAATTCAAAACTTAACTTGTTGTATTTTGAAAAAGATTTAATCGCTGTTCTTCTACTTAACTTAAGGTCAACATTAATGTAGTTCATGAAAGACTGCCAATCAGAATCATCATCCATAGAAAGTAAAATATTTACCTACCTCAAAGTGATGTTCACCCATTCACCATTCCTAGCATGATTCTTCCCAATAGCTAGCTTGTCCTCTTCTAAAAGAGCCATCGGTAATCGACTTGCACCATTTCATCGCTCTAGGAGACTTGTTCTTCATCCCAAATAAGACTTTAGCTACTGTGCCCTTGTTTTACCCCTATCGATTTAACATTGTTTGTTGTTTCGGGGAGTGTCCTCAAGAAGTGCTAGTTTAGCCTTGGCTTTCCTATACATGGCTTCAAAATCAACAGCTTTGTTTTGGTCAGACTTGTTTTGGAAATTTTGATGAGACTGATATACTTTTGGTTGAAATTTGCTAAAACCCAATGACTGATTTGACCCTAATGGTTTGTAAGAGGGCTCAAAGATGGTTTTTGAAAAACAGTCTTTAGCAAAATGACCCTTTTTGTGACACTTAAAACACTCAGTGTCCTCATTAGCTTTAGCATTTGAAAAACTTTTGTTCCTTCCTATAAACCTTCTGGAGTTAGCAAGGAGTGCCCTTTTCTAGAACTCATTGTTCAAGTCATTCGTGTACTCTAGTTCTCTAATCGCTCATCATCCTATTTCCCTGAAAATCCTCGAACCACACCGCTTGAATACAAGAGGAAATTGGTGTTGAAGTGGTGGTCGCGGACTTCTCGACCTAAGATTTTTCAAGTCGTGGTATCGCCCATTGATGAGGTTTTCCTCATAGACAAATTTCGCATATATTTTAGGAAGTTCAAGATTCTGGATATAATTAGCATTCCTAAGTCCTTGAGAGAAATTCAACCACTTCTCAGGGAGACTATTAACAAAACCAACATTGATTTCATGTTTGGACAACTTTACACCATTATTTGACAATTCATTTTATAAAGTTTTATATCGGGTGTGTGTAAGTTTGAGAGAGAGTTTCTGAGTCTTTAACCCCGAAGGTATTGTACTTAAGTTTCAGGTCCATGATCCTGTTTTCCTTGGTATCTGATGGACCTTCATAGTTGTGGACCAGGTCATTCCAGTTTGTCATTGCATACATAGCCAATGACGTGACTCCATAACATCATCGAAGACAAGATATGATGATGCTTTTGAGTCTTTGGTCCTGTTGACCACTCTTCTCGCCCTAAGTCCATCGAGCTCGTGTTTAGGTAAACTTCGGCAGCTTTGGGATAAATGGACCTTCATTAATGCACTTAATGTAGTAAGGTTCCATCCTACCAAATAGCAAAGTATTCGCTTTTCCATTTGTTAAATTTGCCAACTTCTACTCGAGGGGCACAAAGAGCATAGGCTCCACCCTTTTATCGACAAGTGGGGCATCACTTTCACCATTGGGATCCGATTTAAAACGCTTTTTCAGGCTTAAAAGGTTTTATAATCAGCCTTGCTCTGATACCACTTGTTGTTCCCGTTTCACAGTTGGTTTAAAACAATTAAAACAACTAATTGTGAACAATGACTGAAGTAATGCAAGTAAAAACACACTGAGTAATTTTCAACGTTTATATTACTTATTAAAACGAATCAAAAAGAATACATTACCCAAGTACTTGCGGAATAACACTTGGGATTGAAATGACAAGTATGGTATGACTCCTCACTAAGCTTAGGCTAAGTCTAAGGACAACTACACAAGAACCACTGAGCTATCTCAGGGACATAGTTGTATTTGGAGGAGTGAAAGATTGCTTGTGTGTGTGTTTTACAATTAATGCAAAAGCTTAAATCTTTTACTCCAACTCTTATGCTATTTATACAAGTATAGTTTTTAACTCTATCCTAGTGGACAAACTGACAGGTTATAGAAGACAAAATACTGATGTATTGTTCTGCTATATGGCTATTTAGAGTAAATGACAAGGTCGCTTTCTAGTCGTTGATGATACTGGACGGTAGTTAGCGCCTCAAGGAAAGTTTGACTTTGGTTAATAAGGACTTCATCTTATCTGTTCAAACTTATCCCGCCTGCCCCGCTCATTCTTCTCAAGATTTTAGCCTTCCTGCCTTCGTGTGATTGCCTCGTAGTAGTAGTGGTGAGGAGCTAGATTCAAGTGAGTTATTATCACCACCTAATCCACCATCTTCTTCTTGACTCAAGATTCACCTTTTAAGTTCTACTACCAGTGGAGAGACTTCTACTTTGTCTCATCGAGTATCCCGAAGATACCACTGAGCGGCTATGCGCTCAGTGACTTGTTAGTGTTTAAGAGACTAAACACTTAGAGTATTTTCTATTCAAATCTTAGAATTAAGAGGTTTTGGTATTCACTGAACCCAACAAAGATTTTAAATAGTTGTTTGTTTTTATATTTTAACTAATCAAAATAAATTTAGTGGATTAAGATAATATATGATTGGTAAAAATGTGGTTAGTAAAACATTTTTAAGTGTGTGCAGTTTAAAAGTGAATTTATAATTTAGAATGAAAAGAGTATATCATAGTTCTAGTCTTCTAGGTAGACATAGTAAAAATTTGTGTTATCATGACAACAATATTGAAACGAAATTTATTCTTGCTTATAATACTGAAAAGTGAACTTACTATGAAAATAAGTATATTTTGTGTCACATTTTTGCAACTTTCTTATTTATAATCATATCGAAGAAGTTACAGTCCAAGGAACAAATAGTCACGATGCACAATTTAGAGATTTTCTTTTAGAACGAAAATTAGAAAGTAAATCAAAAAGAAAAAAATTACAATAATGTATTTCAATATATTGTATTTGAAGTTTAAACGAAAATTAGAAAGTAAATCAAAAAGAAAAAAATAACAACAATGTATTTCAATATATTGTATTTGAATTTTAGTTTAAACCAATGTTGCAAAAATCGCGAATCGTAGTTCCGCGGCCTAGAATTCCCTAGAAGCTTGTAATCGGTCTAGCGGGATTAATCGGTGATTAATCGATTGGCATTTCGATAAGTTTTAGTATTTTTCGAAAATTTTAGGTATTTTCGATAAGTTTTAGGTATTTTCGACAAGTTTATGTATTTTCGGCAAATATTTTTCTTCAAAACATCTAGATATAAACAATGACCATAAGTTATTCAAACAATTTTATGGGTAGTTTTAAGTATTTTCGACAAGATATGAAGGTTTTCGGCTGAAGCCACTTACCATTAACCGCCATTGACACGGTTGACCGATTTGGACCACATAAATCGAAAGGTTGGTGGCCTTGCGCACCTAACGCACGATTAATCGGCCTTGTAGGACTTGTTTTGCAACACTGGTTTAAACTGTGTTTGTTTTAATAAAAGAAAAAAAATAAAATAAAAAAAGAAAAAAGAAAAGAAAAAAAAAACTCTGAAACTCACATGCACCTAGGGGTGAGCAAACGGACCGGATGGACCGGGCCGACCGACAAAACCGACCGGATCGATAGAATGTGGTCCGTCTCGCCAGGTTTTGTCGGATTGCCTTCGTCACCGGCCCCACCACAAACCCGAAATTTAGCCTTGTAGCCGGACCGACCACCGCACCACCGAGACCAGACTGACCGGACCGACCGACCACATTCGGTCTCGGCTAGAAGTTTTAATTCCGGTCTGGTCCGGCCCGTTTTCTCGGCCCGGTCCGGTTTTCGACCGATGAGCACCCCTACATGCACCAATAACTGTTATAGCTGATGGGTCACATTGAAAAAAGTTAAAGTCTTACAAAATAAACTACTAATAAAAGTTGCATTTACCAAGCATATTAAGGAATCTTTATTCTTTAGCATTCTTTGTAAAGCCACTTTGCTCTGCTCAAAGAATAAGTAGGGGTTAGACATTTCTTTGTCGTTGACTTTACACATCATAACAGTGAACTTTCTACAAAAACTAATGTTGTATGTATATATATATATGTGTGTGTGTGTATATATATATATATATATATATATATATATATATATATATATATTTTCTAAAATCATAATAATATTGATATTGAAATCTATTTGAAATTACATATGATAGGCTGCAAGATGACTGCTTGAAACTTGAAACTTTGAACTACTTGTTGAAACTTGAACTTGATTGTAGAGATTTTTATATGAATGGAAATTGAAAAGATCAAACACCTCTAAAATCTGATCAACCCAAACGACTATTAACCCCGAACATCTACCACTGACCACGCATACGAGCAACTCATAACATCAATCATCTTCCCAGATCCTCTACACAAAAGCTAATAGAAAAACAATATGTACACTATATTTTCAGTTCTAAATTAAGAATATCGGTAATAAAAACTAAAAACAAATATCCTCCATCTAAACTAAACCACATAGACAAACAAATCAAAAATCGTTAGATCTAAGTAAAATTGAAGAGAAACACGAAGAAAAAATCGTTACATCATCGACTCACCATGGATTCTGATTTGGAACAGATTGTTGTTTCATTTTGTACAAGTTCCACATCTTGAATTTGGGAAATGGCAACAACTTAGATCTGATGAAAATGCAGATTTTGATGAGAGAGAAAAAGTGTGTGTGTGTGTGTGTAAAAAAAGTGTGATTGTGAGTGTGTAAAGGGTGTGTGTTAGGTAGAGTTGAATAATTATCAGACAACCCTTCCGTTTTTTAATAATGATTCATCTACACCATCGGATCTAAAAGGATTGAATGGTGGAGATTTAACCATTTGTTCTTTAGAAAAAATGTGTTCTGCATTAAACTTTTCTCTATTGAATATATGTTAAAGTGACAAACCATAAAATTAAACGTATCTCTTTAACTAGAGATGAGCATTTGGACCCAAATCCTGGCATCAAACCGGATCTCTACTGGTACCGTACCGGTACCGTATCGTATCCAAATACATGGTACAGGAACGGTACCATAAATCCAGAAAAAAAAATTGAAACCACTAATACGGTACCGGTACTAAAGTGGAATATTGCCGAAAAAATTTCCGAAATTTGAGTAGTTATGTTTTTTAATTAAACAACTTATCCAAACACTCATTGGGCCCGTTATATGTCAAACAATAGTCATGTAAAATATAAATAAAGAAACCAAACGACCAAAAAATCTACTGTTACAACTATAGATCTTTCATAGACCCTCTAAAAAATTAAACCCTAACCTATTATAAAAAAGATGGGATTGGCAAGCAAACGCTAAAGAAAATGTGATTGCAATTACACAAGATTAATTGTTTTTTTTGTTGAAAAGGGTTTAATTTGTTTATTTTGAACGATTTCATTTGATTTTGATGGAATTTTATAAGTTTTGAAATGCTTGTAGGTTACAACTATCTTAGTGTGTGTGTATTTAATTGTTGGATGCATGTTTTGACATGTTGTGGTTCGAAATCAC
This sequence comes from Chrysanthemum makinoi, assembly GCA_910596185.1. Lineage (NCBI taxonomy): Eukaryota > Viridiplantae > Streptophyta > Magnoliopsida > Asterales > Asteraceae > Chrysanthemum > Chrysanthemum makinoi. The sequence continues at coordinate 152,008,255 of OU343223.1, read as the reverse complement.
TCGAAAATTGACTTTTGTCTTGTTTTTTTGATTTAACAGAAAGTTATTAGCATGAAATATATATATATATAAATATATATATATATATATATATATATATATATATATATATATATATAGGAAGGGATCCGGTAGAAGAAAAACCAAAATAAAGTTAATTTCTACCAATTTCAAATAAGGAGAGATTTTCGGAGATGCGATCTATTTTAATAGGTGCATGAAATGTGGTCACATTTCTTCTTATCCTTCTCATTTTAATTTTTCTTCTTATTTGATCCTATATATATATATATATATATATATATATATATATATATATATATATATATATATATATATATATATATATATATATATATATATATATATATATATATATATATATATATATATATATATATATATATATATATAAGGGATAACTGCTATAATTTTGGAAGCCAATTACTACAATCCTTCATAAAAAATACACTCAAGAATTTAACTGACCCACAAGTTAATCGTGACCCACAAAAAGAATCGGGACCCACATTATATAGCACAAATACACCTACAATAAATTGTAGCTAATATATTCCCTATATATATATATATATATATATATATATATATATAGTTAGGATCAAATAAGAAGAATAATAAAAATAAGAAGGATAGGAAGTAACCACAATCACTCATTCTAGATGCACCTACAAAACTGGACGATCTTCATACAAATTTTTCCTCCCATATTAAAATGTGTGGCTAAAATTACTTTTACCCTTCATTTTAATTATTCTTCTTATTGGATCCTTCTTATATATATATATATTTATATATATATATATATATATATATATATATATATATATATATATATATATATTTTGTTTTAACGAAAAACGAGAAAAACCGGATTGGTCTGGTTCCGATACTAGAATTCTGTTCGGTACGATACCGGATACCCCTTTTCATACTCCGAAAAAAACAATATCGTCAATTCAAGATTGATGGTTGGTACTAGGTGTAAACGAAGTCGAGCCGCCGCGAAAGTTTCTGATCGACGGGAAAAAGCTCAACGAACGAAGTAAACCAGCCGAGCCCGAAACAGCCTTCCATTTTCAATCATTTAATAATCGAGCTCGATCAGCTCAGACAAAGTTCGGTAGGCTCGCGAGCCTAAACGAGCCCTAGAATTATATATCGTATATATCGCTTAATGATAAACGAGCTTAAAAGTAGTAAACGAGATCGAAGCTTTATATAATTAACGAGCCTGAAAACTCAAAACATCATAAAATTAGTCGAGTCGGTGCCGAAGCTCGCGCCAAAATTTTTGTTGATAAGCTAAAAAGTATAAGGCTGAACGGAGCTCGAGCCCGCAGCTCGAGCTATATATAAACGAGCCAGCCGGTTTAACGTACCTGGAGCCTCGTCGCTTCGCTTCCACCCCTAATTGGTACCAATCCCTATCTCTAAGAGCACTCCCATCCATAACACCAATAACACCGTCCACGTCAGCGTCACATCAGCTTTAACATTTAACATTAACATAAAAAAAAAACACCCACAACCATAATATCCCAATAACATTCTCAACAATTTATAAAAACAATCCCTCATTTAAAAGATAAATGAAAAAGAAAAGAAAAAATGCAATACGGGCGCTGGCGCATTAACGCCGCCCTTTAACACCCAAATAACGCCGGACTTCCAACCATAACATCAAATAACACCGGGTAACGCGGCAATAACGCCGGTTCCGGCGTTATGATTGTAAGTGCTCTAACGGATAAACCACAATTATGTTATCACAAATTTCCGTATATTAATCCATTTAACTTTTTTACGAGTGTAAGGTAAGTTTGTAGCACGCATACACGTGTGTAGTGGTGGTAAAAACGTGGGTTAGTGGGTGTTACATTTATTTACAGTAACGGAAGCGTACGCAACACCCTTCTTCATTCTCCTTCCTCTACAAGCTTCACCACCATCCCTATAAATAACCCCTCATCCTTGCTCTCTTCATTTCTCACTCACAACCAAACAACCATAAAAAAAAAAAAAAGGTCCTTCATTATATATTCCAACTAATTTTTATGTTTTCGTTCCTTATCATTACGTTCTTTTCCGCATTTTCTTACTAAATGATCGTACACTCAAAATTTACCAAATCATACACTCTATTTTATTTGACACTTTTTTTCTTGACCTAGTGACACTTTTCCAAAATTGTCATAAGAAAAGAGTGTAAAGTCGCAAAAAATGGTAGAAATCACATATTTGCGAAAGAACATTTTTCAATACATTTTTGTTACTAAAAGGATCATACAATCTAATTTTACCAAATCATCTTTCAGTTTTATGAGACTTTTTGAGTTTCTGTGCAAGTTTATTAGTGACACATCTTTTTTTACTTCAGTGACACTTTTCTATTCTTCAATAGCGACA
>OU343223.1:151869084-152005725 GCA_910596185.1 Chrysanthemum makinoi | reverse complement strand
GGCTAATTTCAAAACCGCATCAAATTCAGGAACATCCAAGGATGTCTTGATATTTGAGGTTTTAACATTTTCTTTCAGATGTTGATATTTTAATGCAAAAGCAAGATGCTCAACTTCCATTTAGAAAACTATTTACCAGGTTATCATGATCATCCTGTTCAACCTTATCATGCGTTTGGAGTTAGTTTTTTTCAAGCTCAATGACACGATCATGGGAGACTTTCAGAGCAATGTGATAATTCATGAAATTGAGAAGCATTAATGGAACAATTTGTAACAGTGTAAAACACATCTTGAGCAATACATTCAGAAATAAGATTCTCATTCAAGGTATGCAAGTTCTTCCTCTCAATCTCATTATATTTTAATGCTCGCTCATAGTTACTAACCTCAACTATCATTGCATCAAATTCCTTTTCCATTCCTTTAATATCTGTATCCATCCCCTTTTTAAGACTCTCAAATTGATCTTTTAGTTGTTTGAAAAAAGGCATGATCTCAGTTAGATAGCATTCTTTTGTTTGCTAAAAACCCCTTTCTTCTATTATCAAGTGGGTGATTCTTTTCTTACAAGTCTTCTCAAAATCGACAAATAGTTGAAAAATAACATATTGACTGATTAAGGTCTTGCTCTTAGTGGCAATAGTTCTAGGAACTAAATGCATTGGTGTATTTGGAGGATACACAGTCAATGTGCATTTTCCTAAGGGAGGGTTTGTTTCAACAAGATTTTAGCTTTTTGCTTATCTAAGTCCTTTTTAAAATTTGTTCGGTGTTAACAAAGTTTGAGGCTTAAATTTGTTTAGGAAATCCAATTTTCCTTTTGTAATCATGGGGTGACTTTATTACGTTATTATTTTTGCACTCAGGATCATTAAGCTTCTTATCCATTTTCTCCCTAGATGTATCATCTAATTTTCTATCTTCCTCCGTGCACTCAATGCAACTAGGTGTCTGTCTAGGTTTAAGAATCTCATTGCCATCGTAGATTACATTTTGAGCATCCTTTGCTATCTTACCATACTCAGGGTTGGGTTTATCTACAATGGGAACACTATGCTTATCGCTTAAAACTCTATGCTTAGTGACCATGTGAGCAGTCTGAATGGTATTCCCTTTGTACGCATAACTTATTTTCAAGCATGTGTTTCAAAGTTTTTAGATTGGAAAAATCATTCAAAAGTTTTGATTCCTTAGCATGAAATTCCTGTTTAAGTACTTTAACATTATCTTGAAGCTCTTGTTTTTGCTTAACAGTTTTAGAAAGCTTTTCTTGTAAGGAGTTTAACTCTTGTTTTAACACTTCTCTCTAAAATTACTTTTCTAATAATTGTACGCATTTGGTCATCCATCTCCCCTGCCACGTGGTTAATTCAAACTCAGCTCGTTGTTCATAAATAGCAACACGTTCTTTATAGGCATTGAGTTCAGATATAACAGAATCATCAGGGGCACATGCAGTGTATTCATCAAAAGCATAGTCATCATTGACTGCATAAGATACATTACTTGGTACAATCTCACTTTCACTTTGTTTCACATATTGATCATATGGGAGACCATTGATATTACTCATATTTTCAATATCTGACTCAATAATTACAGTTGATTGTACTTCGTCATGTATCTTTTGCACATCAACTTCATCGTATAGTTTTAGTACCTCAGAAATGATTTTGTCTTTGGATGGACCACTTGGGATGATGAAGAGACTTTTGGAGGGACCATTGGAGAAATGCTAGCCATGAAAATGGTTTGTGCAGTAGGTTCATCATCAACGCCAGAGTCGTATGCATCACAATCAGCGACTTGAAAGGCATTCTGATGATTGTGGCCTATCTCCTGAATTGGCTGCTCATCCACATCTACATCATATGTCTTGGCATTTCTCAGAAGAAACAACAACTCTTCTTCATCCAAAGCTGCACCATTATCCTGAGCTTGCACAAGCAACATCTTATCCCTGAAGTACTCTGCATTCTGAGGGCGTTTGGCGATGGTGCAGTCCTTGCAATATGTCCTTCACCACCACAGTTGTAACACTTGATCGGCTTTGCTTGTCCCTGATTTCCATTCCTTCCCCTATTCTATTTGCCAACATATCCTCTACCAACTCCACCTTCCTTGTTCATACCTTTCTTGAACTGTTGAACTATAACCTTCCCATCTATGACAGGTGGCTTGATTGTGTGGATTAGATGTGTTTCCGAGGTTGTTGTTGTGTGTGGGAGAGAGGTCATGTTTTGACTAACCATGAGAGAAAGTTGATTGATGAAGTTTTCCATAAGTGTTTAGAGTCTGGAGGCTTATATGATGGATCAGGAATGAGCTTGTAATTACCATTACCAGTGGGTATGACTTGTAAAGCTTTGGTTGTAATCCCAACATTTGTGTAGAAAGCTGTTGAATCATTTGAAGAACTTGTTTCTCCTGTTTTGATTTGAACTGATAAAGAATCATTTTTTCAAACATGGCATGTCTCTCATTCTGAAGCAGGAAGGCATATAGTTGTTCATAGTTGGTGTTCTTCAAACCTTTGGTTAGCTTCACAGAGGTGACAAACTTGTGCCATTCGGGATTCATGTTGTTCACAAATTTTGAGTTCAACTGAATGTTTGGCATGGTCATTTTTATATTCCTCATATCATTAACAAGCTTGTGAAATCTCACGTAATACTCATAGACACTCTCATCTGGTTTCATCTTGAAGTGCTCAAATTCATCATAGAGTTGACATTATCCCACACTGCCTTGGCTTCGGTGTTGTGATTGATAAGCTTGTAAATATCCTTTGGATGACCTTGAAGTATGATGTTAGAAGCCCTGATATCAAAGATCTTTTTCTCCTTATCATTAAGCTCATCATATGTCTTTGGTCTGTCTATTCCATAGATCATTGTTCCATCTGCAGCTGTATCAATTAAGTCTCTTTTAGTCTCAATCTGATAAGGTCCTTCATCAATCGATTTGAGAATGTTGACCCCATTTTCCTTTCCAAGACAAGTACAATCTAATCTTTGAGCTCAAGAGTCGTAGTCAGTCTGTCAAGCATGGGTGATAGAGTATCTGAGCCAGCTTGTGAACATCCTCGGCAAAAGTGGAGATGATTGTAGGTACGTTGGTAGACATGTTTAAAGATTACACGGGATTTTATAACTCAATGATTAAACCGGGAAATAGATTCTTTCACGGGATTTTACTAAATAAAGAGAAAACCGTATTACACACAAAAGTCAACCAAGTCGCTAAGAATCCTTGAACCAAGTCGCTAAGCACCAAGTTGCTAAGTAATTAGAAGACAAGTCGCTAAGTTCCAAATCGCTACGAATTTTGACAGCAAGTCGCTATGCACCAAATCGCTAATACGTCAAGTCGCTAAATAGCAACTCGCTAAGGGCCAAATCGCTAACACCAAGTCGCTAAGAAACTTAAAGAACAAGTCGCTATCAAAATTGAAAGCAAGTCGCTACCTTACCAAGTCGCTACCCGTAGTGGAGAATCCACTAAGTGTACTGTTTGTCGGCTTGTCTCAAAAGACAAGTCGCTAATACTAACTCGCCACCAAACAACACTACAACTCGCTACCTTTTTCCGAAGCAAGTCGCTAAGTAGAACTTCACTCCGAGAGCCAAGTCGCTACCAAGAGAAACTTCAAAAACAGACTTTTCAACCCAAAACAAGCTCAACCACAGTGATTCAAGCTTACCAAATCAAAACCCAAGCACATACAATGATCCTAAACACAAAAGTACACCCAAAATTCAAACTTTAACACTAGAAATGAACCAAATGATGCAAAAACCACTACACTTTTTCAAACTCAAAAACCATCTAAAAACCACAAGAAATCCAAGGATATGAAAGAGATGATCTAACCTGGGCTCTTGATACCATTTGTAACATATTGGATTTCACATACACATCAAATCACTACCATATTAGGCGTACAAGATTATTTCTAGAGAGAGAAAGAGTTAGAGGTTTAGGAACTTTAGTGAGAAAAAGAAAAATCTTATTATGAGCTCCAACTCTCTACCTTGGGAGGTAGAGAGTATTTATAGTCTTACAATAAAACACCACCTGACGGGCTGTGGATCAGGCATACAGTGGGTAAAGACCCGTCCGTCCTCCACGGTGTTACATAACTAAATACTACTTAACATCAAATAACTACGACTACGAGCTTTCTAACGATTACATATACTTGAGGTGACCGACACTTTAACTACTGGATTTTCCAAATCCTAACGGACTATATTTTTAGCTTTGTGACTAGCATGGACTTGTTTTCCTACGTTACAAGCGTCACAAAAGTGATGTTCATATTTTAATTTTGGTAGATCTCTTACTAGATCTTTGGATGATAGCGATTGAAGAAGTCGGATATATTGGCATGACCCAATCTTCGATGCCATAAGGTCGAAGTATCATCCATAGAAGTAAGACAATGTTTGTCTTTAGGTTCATTACCAAATTTAATGACATAGACTCCATGATTCCTCTACCTATGGTGATACCATTTTTCAATATCTTACTACCGGTTTCGTTAAAAAGTACGTTGCACTTTTTATCACATATTTGTCCTATACTTAAGAGGTTAAAGTTTAGGTTTTCTACGTGACACACATTGTTAATGGTTAGAGATTTGTTAGAAATCGTACCTTTACCGATGATTTTGCTTTTGCTATTTCCAAATACCACATTTCCTCCATTGATGGATTCATATGTGGAGAATAAATCCTTATTGCCGGTCATGTGCCTTGTGCACCCGCTATCCTTGATCTACTCATCCGGATCTAGGTCGACTTTTAAGCACACCTAAGAAAACAATTAACTCAAAAGTTTGGTACCCATTTGTTCATGGGTCCATTAGTGTTAAACATTCCATTCATGTTAGACATATATGGATAAGGTGAATATGCGTTCCATGGTGCAAAGTTTTGAAATGTTAAGCCATTTTGCATATTTGGATTCCATCCCATTTGATGGTTACATCTCGGATAAACATCATTAGGTCTCCTAGATGTGTTCGGTTTTGAGAATGATGGACCTTTGTTTCTTGTAAAACTTTGATTATATCTTGGAGGTGGTTGTCTAATGGTAACATTAGTAGGTTTCTTCTTATTAACAATAACAAAATCAGTTCTAGATGAAGAAGCTAAAATATTACCACTGTTTGATTCAGCAGACCCACGGATCCCTGGCTGTACACTAGCCGGTTCCCCTTTTGTGGGATCCTTGGGATCCGCGACAATAGTGGTTTATTTTTCTAGTGCCTTTACGAATTGTGTTTCTTTGTTTTCACTGGTTGACACATTAAGTTCTTGAAAATCTAGACCTTTTTGGTTGTTTCCAGTTTTAACACTATCCAATATCATATCTAAGGTATTAGTGTTCATTCTAGCGATCTTAGAGTCTAGATGATCAACTAGTGTTTGAAGTTGAATGCAAAGTTCACATTCGCCACTTGCTATCTTCCCCTTTTCTATACGTTTTAATTTTGCCTTTAACTCTATGACTTCGTTTTCTAAACGTTGGTTTTGGTTTTTCAAAAACTTATTTTTGCTGATTACTTTTAAACTAATTTTGCAAAGTTTATCATATTCATTATGCAATGGGTCATCATCTAATGATGAGCTACTATAGTATTCATGACATACCTCGTCATTTGCTATGAGACAAATTTCTTCGTCCTCCTCCTCGCTCATTCCCCATGAACCGCTCACGAATGACTTTTGGTCATCGCGTTTGGGACACTTACTAATAAAGTGGTTTGGGTCCCCACATTTAAAGCAAGCGTGATCATCCCTTGCCTTCTCGTCCTCTTTGCTTTTCTGGAATCCCTTCTTGTCGCCATATGGTTGTTTGACGTATCTTCCCTTCCTTCTAAAGAACTTTTTGAAGTCCCTTACCGACATGGCATACTCCTCGTCGTCACTATCCGAAGAGGAGTCATCTTCATCGCTTGAGACCTTCTTGGCTTTAAGGGCAAGAGATTTGTGCTTCTCTTTCACTTTTGAGGCTTCGGAATCTTTAGCAAGGACAAGCTCATAGACCTTTAAGTTGCGTATGAGTTCATCAAGGGTGAGGATTGTCAAGTCTTTTGATTCTTTAATTACCGTCACCTTAGATCTCCACTTGGATGGAAGTGCCCTTAGATATTTCCTAACATGATTATGGCTAGAGAAAGATTCATCAAGTGCTTGTAAAGATGTAATTATAGTATTAAAGTTAGCAAAAGAATGATCTATAGTTTCCTCATCCGATATTGAAAATTGTTCATATTGTTGAACAAATAAATCTATTTTATTGTTTTTCACTTGTTGATTACCTTGATGAGTTACAACTAAAGAATTCCAAATTTTTTTAGAGGTTTTAAGCATGGAGATTCTTTCGAATTCCTTTTTGGGTAAAGCATTATATAAAACCATTTTAGCTTCACTATTTTTGGAAAGTTTTTCTTAATTTCATCGGTGAGTTTATCATGAGGTATGTTAACTAGAATTCCATTTTCATCTTTTGTAGTGGCCTCAAAATCGCCTTTAACAATGATGTACCAAAGATCAATATCTTTAGACTTCACATACGTTTCGAATCTATTTTTCAAATATATAAAACCATTAGTTTCAAGTAGTGGAGGTCGTTGCATGGATTGCTCTTCCTTGTAATTTTCAGTACCCATAGTGATCAAAAAGTTTTTAAAATACGGTTTACTTTAAAACTTTTATAAACTTAGCTCTTGATGCCAATTGTGGAAAACTAGAAGGGGGGGGGGTTGAATAGTTTTGCCGATTTTAAGTTAGTTTCTAAAAACTTTAGATTCGATGTTATGTGAAATCGTATGGATGAAGATAAAGTATAGATCTAAGAGTAATGCAAGTAAAGAAAGTAAAGTAAGGGATATAACTAACACAACCGATTTATAGTGGTTCGGCTACAAGGACACCTTCCTTGCCCTACTCCACTCCCCGATTCACCTACTCGAGAGTTCAAGCACTATGTCAACAAACTCCTTCAACTTGGCGGAGAAGCCTTCACAACGTTGCTTACACCTATTTCCGGTACAAAGCTAAATACCGAGTCCCGTAACACGGACCAAACCAACACGTCTATTACACAACAAATATGTGAAATATCAAGTACAAGATCTTTGCTACAGAAATCTTGTGGAGGAAAAAATCAATCAAGGACCCCTTGCTTGGATGACTTGTAGAAAGCTCGTGATCTCACCTTAGAAGGAACATATATGAGAATCACAATAGAAGAAAAAAGAACAACTCTCTAGATCAAGTGATCTTTTGTTAGAAGAGTATAAAAATATATGAGAGAGTTAGTAAGAAGAGGGGTGAGTAAAAATGAAGAAATGACTCTCTATTTATAGGAAAAAACTTGCCACTGTTGCACGGATCCCACGGATCCCTTCCTTAAGGGATCCGTCTAGTGTAACTTCAGTGATCCGTGGGACGCTCCTCTTTGCCCATGGGTTTTTGGGTTATGGGTCATGGGTCATGGGTTATGGGTTGGTCCATGGTTATTTATTTAGATACAATGTATCTAATAGATGCAATACATCTAGTCAATGGATCATGGGTTAATACCCTGGGTCATGGGTTGTGGTTTTTACCCATCCTAATAAACTATCTATTATACCTAAAAGTTGAACCCCTTAATTTAATGTGCAAGAGGGTTTGTGCACAAAATTTAGTACGGTACAAACATGTCAATGCTCCACAAAAGCTCTCAATTGAATGTAATGAAATGAAGGTGAATATGAAGTGTTCTTTGAAGGCTACAACATTCATGTATGATCATTAATCGGAGGTATATGAAGAAACATGAAGTTACTTGGAGGTATACAAAGAAACACTGCATTTAGTTGTTGCAACACTTCATATTCATCTTAAGAAGCCTATAAATAACATATGCATTTCTTAAATTTTTCACACCATGGAGAAGAAAAAGACGTTTAGATTTTTTGAACTTATGAAGGGCGGAAGGCTGCAAGTATGCTAAAGAATTTAGTAGATGTTGGAGTTGATTGATGGAACCCATTAGTGTTTATTTGAATTTTTTGCAGGCTGGTACTCATGTGGGAAACTATTATAATCCCGTATATCATAACATGAAAAGCTCTTACTACACATGTTTATGGTGCGATGAATCTGGCATTTTCTTAGGCACTTGAGCACAAAAGTATTACCAGGAAAACAATTACAACATGTCCATATGACTATTGATTACGACTGTATGTTGTTGATTCTTAAAATATTATTATTCATACTTTGGAAGACGTTGGTACTTAGAAAAAGCTAACTGATCACTTTTTGAATATGAATGTTGTTCTTGGAGGTGCTGCTGCAGCAATTGACTCGAATAAGAGATAGGTTGGGTATCGGGAAACTTTTTAGCATGAGGAGAAGCAAGCTGAGGTTGCATACAATGTTAGTCAGTAAACACAATCAGGATAGCTGTAAGGTTTCAGAAGTTAGTGTGCTTGCACGCATTTGGTAATTAATCTTTCAATTTTTACCCATATTGTTATATACATTGTTTAATAATCTACATTATTTATAAATGTTATTATGTGGTTATACTTCTTTTGTTAATTTCTTTTGCAGGTAGATGAAAATTTAAAGTGGCAATGAAATTCAACGGATAAGTATCACACTAAGCTCATTTTCTTTTTTTAGCAATATACAAAGCTCTAATATGATAATCAGTTGCATATGAAATTGATGATTAAAAATGGTATCTGGTGATTTTGATGTGGGTAAGAATATGTAGATTAGAGATTATTTACATTAGTTATAAATTCATGATGGTGATTATCAAAATATGATTTCATATGTATGTATATTTTTTTTTATGTTTCTGTATGGTCATATTTGATGAATTCTTTAGGATGATTGAAAAAAAAGCATGTCAATTTGAATACGTATGATGTTACTCAAATAGATGATAAGTGATAATGGTTTTGGTGTTCAAAGTTGCTGATCTTCCAAGTTATTTTTTTAGATAAATGCCTATTTTAGTTGCTGACATGTGTTTAGATGTTCTCAATCCTAGCATTAATAAAGAAAATTTCATTTGAGATATTACCCAATATAAATGAGTCAAATAAGACGCATAAATTGAACAGGCGTATTTGAACAATCAGTAGAAGCATGCAGGACGAATAATGAAAAAAAGCAAGCATAAAAGAACCGAATGCCATTCAGTTCCTAGATCACCAGAGATGTTAAAGAAAATTTTGAAAATGATTGAGTTAGGCTCTTGCTTCTTGCAGGTAAGTAGCACTTGGTTAAGAATGATTAATGTTATTCAACATCAAGTTTAAAGCTCTTTCTAATGACTTATTTAACATAAATGACTGTTGTCTTTGCTCAACATTTGTTCATGGCTTCACAACCGAAGCTTATAGCCTGTGGAAACTCACTAGCGTTATGCAATGGTAGCAACGTTTATTACAAGACCGATTGTGATGGCAGTTGCATCTATTTTTGCATGTCTAAGAGACACTTCTTTATTGTCTCATGAGAACCTAGCGTACCATGCATTTTGCATTAAATCTTTGTATAGTAACTTCATTTCATGTCTCACCAGTTTGCAACAATTCATTTAACAAATTTTAATAAAATATATGTTATTATAATATATTTGGTTCCAAAGGAAAAAATTCAATTGATACAATTGAGGATTATAATGATAAAAGCAAATATATGTGTTTGACTTTTATGACAATAACGAAAGGGTTCCAAAAACTTTGGTTATTTCACATGCCTTAATCCATGTTTATCGGTCTCCTAGACATGGAAATTGCTAACATGACAAATGACAATATGATTGTTATTTTCTTAGCACATATGTACTTTAGTGGTTACACCGCAAAAAGAGTGCTCGGTATGGGTGTCATTGGACACATAAGCAAGAGTTCAATCGAGTGACTCCAAAGCAACCCCATTAGCACCATAAGCTTCCATGTTTGCTATCATGGTATGCTTCTGCGCTAATTATGCAATTTTGAATAACCAACAACATTCATTACATTCTCTAACAACTCGAAATTAGCCATTCAAAACAAAATATATCAAAAAACAAATGGTTTTATAACTCATTATGACAAAAGTATCAAATAAATAGGAAAAAAATAATTTATGTAACTTACTAATATTAAAATATTACATATTAAAAGCCTCATTTAAATATAACATCTTCCAAAAAACCTCTTCACATGTACTCTTTTAAAGTTAAGTAACTATCTAAAATAATAGGAACCTAATTTAGTACCAAACATTTAGTTATGAAATATTAGACACAATCGGTGCATCGCACGGGTTGATACATCAAAACTGTTTATAACATATGAAGAATAGAATAATGTATTAAGAAAATGGTGTATATTGAAAAAATTTGAATGCTTTGATATTAAAGTACCAATACTGTTTTCGAACATATTACGATTTCACAAATACACGGGTATATTGTATTACTTACTTTTGAAAATGTTAGAATCTCTAACAATTGATAACTTATAAACCTTGCAATGGATATATAATAAATTTTGAATGAAAAATGGAACCACAATAGTCACTGTAATTGAATTATCCAGGCAAACTTAATCAAAACTCATCTTGGAGGTGCCCGTTACTGTCACTATAGCTCATAAAGGTGAAAAAGAAGGCATATTCGCAATTTGGGTTATAAAGGCGCGCGTGAGCTAAACGTAGTGATTCAGGAACATTATTTTAAAAGCCATAATATAGTTGTAAAGCTTATCTTACGTAGAAATAATGTTGGAGCAAACAAATACTCCTCTAAACTTGGTTTCCCTTCCCAGTACATTTGGGAAACATATGAGGTTGAGCTATAGTGAACAGTTGTAAAATATTTGAAGTTGATTAATGGTGAAAGAATACGAAGTTGTTTGTGTTATTTTTTGTATTCGGATACAACATGAAACTTCAATTTCATACCATTTATTTTCTGCAACATATGCATCATTTATTGGAGAAACTTTTTTGAGTAATACATGATAATTTTTAAAATGGCTAATAACCTATTTTAAAGTACTTGCATACAATATTACGTAAAAAACACGTATATATTCAACCCTTAACCAATCGGTGCAACGCACAGGTTTTTGTAGCCTCGTTACAACAAATGATTTATTACAACAATTTGTATTAAATGACTATATGTAAATGCTTTACAAAAATAACATGTATCCTTATAATTTTACTTATGATAACATTATACTTGTTATCAACAAAACACAAAGAGATGGCTAAATATTAATAAACGTTTTTACGGTTTATTTGTATTAACAGACCCATTTTTATACACGTGATATAACATAAAAATAGACGAAAAGGTGTAGTAAGGATCCTCACGAGGCGAAAGGCTAATTTTTGTGTGTGAGTGTGTTTTCTGTGTATGTGTGTGGTTACTGGGGTAAAGTTAAATGGTGATGGATAAGTGGTTGTTACGGTGATAAAAGTGAGCGAGAAGTAAAAAGTAAAATGTTAATGTGGCGCTGAAATAAATTTAAGAAAGTGTCATTATGTTTAGCCTAAGTTGTTGTATTAAATCCAAATGCTTTAAAATATATTAATAAGTGATTTCCCTTTAAAGTGAATATAACTTAATCAACCTAAGTTAATCCACTTTCCATGTGTATTTGATACTTCTTTAAAGGTCTAAAGATAAACAGTTTAAACAAAATAAGCACAACAACGTTTTCAACGTTTAATTTCTTATTTGAATTAATAAAGTAATTTATTATGATTGTTTGCAGAATAACAATCAAAGTTGAATGATAAAGTTGTGTGATCTTCTCACTTTCTTAACACAAACCAACATTATTGTTTAAGTAGGAACTATGCTAACCTCTGAAGATGTTCAGGTACTTAGTTTTAGGAAAAGTAAATGCTTTCGTAAATGTTTGCACATTAATTATACGAGATAAACGTTTACTCATTTACAACATTCCTTCATATAGGCAACCTCAAGGTGGATACTAGCGGGTTAAAAGCGACGTGTCAAATATCTAACTAGAAAGGTACACTAATACCTTACTGCATTTAATGCTTCTATTATTGGGGCACGCCTAAGGTTACTTTAGGGTACACCGCTAACAATTGTTTTATCTTTTTATACCAACTCTTTTACTTTATTGATTTTTCTTGATAAGTAGCTTTCACTTATCACTTGAATAAAGTTCTCGCGTATTTATTTCAAGGACTTAAGATACTTTTTTTTAAGTATCTATGTTAAGGATGTCTTTGTGGTTAAGGAGATCAAGAGGAGTCAGTGAACTATTATCACTCACTGACTCCATCATCTTTTTCTTGGTTAGGGACTTGTAGTTAAGGAGATCAAGGAGAGTCAGTGAACTATTGTCACTCACTGACTCCATAAACTTTTTCTTGGTTAGGGACTTCATTTACTGAGTTTTGTCTCTAAATATGATAAAACTTTCTTTAATTTTTAAATAAATTTGAAGATGACTCTCTGAATGTTTTATCAATAAAGATTTTCATTTACACCTAAATTAATTTTTTTACAAGTTTCACTACAACAATCGTGACTTTCGCAGGCGAATTATCAAGTCTTTCGCCGGGGACATGTCCCCTGCGAAACCTATTACCGGGGACATGTCCTCGGCGAAAGCCCCCCGGCAATACCCTCTCGGGAATACTTTCCCCGGGGACTAAAACCTACTTTTACCGGGGACATGTGGGTCCCGCACCAATTCTACGCTGGTCAAACAAGTCCGACGTGGCACTTTCTTTTGCCGTGGACTGTCCGCGGGGAAAAGGGTAAATAAAGATTATCTTTAACTCCTTCGCCGGGGACATGACCTCGGTGAAAATGAAAAACTACTCTTATCTATAACACTTTCGTCGGGGACATGTCCCCGGTGAAAGCCTTTGACCCATTTTGCAGAAAATTGCTGCAAAATGGGTAATTTCCAGATTTTTTTTCCGGAAAAAATCTACAATTTAACAACCTATTTTCAGAACCTATTTTATGCTACAACAACACAAATTCGCTAAACATAATATCATATATAACCAAATGGTCCAAATTCGCTACAACACAATCGATAACATAAAATGTGTTTCCAAAATCGCCAATGGTCCAAAACTATACATAAGCTACCTATATGCAATTCCAAAACTATGATAATCCATTTAGCGGGAATCCTAACCATGTTATTCTTTACAAACATATCCTAACACATAAGGCTCGAACTCGTGTTCGCCAGCGGTTTGTCAGTTGACTTCCGATATCTTCTGCTTCTTCGGTTTGTCCAAAGCTTAACCTCGTATTTTAAATAGTTTAGGTTTTAGGTAATGAGAACTATCCAAGTCGGTATCAAAAAGACCTTTTAAACCATTAGGGTTGAATTGGTCATTTTAACAATTAGGGTAGGAGGGTAGGATGGGGATTTGGGACCTAAACCAAGATCTTGGCAGTGGTGTTGGGGGTCCACCCCTTCATGTAATAGCACTTTAACTAGGTTAATGAGATCATGTTGTTTATTTTGCTTGTGATACAAAAGATTTGATCATGTTTGCTTAGGACTTTTTGAACAGTGTGTCTAGGGTATTAAGGGTTGGCGAAAACATGAGAATGGTGTTAGTGTGTCTAGTTAAAGTGCTATTACACCATTTCCCGACAACATTTCATTCTCCTTTTTACAATGATCTTCCCAAAAACTCACCAAATTCTCTCTTATATTATCAAACATCAAAAATGAAGTTAGCGGCGGTGACACGTGGCTTCTCTGATGGTTTACGGCGAGGAGGTACATGGTTTCTTGGTCCAGTAGATACAGGAAAGTGTATAGCCCATTTCTTGTTACGGTTTGTTATGGTTACCTGATGATGAGAGTTGAATCTTGAAGGGTAGAAAGGTGGTGCAAAATGGTTTAGCCCCTTTTGAGAGTTCATAACTATGTGTGTGTTTTTAGTGTGTGTTTTTTGGTGAGAAACTCCATGTGTGTGTGAGAGAGAGAGAGGTCAGAGATTATAAGAAGATAGATGAAAGGGTTTGTAATGATAGTGATGGCGAGTGAAGTGGAGTTAATGAGGCACATATCTCTCGCCACCATTATATCTCTATCATTACAAACCCTTTCATCTCTCTTCTTATCATCTCTGACCTCTCTCTCTCACACACACACATGGAGTTTCTCACCAAAAAACACACACTAAAAACACTCTCAAAACAAGCTAAACCCTTTTGCACCACCTTTCTACCCTTCAAGATTCAACCCTCATCATCAGGTAACCATAACAAGCCGTAACAAGAAATGGGCTGTACACTTTCCTGTATCTTGTGGACCAAGAAACCATGTACCTCCTCGCCGTAAACCATCAGAGAATCCACATGTGACCGCCGCTAACTTCATTTTTGTTGTTTGATAATATAAGAGAGAATTTGGCGAGTTTTTGGGAAGATCATTGTAAAAAGGAGAATGAAATGTCGTCGGGAAATGGTGTAATAGTACTTTAACTAGACACACTAACACCATTCTCATGTTTTCACCAACCCTCAACCCTAGACACATTGTTCAAAAAGTCGTAAGCAAACATGATCAAATCTTTTGTATCACAAGCAGATGAAATAACATGATCTCATTAACCTAGTTAAAGTGCTATTGTATATGAAAGGGGGTGGACCCCAACACCCTGCCAAGATCTTGGTTTAGGTCCCAAAATCCACCATCCTACTCTCCTACCCTAGTTGTTAAAATGACCAATTCAATCCTAATGGTTTAAAGGGTCTTTTTGATACCCGACTCTTGGATAGTTCTCATTACCTAAAACCCTAAACTATTTAAAATACGAAACGAAAAATCTTACCTTTTGGTCTCGGCTGTGGTCACGGCTTGGCCTCGGCTGTGGTCGTGGCTTGCACTCCAGACTGACAGTAGACACTATATTCCTACAAGTATAAATACAAAGCACATATTAAAAGGTTACAATTATATATATACTAGAGTACAACACATAATAAGTGGTTACAGATAAACTAAATTGATTGATATCTTCATAAGTTTGGTAATATAGAAAAATATATATAGCAATTAATTGAGTACATGGAAGACCAACTAACGATATTGTTTGGAAAACTATATATTTAAAGAAAAAAATGCAAGCATATGTTTAAAGATGATCCTTGTTTATAAATTCATCACAGTCAACATCAGAACACATTTTATAAGGATTACATCTAACAAATGTGGTCATAAACTCAAATTCACGAAGTTACAATAAATTAGACATATATATACAAATTGATCTCAAGTTACAATTCCATAATATTCAAGCGTACAAACCCCAAGTATACACGATATCTTAAGTTACAAACCTATATAAAGTTATGTTCATCATAAATATAAATCTGTAACGTATACTGTAGTAAACATCATATTAACATCTGAAATGATCCTGTTTTCAAGTTTCAAATAATCTAAATCTTCATTTCCTCCAACGAACCAAACTGTTTGACTTACTCACTAAACATGTTAAACCACTATCAATTGTTTGACTTTCATATTCTGTAATCAACCGATAACGCGCACATAATACCTAAGCTTTTCAATCAAATCGGTATAACACAAACAAAAACCCATGAAGCATTAACCAAATAAGAGATACCCACTTAAGATTACAACTATATAACAAAAACCCATGAAGCTTTTTACAATCAGTCAAGAGTATTTATAAAAATTAGTAAAAGATACCCGCGCGGTGATGTAGTGGTGGTGAAGGTGGTGTGATGATGTAGTGGTGGTGCAGGTGGTGCGGTGATGAAGGTGAAGGTGCAGGTGGAGCAGCTGCGTGTTTGGAGTTTTTTTTTTTTTATCTCATTTGTGAAAGCAGAAGAGGTTAATAATTGAGGTGATTTTGACGATTAGTTTTCGCCGGGGACATGTCCCTAGTGAAAACTTCGTTTGTCTTCTAGCAAGACTTTTGCCGAGGACATGTTAAACCACAGGGTCCTTTATTTACAAGTGCGGGTTGTACAATGTTATGTGTGCTCAAGCCATTGTCATAAATAATCACACATCCAAATTATATGAAATAGAAGTAGTTCAAGGGGTACCAGGAAGTCCATCAATATTTCCAGAAATGCGAACAGGGCGTTGATAGCCGGCGAGAGCAATCCTGGGACGACCACCTACAAAGCTCTCCAGTGTTCTGAACTGATCCCTTCGATACAACCTCTCATCAATCTTGGTAATGATCCTCTTTACATCCAGTCTTTCCTTAGAATTCCATCGCTTTTGTGACCCAATTCCTTCATGTATATCCTTCAACCTATAAGCCAATCCGTCCCTAACCTTCTTCAATGTGTGATCCCCAAACTTGTGAAGATCTCTACACGCCATCAAGCAGTTGCGTTGTAGTTCACTAAGGTAAACCACTCCAAATGGTTGGCTGATGAGAGTGTATTGTGGAAGCTGGTTGATGTCGGGAAGTTCTAGCTGAGGTCGGGTGAAGTTGACTCGGGTCTGATACGACTTGTAGGACCTCACTTTTATCAACCTTATCACAAACCCAACACGAACACAAGTATAACCACGTAAACCAAACACACGTTATGCGTATAAGATGAAGAAAGAAAAGATGAGAAAGATGGTGACTTGATGTTATGCGTATGAACAAGATAGAGAGATGAAAACAATAAGTTGTATTGCTCCAAAGAAAACACACACACACACACTCTCAAGCACACCCCTCAAATGAGACTTTGAGGGGTTTATATAGTACAAGTAGAAGATGCCCTAATGGGCTTGGCATGGGCTCGTTTGGATTGGATTGGACATGGATTGATATAAGGCTAGCTTAACTAAACTAATACCCATTTAGCTTAGTCCAATCCACGAGCCCGTTGACTATTCTATCACAATATCTAACACACGTTACAAAGTTCCTAAACGTGAATGACCATCACTTCTAATAAAAACTATTAAGGCTAACAATCTCCCCCTAAGGGGTGGTCATTCAAATGATGCTCCACTTGATTAGGTCTTTACTTTTCTTGAGCTCGAACTTTGTGTGTAGATATAGAATAGTCTTGAATTTTTGTTCCTTCATGCTTTGTGATCAGTTAATGTGGTTGTCTGCCATTGTCAACTTCGTTTGTTTGGTGTCTCCACGTCTTTCTCCACCATGCTCACACTTCTATTTGTCTTTTGGTTACCAATGATGTGGTTCTCGAGTCTTTAACTTTGTAGATTCTTTGACATTGACGAAGAATCATCTTTAACTTTGTGTAGACTTTGATTTTGATGAGAACTTTCATGTGTTGTTGGTATGAGCATGTGGATAATCTGCACGATCAATCCGCTCCGGAGCTTCCATAAGAAGAAAACATAAAAACATGTTAGTAATAAGCGGATTCCGGCACTTACACGTTTGAATTTCGAGGGTGTTGACAGCATAATGTGAAAACACATCTCTAATTCTCACAAAGGCCGTTCCTGAACTGGAGTCCCACAAATGAGATAACGCGATATACCGAAGTATATCTACAGTTCAGATGAGTCGCTGAGGTACACCGAAGCATCACCTCACGACTGTAGACCCTTTGAGACACACTAAGCGTAATCCACGGGGAGTTACCGAAGTGACCTGCTGTCAGGGCTTCTTGATGTTGACCCTGGCAGGAGTTTCCATTCAATCACTGAAGATCACAGATGTGAAACTTCTCATAAATGTTCTGGCAGATTGCTAAGATCTCGTGATAGGACTCTGAATATATCACTTGTGTCCTTATTGATGAACAACAAGCGATCTCATGTCAAGTGTTCCTATGAGATCTTTTGATGAATCTCGTGGCTCTAGACTCAATTAGTGCATTTTGGTTTTCCTGAGCGGAGACTAGGAAGAGGGTCTCCTTCTTCAATACCAATGATCTCAAAGAGAAAGTCGATAGATTATGTAGGGTTCCCAGTGAGAATGAAGCAAATCCTTTTGAGAGGAATTGAGTGGCTAGAAGGTTTAGTGCAGTGCGTCACTGGGTCCATGACGTCTTTGTCTTCAATACCAGTGTCATCTAGTGACAACAGCGAGTGTGATGAATTGAACCCGATTTTTGCCCTAAGGTTGAATATGGAGGGCTATTTCTTTTCACCCTTTCTCATTACATTTCTTTTTAATTCTTCAACCCCTTCTTTCTCCTTTCTCACATTACTCCTTTTTTTTTCAATCATTCCTAAGGACTTCTAATACTAACTATTTTTGAGTCCTTGGGTAGATCCCTCCGGCTCTGGCGGATCATAAGACGAATTTCCTATCCTTAGTCACCTTATAACTCCATGACTGTCCCATGTTGCCATAAAACCATTTTTCTAGAAAATCTCACAGAGTGTTTATGAAAGAAAACATGTTTGAGACACTCCGCGAGTTTTATATTTTCATAAACACTCCCCCTTCACATGTGCTTATGAGTTTTGACAGAAATCTGCACATATAGGGTAGAGTTCGCACTTTTTGAATTGATCGGCTCATGATAGACAATTCCCCACGAGACACAGTTACGTTGCCTAGTTAAAGAGTTCCATTGTCAGTTTTTAGGTGACAACTAGCTCTAATAACTAACTTGAAGTTGTAAACACTCCTTGAAAAGGAGGTTAGACCCATGAAAGTGCATATCTATCACAAGTTTCTCGAGATGGTACATTTACTAACATTGATTCCCGTCAATTCATTGGTTCCGACTGAGTCGAGCTCATTATGAGATTCAAACACCGATCATTAAACATTTTTTGATCACATTTTAATCACGTCTCCTCCCCCTCAAAAATAGCATAATCATGATATTTTTGATATCAACGGATTAAAAAACATTTATAGAAACTCGTGGGGAGACAAACGGATTTGATTTAAGCATGAATTTGGAACATTTTAGTTTTATACTCCCCCTTTAATAAAGCATAATCAATTAAAGGGTTTTAGAGGGAGTTATCTTGAGCACAAAATATTTTGAAAGATTTTGAAAATCTTTTTGAACAATCTTGAAAAGGTGCTCAAGATGATGATGATTTCTCACCGTTTTAAAGGTAGTGCATCAAGCGTACACTTGATTTTTTCTATAAAAGCACGAGTTTTGATTTGAAAATAATCAAAAGTCATCATTTTAGTCCGGTTTCGACGAAGTATACGAAAGCCATTATTTTGAAGAAATTTTTGAGAAACGACATGTTTTGAAAAACATTAAATAACTCTCGCTCAAGCATCTGTATATACCCGTATCATTGTTGAATGACATTTCTAGAAACGTACAGAATATCGATTATACGAGACATGTCGTGAGAAGAATATTTTTGGATTTTTGATTTTATATTGTTTTTGTATTTTTGAAAAATTTTATATTTTATATTTTTCTTTTGTTGGTTTTTCAAATTTTGTATTTTGTTTTTCAAAAATATTTACAAATAAGCTTTTGGAAAATCATTTTCAAGAAGATTCGAGAAGACTTTCTAACTCCTCAGGGGTTAGGCTTCGGATTCCAATTCGTCGAACTAAATAGTCAAACCTTTCTTTTGGAAGGGCTTTAGTTAATAGATCGGCGAATTGGTAATCTGTCTTCACGAAGAATAATTCGACAGTACCTTCTTCCACATGTTCTTTTATGAAGTGATAGCGGACTCTGATATGCTTAGTCTTTGAGTGATGAACAGGATTGCATGATATGGCTATGGCACTTTTCGAGTCACAATACATAGGTATTTTATCGAAAGTAAAGTCATAATCTGTGAGTTGTGTTCTCATCCATATAACTTGAGCACAACACGCAGATAGAGACACATACTCAGCTTCAGCGGTTGAAAGTGCAGTGCAATCTTGTTTCTTTGTGCTCCTCCGGATGTACTTTTTGCTGTAACTTGATCACCTGCGTGGTCCGCATCTGAAAAGGCAATAAGATCAAATCCGGATTCCTTCGAATACCAAAGTCCCATGTGAATGGATGTCTTCAGGTACCGAAAGATCCTTTTAACCTCTTTGAGGTGCAGTCCGGTAGGCTTTGCCTGAAACCGTGCTAATAAGCAAACAGTAAAATGAATATCTGGTCGACTAGCAGTGAGGTACATGAGAGAACCAATCATGCTCGGATATTTCTTCGGATCAATAGGTTTCCCAAACAAATCGGCTCCAATTTTTGGTGAAGTTACCATTGGTGTTCCGACCGAGTCACAATTATCCATACCATGATTTTTCAAAATCTCAGTTGTGTATTTAGCTTGATTTATAAAAATTCCACGAGGGGATTGATGTATTTGTAAACCAAGAAAGAATTTTAGTTCCCCCATCATGGACATTTCAAATTTGCTTTTCATGAGATTTTCAAAATGTTTTGAAAGATTCGGATTAGTGGACCCAAAATGATGTCGTCCACGTAAATCTGAACAATCAAAATGTCATTTTTGCATTTTTGTGTAAACAAGGTAGGATCAACTGTTCTTTTGGTGAAATTGTTTTGGATAAGGAAAGAGGACAGTTCGTCATACCACGCCTCGAGCTTGTTTCAATCCATAGATTGCCTTTTTGAGTTTGTAGACGTAGTCCGGATGTTCCATGTCTATGAAGCCTTCTCGGTGACTCACGTACACTTCTTCTTCGAGTTCCATTCAAGAACGCGGTCTTAATGTCCATCCGATAAACCGTGATGTTTTTGTGAGCTGCATAGGCTAAGAATATCCTGACTGCTTCTAGTCTAGCTACCGCGCGAATGACTCCTCAAATCTATCCCTTCTTCTTGTCTGTATCCTTTGGCCACAAGACGAGCTTTGTTGCGAATTACAGTCATCTCTTCATCCCTTTTGTTCTTCCATAACCATTTGAGATCAATGACGCGAATGTCAATTGGTCTTGGAACCATTTCCCAAGAGTCATGTAGACGGTATTGGAGAAGTTCCTCCCCGTGATCGCTTCTATCCATGCGGGATCTGCCATTGCCTCCGAATGTTTTTCGGTTCAATATTGCTAATTGAGCAAAGATAAATGCACAAGTCGCAATCGGTGGCAAGTTGACGTCTCGTCTGAATTGGCCTTGAAGGTTCACCAATAACTTGTTCAATTGGGTGGTCTTTTGTCCACTTCAGAGTAGAAAGATACCGTTGGTTATACGTATGCGAGTTAGATGGTTCTCGTAAGCATGAAGATGATTCAGCTGATTCCGTAGCAAACGGGTTTTCAAATAAGTCTTCATCTAACGTTGCATCGTTATGGTTTTGATTTTGCTCATCAACTGCTAGTAGAACGGGTGTAATAACTGTAGTAGATGTGGATGATGTTGCTGGAGTTGGTGCATTGGTTTCGACCATTGTAGATGCATCTTCTGTTGGTGGTGGAGGATGATTTTGAGCGGGTGCAGCGGAATGATGGTTTGATGCATTTGTCGAAGTTCCACCATAGTATTCATCGAACATTAACTCAAAGAAATTCTCCCATTCTTGTTCTTTAGGATTGTCAAGCGAAGTTGATTGAGCTCTTTGAGGTACGAGTCCTAAACTGATGTGTCCAGAAGTCTGCTGGTTTAGTGCGGGTTCTAGAGCGAGTCTCTCGGAAGCCATATGTGAAAGTTCATCAAATTTCACATTCATCGTCTCCATGATCCTCCTAGTTCTCCTGTTATACACCCTGAATGCCCTCGAGTTATCTCAATATCCAATGAAGATTCCAATATCACCTTTTGCTTTCAGTTTTCCAAGATCTTCTCTGTCATTCGTAGGATAGCACAAAGCGCCAAACACGGGAAAGTAAGAGATATCCGTTTTCTCGTTGTTCACAAGCTCATATGAGGTTTTATTGAATCTTGGATGGATGAGGGATCGGTTCTGAGTGAAACAAGCAGGGCAATAGCATCACCCATAGAAATAACAGTGTACTAGAATAGATTAGCATTGTGCGAGCAGCTTCCACAAGAGTTCTATTTCTTCTTTCAACTACCCCATTCGGCTGTGGAGTTCTAACAACCTGATGTCCGATGTGTAATTCCAACATCTTCAAAATAAGTTCTTAACTCCTGATTTGTGAATTCAATGCCGTTGTCTGTTTTACAACCCTGGAGTTTGAAGAAGTACTTGAATACGCTTCGAAGGTGATGATGATGCTCGGTGCTTCGCTCTTTGATCTCAGAAACTTAACCCATGTATATCTCGAATAATCATCAACGATAACAAGAATATACTTTTTACCATTAATGCTTTCAACTCTCATTGGGCCACATAAGTCCATGTGCAACATATGCAACTTTGCTTCCGAACTAGGTACGGTTTTGGGTTTATATGATGCTCTTTTGCTTTTTCCTTGTTCTCATGATGGACATAAGTGATCCTTGGTGTATTTGAACTTTGGAAGTCCGTTGACGATGTTGTCTTTGGCAATTTTGTTGATGGTGTCAAAATTGAGATGGGATAACCTTCTATGCCACAACCAGGACTGTGTTCCAGATGCTCGTGTCATAAGACATATTGGTGATGAAGAGGCCATTTGATTGATGTCGATAGCATACAAGTTAGTATCACGATTCCCAGTTAAGAGATCAGTGCCATCCAAGTTTCTAACGAAGCAAGAATTTTTCCTAAAAGCAACCTCTAAATCTGCATCACGTAACCGCCCGACTGAAAACAAATTGTGTCCCAACCCTTCGACATAGTAAACCCGAGTAATCAAATAATTTCCAAAAGGTAGATCTCCATAACCCATGATAGCTGCTACATGATCATTTCCAAACGCACGGTTCCCATGATTTTCCGACGAAATTGATCAGTAGCTTCAGATTCCTGGTCATGTGCTTGGAGCAACCCGAGTCGACGATCCAAAGACATATTTTGATAACCTGCCAATAATGTAAGAAGAAGATTTTGGAAACCGTTTTGATTTTGGTTCCGCTGGGTTAGAGGTAAAATCCGGATCACACTCAAAGAAGTTTTCAACTAGGTATTCTGGTTGGTCACTCATTGTACCATTCTAGAGTGTGAAAGTTCTACCTGTTGGTTTCCAAATGTCATCCCTAAAGTAAACATTATGCTCCCTATCAGTAGTGTAAAGCCTAAGTCTCGCAACTAGTCTTCCTATTCGTTTAGCATAAGTTCTTTTGGTAACATTCTTCTTAACAGGCTTAACAATCTCATTCTTAGAAACACAATCATCATGAACATTAGTTAAAGATTTCTTGCAAGTTAAACAAAGAGATTCAACACATTCATTAGACTTAGCAAGTTTCATAGGTTCGGTACATTCAGATGAAATGTCTTTCTTATTCAAAAGCGGTAAATTCCTAGGGTGTTCTTCCACTTTCTTCTCTTTATTCAAGCTACTACTCCTAGAGGCATGCGAGACTCTATTGTTCCTTGTATTGCTCTTAGGCTTTAGTCTGCTGCTCCTAGAGGTGCTTTCTAGTCCTGTAGAAGGTAAGGCACACGCATTAGGATTCACATTTTTATGAAGGGAGGTGGTTTTAGCTTTCCTAGTCTCTTTAGAGTGCTTATCTAAACTTATGTCGTTTGTTCCATATGGTTTAGATGTGGAGGCAGACGCATTAGTGGTACTCATCTTAAAAAGGCCAGGAGCTAAAACTTTTGGTTTCTCGATAACAGCTTTTCCTCTATCAATATTTTGTTTAGGTAGGGCAGGTGGAGTGACTGGTTTTGATGAAACATTTTTCTCATTGACTTTTGGAGGAGGCATAGAAACAGACATTTTTGGTTTGGAAACCGGTTTGGGAACATTATCTTTCTCCGCAGTCAATGGTTTTGTAATCACAGTATCCACTGCCTAACCAAAATTTGACTTTCCAGCTGAGCCCTCAAAAGATCATTTTTCGCATTCATGTCATTGTAGGCACGCTCATACGACAATTTGTCATATTTGCATTCCTCAGTTTTTCGATCAAGTTGTTTAAAATATGAGACATTTTCTTTTTCAAGTTTTTCAAGAGCTTTTTCATATTTTGAAACAATTGCGGAGGTCTCAGACTGGAGTCTTTCATGATCTTCAACAGAATATGTTTGTAAAATAATGGACATGATATCGGTAGTCATAACATCTTCGAAGAGAGAATCATTCAAATTTTCCAAAACTTTGATGTGTTCAACACTGTCATTAACTTGCTTTACCAGGGATTTATGGTCCTTGACAAAGTCAGCTGTTTCTTTCAAAAATGCTTGTTCAAAATGAATTACCCTTGCACTGATGGCATTCAGCTGAGGGGCAATTTGAGTTTCAAAAAACTTTCTCTGTTCAATATCAAAACTAGAGAACCAGTTATTAGGTGTAATAGTGGTTTTAGTTTTAACAGTTTCTTGAAGATCCGCAATTCTCGTTTTCACATTGTCTAAAATACTTCTCGCATCACTTGAGTTAAAAGGATTGTTTGAAGACATTTGTTCAATGTTCGAAAGAGATTTTGAGACAACGACTGGTTTTGAAACAGATTTTGAAGCAGGAGTTGACTCGTTGTTTGAAACATTTTGTGTGATGGAGAACTTTGAATTTTCATTTTGTTTGACAAAAGTAATTCCGTTAATTTTGTTCCATTTGTTATAATCAATTGGTTTGATTTCCGGATGTTTTTGTTTCATTCTTGATCTGCTCTCCTCAGATAGTTCCAACGTTTCATGAGAATCATGCACAATTATGGGTTCATGCAAAACATTTCCATTGTTTAACACATTCTGAGATTTCTGAGCTTTCTTGAGGAACGAGGAAGGGTCGTTACCAAGTGCCATTCTATTATTAGTATGAAAACTCGGATTTACTTGATTAGAAAGCATCTTGATTGTTTGAGCAGAATGACCCGTGTTAAGAAGCAAATTTTCCAAAGTTTTTATCTTTTCATTCTTATCAAGAATTTCATCAAGAAGAGAATCTTCTCTTCTCATTTTGAAAAATCAAGAATCAATTGCTTCTCTTTTTCAAGATTAGAAAAATATTTTTTTGTTTGGAAAGTTGGTTATTTAAATCAGAATTTCCTTGTTTAAAGATTTAATTTTCATGTTCAAATTCACATCAAGTGTGTTATACTTGATTTGCAAAAGTTGTTCTTTAGAAACCAAATTTCGATAACCAATTTCTAATTCTGATTCTTTGCTTTTCTGAAATTCAAAGGCTTTTGCGTTCTCCTTGTAACTCTCAAGCTCAGCGGTCAATTTGGCATTCGCGGCCTTAACATCGCGATTGACCTTTTTAACTTTCTCAATTTCAATGCCACAGTTGTTGATTAATGATTCAAAATAAGCACGAGTTTCCTCATCAGTCTCAGTATTTTGTGCCACACAGCCTCCACTAGGATCCACATTTGGAGTTTCAGAGTTAGTATTGCTACAACTTGGATTGTCCAGGTATGTATCATAAGTAGGTGTTGGCGTCACAGAATGATGTTCGTCATGAGTAAACACATCAAATATGACATTGTTATAGCATGGATCGCTGATTGGTACCTCGATATCGTTGGCGTCATAGACAGGAGGTGCGCCGAATCGTGTCGTACTTAGTCTCCTGAAGATTTGCCATGAAGATGCAGGTTGCATTGAGTTCCTCGAGGTCTTCCAAATCATCCATAATAGCCATGAAGTCATGTTCCTCAGAACTCAATTGAAGTCCAGATTGTTCCTTTGTACCAACATGATAGCTTTTCATGAGATACGCAAGATCCTTCCTTTTCGGCTTAGTTGGACAATTCCTTGCCATGTGACCCAATCCTTGACAGCTATAACACTTAACCTGATTACCCTGATTCACATTTCCATAATTCCCAACTCCTGGAGCTGCAACATTCCCATTCTGGATTACCCACTCGTTCTATTCCCAACATTCTGACCCATCCGATTACCCGACTAAAACCGCCTGATTACCCATACAAAATCCAGTAGCATATCCTTGTTGATTCCCAATAACTCCAACCATTTGACCTTGATTACCCATGTTTACACCCGGCTGTGCAATTTGCCTGTTGCGAGTGTTTGATGAAATCCTTTGGTTGTTGTTAGTTGGTGTGGAATAGCGACTTCTGAATGCTTTACCCCAAGAATGCAAATGCTTGTGACAAAGCTTCTTCTTGTTCCATTTCAAGATCAGTGATTCCTTGTTCTCGTAATGTTGTTGTTCATGTGGATAGTTTTGTTGTTGAGGGATGTATTGCCGCAAGTTGTTGTTAGTGGAAGATGATGAAGCTTGTTGTTGTGTATTCACCGGAGTTTGAGTCTTTGCAATGAGTGCCAATGGATCATGATTCTTTGCTAATCTTTCTTGCCCGACTTCATTCACTTCATTTTGGTTTTGTTTCAGAAAATCGTTGAGTTGATCAAAGTTCACTTGATGTAAGTCTTTTGTTTGGTTGACAATAGTGACATATCGTCCCCATTCTTCCGAAGATTGTTCAGAACTTGATGTTGCTCACGATAGTTCTGGGTGTCAACTTGTTTCTGATCACCTCATTCATTAAAGTGCAACCGTCCATAGTAGGATTCAATGGGTTCTCCCGGAGTAGGTAAACTTCTCCCAAGAAGTTAGCAGCTTGTTCTCCGTATCTTGTTGACCAATTTCAGTTCCATGACAAAGCCGTCTAACACGTTCCCACATGTCGAAAGCAGTTTCACAACTCTCTACAGCAGCAAAGATGTCTCTTGGTAAACCCAGTTGGACAATATGAATTGCCATGTCATCTGCTTTGACTTGTTTCTAATCCTCTTCAGAGTATTCCGATTCTTTTTGAAGACGAAAAAATGGTGGGACGGGAGGTGTTGCATTAGCATTTCCAGGGTCTTGGACTTGTCGAGGTATGACAGGTCCATTCTGAATGGATTTGATCATTAATTTCCCATTAGGTTTTGTCTTGATGTAACGAAGCATTCGACTTGTCCATTGAAGATAACCACCTTTTTCCAACATAGGAGGACGGTTTTCGGCACCGGCTGCATGAATGTCTTGTTGACTTGCCATTGATGAAGGTATGTTCTGATAAAGTTGATGTAGGATCGATTCAACGATAAAGGAGTTGTGTTTAGTAAGATATTGTCGTTTGAAGTTTTTCTGAAAGTCGTACTCGTAAACTTGGTTCTTAGTCAAAAAAACATTTCCCCCAAAATTTGAAATTCACTATAAAAATCAATTCTAAGGTCGTATGAAAAATTTGAGTTATGACAATTTTGACGCCAAATTTGACCCGAAAAATTTGAATTTAGGCCCAAAAATTTGAATTTTTGACCAAAATTTTCACAGTTAAACCAAAATTTGAATCTCGCGTAAAAATTGAACGTTTAGTCTCCTCAAAAATTTAAATTTTACTCAAGTTTTCCCGCCAAAAAGAAGTTACGAGTAGGATGCTTAGGCGTAGAGATTGTGCTTAGGCGTAGGATTCTTAGGTGTAGGATTCCTTATGCGTAGACCAGTATCTTACGCGTAAACTTAAGGCTTAGGCGAAACAAAATGCTTAGCGTAGAAATCTTATGCGTAAGTGGAACTTATGCGTAGATTGTTACGCGTAGGCGGCTTATGCTTATGCGTAAACTTAGGTTTAGAACCAAAAATCCTTTACACTATCACAGCGTAAAAGATATCCACAAGTCGAAGTGTTCCACACACATATCCAAGTGAGGGAAGCACTGAGTAACCTTTGATGCTCGAAGATTCTTAGCCAAAAAGTTATGCGTAGACAGAGGACGTTGACTTTTATTACGCGTAGAACTAGGGTTTTGACCTACGCGTAAAAAATTTCCAGTGATTCAAACAATTTCTCTTGCACAAACAGCCTTAAAAGCACTCGAATAACACAAAAATGTTGACCTTTTTCACCCAAAGTGCTTAGAAAGCTTACGAGTAGAAATGACCAACGAACCAAAAACGAGCTTAAAAATGATTTAAAACACGTAAAGCTTCGAACTTTTTGCAAAAAACTGAAACTTTAGCACCAAATAAACCTTAAACCACAAGAATCTTGAATTTTTAAGTGCAAAAATTAAAGCTTTAAGCGTGACCACGTTTGATACCGAGAGCTTACGCGTATCAACACAAACAAACACAAACACTCCTAAACCATTGTTAGGCGATTGATACCAATTGTAGGACCTCACTTTTATCAACCTTATCACAAACCCAACACGAACACAAGTATAACCACGTAAACCAAACACACGTTATGCGTATAAGATGAAGAAATAAAAGATGAGAAAGATGGTGACTTGATGTTATGCGTATGAACAAGATAGAGAGATGAAAACAATAAGTTT
Source organism: Chrysanthemum makinoi (assembly GCA_910596185.1). Classification (NCBI taxonomy): domain Eukaryota; kingdom Viridiplantae; phylum Streptophyta; class Magnoliopsida; order Asterales; family Asteraceae; genus Chrysanthemum; species Chrysanthemum makinoi. Next base: position 151,977,476 of record OU343223.1, on the reverse strand, counting down.
TATTGCTCCAAAGAAAACACACACACACACACTCTCAAGCACACCCCTCAAATGAGACTTTGAGGGGTTTATATAGTACAAGTAGAAGATGCCCTAATGGGCTTGGCATGGGCTCGTTTGGATTGGATTGGACATGGATTGATATAAGGCTAGCTTAACTAAACTAATACCCATTTAGCTTAGTCTAATCCACGAGCCCGTTGACTATTCTATCACGATATCTAACACACGTTACAAAGTTCCTAAACGTGAATGACCATCACTTCTAATAAAAACTATTAAGGCTAACACGACTCAACAGCAAGTTGAAGATCTTCTACACGTTCTTTGATGACTATGCTTCTGATGAAGATAAGCAAGGACTTGATGTATTCACGTTGTACTTTAGCCGAGAATTGTCTCATGCGTCCCCTGACTTTGGCAAGATACGATATTCAATGTCGCTGAGAGACAAATTCTCAAAGTCCGCTTCACTGAATGCATAATCCCTTTCGCCTTGTCTTTTGACCACGATATTCTTGAAGAAAGTGTAGTCCCATTTAGACGAAAGATCAACATGTTTAATAGCAACGATTCCTTTAGTACTGAACACTTCATGTTGAGACTTCCAACCTAGCGCGTCTGTAGTAGATTCGTCGGCGCTCGTGCCAATGGTGAATCCCATACATTGCATCACGGTCATACACTTCCACATTGTTGGAGAACATGTGGTTAGCCTTTTCCTCGATAGCTATGCAGTTAGAGTAAATGGCTGCTGGGAACGGAAGTGTCAGTGATGTAGCGTATTTCCTTGAACCGTCGCCACCGTGTAGAAGGAATTCCAAATACTTGTTGAAGAAGTATCAGAATGGAATCTTAGGCTGATCTGGTTGGCCAATTGTTGGTAGAGATTTAGACCAGTCAGTGAAATATGGAGGATTGTCCCGTTTGGTGAAGTCGATGTTTGCTTCGGGGTTGAGCCAATCCATGTTGTTAGACATAGCTCGTGCTATATTATCAAGGTGATACTCAACTTCAATAGCACTTTCCGAGTGTCTTGAGCAGTTGAAATGCTTCATTCTTGATTCGCTTCAACTCGGATTTCGTCATCTTTTCACACGGAATTTTTCTTGCAATAGCTTTGCATGCTCCAATGTACTACATTCTGTAACATCTTGACCTTCAGATGGGTAGGGAGTGGAATCAACAAGATTTGAGAACCAGTCAAATTCAAGATCATCCTCGCCTAGCCATGATGGGGCGTACCATAGGCACCTTTTTCTTCTTTTCTTTGGCCTAGTTGAGGATTCCGGTTTTTGGCTTTGTAGAGATATGGGTTGTTGTTGGGGCTCATGGAATTCCTCATCGTCACCACCCGTATACTCAAAGTGATCACCGGTTTTCTCGAGTCCGGGTGGTAACTTAGAATCCTGAGGTTTTTCTGTAGAAGAGCGAGGAGGAGATCTTTGTTGAGCTAGAGTCCGTTGGGGTGGAGGTTGCATTGAGGATGATTCACCAGACTTCTTCGGGCATTTGGGCTTGTTGTCCTTATCCTTCTCTTTATCTTCGTCGTCTCTTGACGCTTTAGGCCTTTCACTTCTTCTCTCGCATGCTGACTTGAGTTGGTATTCCAGCAATGCTTCAAACAATTTACCTTCGTAGGAGGCAAATGTTGCAGAGCGTTTCGACATTTGAGCTACCAGCCGGTTCACCAATTCAGCATCAGAGAAGATTATGGGATCAACTGGATTGATGTTTACATGCATTGGAGTTGATTTCATAGTTTGCTTGGCCAAATGCAATAGATTTGGATAAAGTTGTCTGGTGTACATCTCCTTTCGGTTTAGGAACGACGTCAAGAAGGAACTTGTGAGTGTATCCCTTGATCATCTCGTCCATTTTCCCTTGAAGATCATCTTTCATGAGCTTCTGGACATACTCCCTTTCAACTTGCATCTTGTCTTTCTTATCATGAAGATATTGTATCTGGTCAGCAAGAAAATCTAACTTCTTCTTTGTAATATCTTTTTCTATGACCTGCTTGACAGCTTTAACGATTCTGGTCTTTGCTTGAGAGATCCAAGACGCTGTTGGCTTCTTCACTGATTTGGATGTGGATTTTGTTGTTCTTTTAGATGGTGGTGGTGAAGAGTGAGGAGGTGGATCAGATGATGATGAACTGTGAGGAGACTCCGGGTCCTTAGATGGTTCAGACGTTTTCTCCTTAGAACGTGTGGGACTGTCACGAAGAAAGCGATCATAATCGTCATCATCTTTTCCACTTAGCTGCCATCATCTTAGTATCATCACCAAATGCTTTCTCGCATTTTTCGTGTCCGGTTCTTCAATGTCAAACGTAATAGAATCCTCCACGTTGTTGTTGTTGCTCATGAGTGTGGCACCGTGATCCCTTATCGGGTCGATTAACCGCATCAGGACCTGGTGTAGGTTGAACTCCACCACTCGATCCTCTGGGGCCACCCATTTGATCCTTAGCAAATTCTTTTGCAACGTGTTGGAGTCTAATGAATTTGAACTTCTTTCTGTACTCAGTGTCCAGAGGCTCTTCTTCTGATTCTTCTTCTACTTGTTCAACTACTGGAGTCTTTCCTTTTCCTTTATCTGCTGGTGGACTGGGAGGTTTAGCGACTGTTGGAGTGATATCGGTTGCAGTTTCTGAGTAGGTAACCTCTTCTTCTGATTGAGTATCTTCATAACTTTCATCCTTCAGATGTTGTGGCGATTTAGGTTTGGGGATTGGAATAGCTTCCTTCGAGGGAACTTTCCTTTTGCGACCAGGTGACCTCTTAGGAAACTTTCTCTGACCTTCAGTAATTGTAACACTCCCTGCACTTCCTTGTCGGGTTTTCCTTCTAGGTGTACCAGCAGATTTTTCATCGAGAAAACCAACTTTGTTTTCTTCCACAGCAACCAAATACCTTTTATAAGAGTAGAGTTGTTTGAGTTCATCTGAGAGAAGGTGATCTGGCAACACAGAACCTTGTTTCTTAGTTGTTGACCCTTAAATCTGACAGTTAGAGTGGATTCAGTCAACATATCATGATTGTCTGGGTCATTGATTCTCTTGGGGATATCAGGGTTATATCCAAGTGCTCTCTGGATCAACAGTTTTGTATATCTGATATAAGGAATCTTTAAGCCAAGCTTTTTGAGGAATGTCATCATGTCATCCCATATCAGAGCTTCAACTTCGATGTGCTTCATGTTGATTAGAGCCCAAAAGATTTGCAGTTCCACGAGCTTGGGATGCTCATAGCCGCTGTCACGACCAGAAACAGATTTTGTGATGATGATATAAAGGGTTCTCCAAGGCTGAGGAATGTTCTTTAGATCCACGTGAGAATGCTTAGTGATAACTCCTGAAGCTTCGTCATACCCAATATCACTCAAAAATTGCAAACAGCTCTTCAAGAGGTGCAAATGAGTATTCAGTTGGTATGATGTCAAGAATGAGGAGAACAGCCCTTAAATCTGCAGGAGTGATGATGATTTGCTTGTGATTGAGCGTTACCGTCACCGCATTTTGACCTTTGATCATTTGCATTGTATTCCATGAATCGCTGAATGTAGATCTCCTGTGGCGAATTGGTGAGCATGTTCTGATAAGGATGGCTTTTCAGAATGTCAACAGCAATGAGACAAGAAGATTCCGAGCAGGTGAGAGTATCAAAGTCAACTCTGAGGTTATTCTTTCCAATCTTCATCGGATAGCCATGGGGAAAAATATCAACAATGGTGAGAACATTTGGTGCATCCACATTCATTTGAGCGTCCATGTCGTGATCTGAAATATATTTAGCCAACAGAACCAACATATCGAAAGACATAATGTTAGTCAACAGAAGGTTTTATTGTCTACTTATTGAATGAGATATGTCAATGATTGTTACGAGTCCAAAGTCACTTGTTTGTTCAAAAGTCCAATGACGTCGTGAAAATTTTGTGAGTTAGTTAACTTTAGGTTTTAAAGTTTATGTTATCACATATTTTTCACAACATATTAAACGTTTTAAGCTTATTAGTGACATTATTGGTTTCGTGACGTTATGATTAATTTATTTACAAGTATGCACGCGTAACAATTCATAATGAAGGTTTGATCAAGGCTTAGGCGTAGAAATGGTAGCTTATGCGTAAACAGGAGTTATACGCGTAGACACAAGCTTATGCGTAGGTTCTTGTCTTACGCGTAAGAAATATTACGCTTAGGAAAAGAAGACCTTATGCGTAGAGCTTACGCGTAAGCGCATATAAAACCTTACGCGTAAGGCTTACTCGTAAGAGTAGACCTTATGCGTAGAGATCACTGTTTACGCATATCCTTCACAGGATACGCGTAGTCCTTTATGTAGAACCTTACCCGTAAGATTTCTCTTATGCATAACATGCTACGCGTAAGGTGATCCTTATGCGTAGATGTCTAACAACCTTGATTCTGATTTTTTACGAGTAGCAAACCTGAAATAACATCATCATAACATCAATATTAACTCATACATTCATTCTATAACAGATTTAATCACAAACACTCATTTAAACAGTTACGCGTAAAGAACCTTATGCATAAACCAAAACCCTAATAGGTCAAAGATTACGCGTAAGAAATCTAGCCATAGAATTAACACCAAAGTTTTTCTGGTAGTTCTAAGTAGTCATGTGAGTGATATAACCAAGTTTTAATATCAAATTCGCAATTAATCAAAAGTACCCAAATAGCAAGAACATTAAACCCTAATTTCTAATTAACGATTAATTAGTGTTTCTGGGTTGTTTCAGAGCCTGGATAACATCAATTCACTATAATAACCACATCACGCGACTATCTTTTTGACCAAAAAACATTCACATTTGAAAATACCCAAACCCACGCATAAACCCTAATTTACAAACTCACTCTATTCGTGTATCTAGGTGTGTTTTAGTGATGAAAGTATGATCATTGATGTTATATAAACATTTTGACACAATCTTTTTCACCACAAACACCCATTCTTGATTAGGTGTTCTTACGCTTATGCGTAGAACACCAAATCGATCATAATTGAAAATTTAACCGTTAGTTTTTGATTTAAATCAAAACCTTTGTTTGAAAACACGTTTAGATTAAGAAGTCACTTACAAAATGATGATCCAACACACGGATTTGAAGATTGATTTATATGCGTAGGATATGGTTTGGTATGTGTAATAAATGTGAAGATAAGAAGTTAGGTGGAGTGTTTTATTAAAAATTTAAGATTTTGACAGTTTTAGTCCCTCCACCTTTTCCATTTTCATCCAAAGCCTTTAACTTCCTTTTTGGTTACCAAACGAAGAATATTTGGAAATAACTTTGACGACACTCCCCCTCGACTTAAGAAATAATGAAAGTTTATAAATTTTAGTCCAAGGAGTGTCAGAAACCAGAAATGTGACCACCATTATTAAAAGAAACAACCGGAATAAGATAACATGCAAGTACAAGGTTTTATGAAACTGAAAATATTTGCTATTTCCCCCTCAACACTTGATCGGAAAAATACTGAATTTTGAAAGATTAGAGTGTTGACGGAAGATTTGTACTTGCAATGTTAAAAGAAATATAGATAGAAGAATACTTTTTGAAGTTTTATCTGATTTTATATTTTTGTATTTTGTTTTTGAAAAATATTTACAAAAGAGATTTTGGTGTTTGACTGGTTTTTAAGAATGTTTTAAGAGTTCATCCAGTTCCTCTTGAGTCAAACACCGCATACCAATCCGGTGGACCAACTCATTAAACCTAGCAGGAGCTAAGGCTTTGGTGAGAAGATCTGCGAATTGGTATTCTGTACCCACAAAATATAATTCAACACGTACTGCTCCACGTGGTCCTTGATGAAATGATATCAAAGATCGATGTGCTTTGATTTTGAATGTTGAACTGAATTGCACGAGATCGCAATAGCACTCGATTGTCACAGACATCGGGATTCAAATACGTAACCATAGTCTATGAGTTGTGTTCTCATCCAAATGACTTGAGCACAACACGCCGACATGGCTACATATTCTCCTTCGGTTGAGGACAGCGATGTACAATCCTGCTTCTTCGATTGCCATGACACTAGTTTATCACCAAGAAATTGTAAAGCTCCTGAAGTACTTTTACGTGAATCTAAGCATCCTGCGATCGGCCGTCTAAAAGCGATTAGTTCAAAACCGAATCCTTCTGGATACCAGATCCCCAAATTAATGGTTCCCTTTATGTATCGAGGATTCTTTTAGCCTCAGAGAGGTGGGTTTCAGTTGGTCTCGACCGATAACGGGAGCAAAGATAGACGGCAAAAACAATATCAGGTCTACTAGCTATTAGATACATGAGAGACCCAATGATACTACGGTATTTGGTAGGGTCCACCAATTTCCCATGTAAATCAGCGTCTAGCTTCTTGGTATGAGCCATTGGTGTGGCATAGGTGTCACAGTTTTGCATTCCAAATTTGTGTAACAATTCAAGGGCATATTTGGACTGACTCAAGAAAATACCACGGGGTGATTGATGGACTTGCATTCCAAGGAAGAATGTGAGTTCACCCATCATTGACATTTCAAAATGTTTTGTCATAAGTTTTGCAAAAGCATTTGAGTATTTTAAATGTGTTGACCCAAAATGATGTCATCCACATAAATTTGAACGATTAAGATGTGAGCCCCGTGATATTCTAAAAAGAGTGTAGGGTCGACCAAACCTTTGGTAAACTTATTGGCAATAAGGAAGGATGATAACTTATCGTACCACGCCCGAGGGGCTTGTTTTAGACCGTAGAGAGCTTTCTTCAGTTTGTAGACATGATTAGGGAACTCTGGATCGACGAATCCTTCTGGCTGGCTTACATAGACCGTTTCTTTCAGTTGTCCATTGAGAAATGAAGTTTTGACATTCATTTGAAAGACCGTGATGTTCGTGTGAGCCGCAAATGCCAGAAAAATCCGAATAGCCTCAAGACGAGCAATCGGAGCAAATGATTCTTCAAAGTCAATACCCTCTTCCTGTCTATAACCCTTAGCCACCAGACGTGACTTGTTTCTTATTACGGTTCTTTCAGCATCCAATTTGTTTTTCCAAATCCATTTTAGACCAATGACAAAGACCCCTGTTGGTCTTTCAACCAGTTCCCATACTTCAAGACGCTTGAATTGGTTGAGTTCTTCCTGCATGGATTCAATCCAGTTGTCCTTTGTCATGGCGTCTTTAATGTTTTTAGGCTCGATTGGGCGACAGTGAGAGCATAAATGCAATGTTCACCATCTGTGTGAAGACGTTGTCTCGTTACGACTGGTTGATTCGGGTTGCCAATAATATTCTCAAGGGGATGGTATTTTGTCCAACGATGTGTAGAGGGTTGATGTTGGTATACATTGTGCAGATTTTGAGGATTCAAATGGCTTGTTGATGATTCTGCGACATCAGGTGCAGCAGATTCATTAGCAAACGGGTTAAAGAATGCATTTGGATCAAAACCTGCAGGTGGGGGTACTTCATTCAGAACATTATCAGCTGGTGCTGCGTCGTTGGAAGCAGTTTGTTCAACTGTTGTTGTAGAGTCAACTGGTGGTGCTTCTTCAACAAAGTAGTTGTTGTAGCAAGTGTATCGTGTATAAGTGTATTATCAGTTGAGCAAATAAATGCGATACACTCGAGCACGTTCATCAATCTCGTCACTGAACAGAGGAGCAAATAGTCTTTCCATTTGTTGACGAGTAAGCCGAGGGCTTGTTTCAGCTGATGATGGGGTTTGGGGAAGTTTGCGGTTGTGACCGGTTCCAAGCTATTATACTCAGAAGCCATTTCTGTAAGCTCATCAAAATTAGCATGAATCGCTTCCATAACCCTTTGTACGACGATTCCAGATCCGAACCTTTAGAATTCTCACAGATCCAATAAAAAACTCCAATGTCAGCTTCGGCTTTGAGCTTTCCAAAGTCATCACGATCATTATTCGGATAGCAAAGAGATCCAAAGACATGAAAGTGTGTGAGATTCGGTTTACGGTTGTGGAGAAGCTCAAATGGTGTTTTGTTGTGGCGTTTTGTAATCATTGAGCGGTTCTGAGTGTAGCATGCAGTTGAGACAACTTCAGCCCACAAGTAATCTAGAAGTTTAGCATTGATTAACATCGTTCTAGCAGCTTCCACTAACATACGGTTTCGTCTTTCAACAACTCCGTTTTGTTCTAGTGTGCGAGCAATGGATGTTTGATGCTCAATTCCCACTTTCTCATAATATTCCCGAAGAGTTTGATTCACAAATTCAGCCTTTGTCTGTTCAAATTTCTGACGGTGTTCCGGAGCTGAATTTGAATTTTCGTGATAAAGGTGATGATCATCTGTGGAGCTTGATCTTTACTGCGAAGAAAGTAAACCCAAGTCCATCTTGAGTAGTCATCAACAATTACCAAGATGTAGCGCTTGCCATTAATCGTCTGCACGCGCATCGGGCCACACAAATCCATGTGAAGAAGATGTAGCACATGCTGAGAGTTGTGTTCCACCTTTGAAGGAAAATGAGCACGAGTGCTTTTCCCTTGTTCACAAGCTGAGCATAGGTGATCTTTAGAATACCGGAATCGCGGGAGACCTTCAACAAGTTTGTGTCGAGCAAGGTTGGTTATGGTTTGAAAGTTTAGATGTGAGAGACGACGGTGCCATAGCCAAGATTTTGTAGATGTTGCCTTTGAGAGTAGACAAATGGGAGATGAAGCAATCATGTCTTGCATGGAGATAGTGTAGAGACTGGATGAGCGATGGCAAGACATGAGATCATTTCCTTGTAGATCACGAATGAAACAAGTTTTCTCCCTGAAAGCTACTTCCAGGTCTCCATCACAAAATTGACCAACTGAGAATAGATTGTGACCGAGGCCTTCCACATAATACCCCGCTAATTTCGATGTTGCCATTAATGTAATCTCCGTAGCCCATGATAGTCGCTGGTGATCATTCTCGAATCTGATAGTGCCAATGAACTTTGAAACAAAGTTTGATAACAGTTTAAGGTTGCTTGTCATATGTCGGGAACATCCGCTATCAACAATCCAAGGATGATCTCAGATCACCGCATTAGACACGACGACAATGATGAAATAAGTAGATGTGGAACCCGGTGTTAGAGGGTTCAAGCGCTATAGTAGAAATACATTCATCAATGATTTTAGGCATCCATTTAAATCCTAGTGTATTATGTATCCATTTCTGCCATCTCCAACTAGTCTTAAACGGCCGAGTATAGGTCACCATATATGTAACACATATGGTATACGTATATATGGTATACATATATGGTACGTATATGGTTTTTCTTAGGCGGATGAACCCTTTTACATATATGGTATACGTATCAAGTTAAACGGCCGAGTATAGGTGCTATGGTATACGTATCATGTTAAACGGCCGAAGGTGTATGGTATACGGATCTATGGTATACGATCATGTTAAACGGCCGAGGATATTAGGTGTGTTATGGTATACGTATCATGTTAAATGACCAAGTATAGGTGCTATGGTATACGTATCAAGTAAAACTACCGAGTATAGGTGCTATGGTATACGTATCATGTTAAATGACCAAGTATAGGTGCTATGGTATACGTATCATGTTAAATGGCCAAGTATAGTTGCTATGGTATACGTATCATGTAGTTGTTGTTGTTGTTGTTGTTGTTGTTGTTGATGTTGTTGATGTTGTTGTTGATGTTGTTGATCAAAGTAGTAGCTGTAAAGCTGACCATGTTCTTAGTTAACAAGATTATGGTTTCCAAACACCACTTTTTCAATACTAAATTACACATGAATAAAGAAACAACTTGACAACAAAACGAAACAGATCAAACGAAACAACTGGGCAAGCAAACGAAACAACTCAAACGATATGATACACACGACATAGACCATAACAAACATCTCTCATTCAAATTTTTTCCCTGCTACTTCCCGCCTCTAGAACCTCGCACCATCTTTTCCCTTCCTTTGCTTGATGAACTGTTCAAACAATGCTTCAAGATTTGTTACCCTATTTCCCGCATCATCAAATGTGTAATCGAACGGGCTTTTTTCAGCTTCATCTTTTTCCTTCCTTTGCTTAACGAACTGCTCAAACATTGCTTCAGCTTCCAGCGTGTTTTCTCCTCCAACACCATTAGCTTCACGTCCAAATACACCCTCGTAGAATGCCTCTTTCCTTAACCATTCTAGAATGCGGTCTCTCATCAACGGGTCTATGTTCTTATAAGAACCATATTCATCATAAATTGCTGACCCATACGTATCAAGAACTCGAGTAAAGAGATATATCGACGATAAAACCAGTGACCACTCTTTTTCCGGCGTGTAATAAGCCATTATATTGATACGTGTGTTTTGTGAGAATTGACGATTGGGTCATTTATGTTTTTCCAAGCATCGGGGTTTTAGTTCTGTATTAATAGTTGTAATAAAGTGTATTTTTGTAAATATTACTTTTGCCGGGGAAAGGTTTGGCGGGAATTTTCCTGCGCACAATTAGTCTGCTTTGGACTTTGGTAAAATTTTGGTAAACGTAAAATACACTTTCGGCGGGGACAAGTCCCCGGAGAAAGGTTACGTTGAATTTTGACTAGCTGGTCAAAGTTTGATAAAAATCAAACTTACTTTCGCCGCACATGCCCCCGAAAGTGTCCGTTGAATTTTCCATAACAAGTCCGCGTATGTATGTGCTACGTCAGATTTTATTTTGTCGTTTAGTGACTTTCGCCGGGGACATGGTGTCCCCGGCGAAAGTCTCTTCGCCCGTTCATCCGATTGTTGTAGTGTTTTAGATGAGAATTATTAGGCACTGAATTAGCCCAAGAATAAGAATAATTGGAAAAGAGGGAGCAGCCAAGCAGAAGAAGTCTGCAACGCTTTAATCCATTTAATTAAATAATCCTGAATCTTTTGCCTTTTCATTTTCTTTTAGCGGACAGCTAACTAGGCTTTTATATGTTATTCATCCTGTGTAACAAAATTAAAATCCATAAGAAAATTCCACATATATTACACAGATAACATTTATTAAGATTGGTAAACTAGCTACCTTAAAAAGTTAATATATTATTACATTGATATCCGAATACAAAACTGTATTGTTAATTTGTGAAATGAGTTTAAGTATGTGTATACAGCGTTTGGTACCTCGCAACGAACGAATTCGTCGCCAAATGCCAAAAAAGTCGTCGCTATAAGGATTAGCATATTAAACATAGGGGGTATGATGGTTTCTTTCTTAGGTTTGCTTGTATGATACTTACAATGAAGAGTTTTTCCTCCTGACAGAATATTTATTAGGGGGAATTCCCAAAAGAGGACAAAAAGGTGGAGAGTGATCAATTTGATTACAAAAATAAAGTATCTTCCTAATTTGATGAACGCTGCTACTCCATCAATGTGCATGTGTCAATTTTTTTAATAATAAAGTACAGTGGTAGGTGGGTATTTTCCCAAATATTTATTTTTTGTCTTATTATTAAAGATGTTAAAAGACCATAATATCCCAATAATTTATATAAAATAACTTCTCACCACTCTTCTCTCTCACTTTTTTTTCCGGTCACCAATTTCCTCTCTCTTTTTTTCAGATCAACACCACCGTCACCAAGAACATCACCATCACAATGCTCGATATTGTCTAATTATTATAACAGATCGGATATGATATTCAAGACTTCAAGTGTTCTTGACTGGTTGTGAAAGCATGAGCTTGCAAACGAGTTTCGGCCATGATCAACGCCTCCACCATAGATCCGGCCAAGAACATTAAGAAAAAAACCCACGACTTCTCAGATCTCGACCTCTTTATACCAAAACCCGGAAACTAAATCTTGCGGTCTAACAACAAAAAAATCAAAAACTCGATCTACTCACCATCACAAAAATATCACAGATCTTAAAAAAAACCGAAGCTATTGTTTTTTTTCCGATCTACTAGTCTTTGGGATGTGTTTTTCTTTTTTAGATCTTAGATCTGTGATGTCTTTTTAGATCTTAGATCTTAGAAAAAAGAAAAAAAAATACACAAAAAAGAAAAACGAAAGTCACAATAGCAGTGGTTTTGGTTTTGACTGTATGAAATATTTTGGGTTTTGAGTTTTGACTATGTATGAAATATTTTGGGTTTTAACTATGTATTAAAAGAAGAAAGAGAAAAAAAAAACGAAAGGCTGGTGGTGGTGATTGGAAATTTGGTAAATATGTGGTTTTGTATAAAATATGAGTGTATTTTGGTTTTTTAACATCTTTAATAATAAGACAAAAATAAATATTTGGGAAAATACCCACCTACCACTGTATTTTATTATTAAAAAAATGGACACTTGTCGCACATTCAATGGAGTCGCACATTCGCACATTCGCACATGACCAAATTGGGAAGATACTTTATTTTTGTACCTCAAAGTGATTACTCTCCACATTTTTGTCCCCTTTTGGGAATTACCCCTATTTATTATCTTGTAAAGCTTATGTTTAGAAGATAGTGCAGTTTACATTGATCTAGCAATGAAACAAGCATGTAAGCTTTTGTTGTCCAAGTGTTGATGTAATTGCATGTTCAGTCAGTGATTGACGTATTTCAGCAAACTTAACATCGTTCAATTCCAAAGTGCATTTTATTTAACGGCAATTTTTTCACACTTATACTACATATCTCACAATATATCTTACAAATGACTCCACCAATGCTTGAACCCACAACCTCTAGGTTGGTGCCCAACTCACATATCACTAGACCAAAGTATGGATTATTGTTTGGTATTCAGCATGGACACAAATGTACGTATGCGGTATGATACGAAGATACTTAGATACCAAGACCATAACTTTCAGCGAATAAGGGCGTATAATGATTATATTATTCTGGGACTTGGAATTGCTGGCGTGTCATACCTGATTCCTAGACGTGTAGGTTATTTAGATTATGTCAATACTATAGGATTATTAGTGCTAAAAGTAAGAATGAACTGATCCCAAATGTGTGCCCCAAACCCTAGATGACTATACGACTTTTTCTTTTCTTTTTTTCTCTTTGTTTCCTTTTGTTTTGTTTATTAAGTATCACATCAAACCCCAACTTTTCATACCTACTATAAATCTTGGGTCTCCCTCGTACAATTTTAACCAATTAACCAAAGGCACATAAATCTGCTTCTCAAGAGAAAGGAAAAGAAGAAATATCAACACAAGGTGATCCAGCTAGATACAAAAGTTAGAGAAAGATGGGAAGAGCACCATGTTGTGACAAAACCAATGTGAAAAAAGGACCTTGGTCTTCTGAAGAAGATGCTAAGCTCAAGGATTACATCGAAAAGTATGGTACAGGTGGTAACTGGATTGCTCTTCCCCAAAAGATCGGTATATATTGTTCAAATTATCAGTTTCTTATTCACTTTTTTGTTTCCTTGTGACACCCTTTTGAAGCCTAACTTGAAAATAATTTGCAGGGCTTAAAAGGTGCGGAAAAAGTTGCAGACTGAGATGGTTAAATTACCTTCGACCGAACATCAAACACGGGGGTTTCTCAGAAGAAGAAGACAACATCATATGCAGCCTCTATATTAGTATAGGCAGCAGGTTTAATTCTAAATCTTTCTCTCTCTGTCATGTGCTTATGGAAGTTGTGGCCTTGTTGGTTTTATGTTTTAACCCTTGTTACTTGTCCTTTGCATTTGTACGTCATGCTTTTGTTCAATTGTTCTAAGAATATATACATCCCATCTCAGATTCAAATTAAGTACTGTATTTTTATGTTCATTCATATATGACCCTAAGCCCTAGAGATTTAGTTTCTTGTTTTTTTGTCCCTTTTTTGTATATATGATTTGATTTATGTCTGATTAGATGTGGAACCATATAGGTGGTCCATAATAGCAGCTCAATTGCCTGGCAGAACAGATAATGACATCAAGAACTACTGGAACACCCGGCTGAAGAAGAAATTACTCGGAAGACGCAAACAATCTCAGGCTAATAGGATCTCCGGTTCAAGCCAGGATCCAAAAGATAGAAGCGGAATAGAAAGCCTAAGCAACTCAGCTATTGAAAGGCTACAGCTTCACATGCAACTCCAAAGCGTTGAAAACCCTAATTTTCATAACTCTGATAATCGCCTAGTTTGGCCTTGCAAGTTGAACCCTATTCAAGAAAAGTTGATGCAAAATCTACAGCTTATGAATGAATCCTCTAATGCCCTCATGATGCAAAATTTCTCACCTGCTACTCCTCAAAAATTTGAATACTATGCACAATCTAGTAACCCTCTTCAAAAGGAGTATTCCTCAATGAGTTCTATGATGCTCTATGGAACAGAGAATTCCATGGGAATCAACATTCCTGAGTCATCATCTCTTGTCCCCGAATCAGATGGCACAAAACAGCCTCCAAGCATTGAATTACAGCAGTGTTTGGCGTTTCAAGCTGAAATCGACGAGCTCTTGAGCAACAAAGGATCTACTTCACTAGAGGGGCCACATATGAATGAATTTCAAGGTTTCAAGGAGATGCATGGAGCCAAACACGATATGACTTGGTGGTCCAACGAATTTGAAGCAAATTCTGGGTCTTCAAACTCTTGGGATACAACTGGTGTTCTTGATCACAAGTAGACAGACGTAAAGTAACAAGTATTAGTACAACGACGATATAGAGTACAATGATCATAAGATGGCCCAACGATTGTGATTCATCAAGTTTTATTCAAATTTAATTGTATTGCAATTATGTATAAACGTAGACGGTACAAGGAGAAGAAAAAACTATGAAATATGTACATTTGTTGTAATAATGCGCGTAGTCTTAATCTTGTTAAGTTTGTCGAATATATTAACATCTAATATGATTTTGTTTTTCACATCTATGTATATTTCTTCGCTTTCGATAGAAGTTCAGTTATTTCAACATAAACAGTATACAATGCTATTGTGGTATGCCAAGTAACTGACTGAATCATGACACAAACTCATGTCACATGTTACAAACGAGATGTTTGTTAATGGGTTATTCTTACTAGTGATATTATTATTATCTCCGCTCATATTATTACTAGTATTATCTAAGCTCATTGTATTGTTTTTGGGAGGCATAGCCCATTCTAGATTTCTAGTATTATTTATATTCAAACCTTATTTGTCATTCAATACAATTACATATTACAACATGGTATACCTGCCAATCTCCTACAACTTCTCTCTAAACCGATCCTAACTAAAACCAAAACACCCTAACGCGATTCTTTGTTTCTTTTCTCAGTCGACTGCTCCAAAAACAAAACAAAAGAACCCTAATTCAACTTCTATTTACCATTCGTTTATTTGCTTCTCTCTAACCTACATCAATGACAGGTCCAACTCCTATCCCATCTTGTTCCTCGCGGATAACTTTCTTGCTGTCCATAATAACATCACATCTCTTGTACCCATAAAGTTGGACGTTGATAAACTCGATTATTCTTCTTGGTGTTATATATCTAAAAATCTCTGTGAAGGCTTTGAGGACTATAAACATATTCAAGAAGAATTTACTAGTGGTGTTGCTGCGTCTCCTCATACCGCTGAATGGTTAAAGGCTGACTCCGTTGTCAGGATCTTGTTAACCTTTAACCATTCAGCGGTATGAGGAGACGCAGCATATGTAGAAAACTTGTTAATCGACACAGTTTTGGTTTTGGTTCGACTGAAAAATCTGTACAGGGGTGTTTGGGACAGTGGGTAAATCGTGTATATATGCTGAAAAGTAAGACAGAAACTTGTAAACAAAACGTATATTGAATTGATGAATTGATTACAGAAACTTGTCCTAAACGCTGCCATCAAGGGATACAATGTTTACTTTTTCCGAAACGATATACCTATTCTAAGAAACGGTTTTATGCTGTTCTATTCTAATGACCCACTTTGACCCATCCCATAACCCAAGTGTTTACAGGCTTTACATATTACAGAACATAAAAACATAATATACATTAACTATCCTAGACTTTGCTTCTATAACATTAATGGTCCAATATTCACCCCCCTAATGTTATAGACGGCAATCGACTTCATAGACTTCTAAGTTCTTTAATAGCAATGGTGCAGCAACTACTGGTTCATCATCTTCGTATTGTGCGAAGTTAACTTCTTCGTCCTTCCTTGTGCATTCATGTTTGTAATGTCCAAATTTGTTGCACTTGAAGTATTTTATGTGACTCTTATCCTTTTGTAGTTGATTACCATCTTTATTCCAATTTCTTTCGCGGCTTCTTCCTTTGTTATCCTGGTTCGACTTCCTATAATCACAACGTTCGCAACTATGTTGTTTTTCTTCTTCCTTTTCGACTGTTTTGGTGTATAGAAGTTTGTCACGTATATCTTCTTCTTTGCTTGGCCTATTAATTTTTTCCTCGTATGCTTTTAATCTTCCAGTAGCTTCTTGAAATGTCATGGTATTAAGATCAGCAAATTGTTCAATTGCAACAACAATCTGGATAAACTTTGTTGGGACAAATCCTAGAAGTTTTCGAACCAATCTTTTGTTTTCAATTGTGGAACCAAGACTGCTTGCTTGTGACACGAGTTGACTAATCTTTCCGGTGAATTCATTAAGTGATTCAGAGTCTTTAATTTTCAAGGTTTCAAATTTTGACTCTAACGTTTGTAGTCTAGCCTCCTTGACTTTGTCTATACCCACGAATCGAGCCTTCAAGTCCTTCCACATATCAGCAGCCTTCATATGATGAGCGACTTGTAATGTGAGTGGTTCAGGCAAGGCTTGAAATGGATAAGCAATAGCCATTGTGTTTTTCTTTGTATCCACTTCTCCTTCTGGTTCGAGTGCTCCCCATATTCCATAAACATTAAATAGTGCTTTAATTTTTACGGCCCAAATAGTATAATTTGTAGAATCCAGAATTGGGCATTGGAATGTCATTGACATCCCTCCTTCGTCTTTCTTGTTCCAGCACCATCCTTCTTTAGAGTAAAAAAAATGCTTTCGTGTTTGCGCGGCGAATCAACCAACTGTCTCTTGTAGTTCTTTGGTTTTCTAATTCCCGGGCAAATATAAAACTTTTTTCTCCTGTTTTGCGGGGCGAATTAAACCAACTGTCTAAGGAGTTCTTTGGTTTTCTAATTCCCGGGAAAATATAAATCTTAATCAGCTTGGGTTCCTAGACTATGTCTGTCCATAAACGAATTAAGGTTTCCAAAGTATATTCAAACTATTTTCTGAACAAAACTAAAAGAAAAAGTGCATATTTAAAAAGAAAAAAGGAATGTATCTGTTGTGATTCTTCTATGATCGGTTGTCTACTTGCACTCGTTGTTCCCTTTGTAACTGCCTTCTTGATTGGTTTCAGGAATTGAACCTTGGGCTTTGATGCCACTGTTAGATGGCCTTCGATCACAACTTGTTAATCGACACAGTTTTGGTTTTGGTTCGACTGAAAAATCTGTACAGGGGTGTTTGGGACAGTGGGTAAATCGTGTATATATGCAGAAAAGTAAGACAGAAACTTGTAAACAAAGGGTATATTGAATTGATGAATTGATTACAGAAACTTGTCCTATATATACTAAGGAAACGCTGCCATCAAGGGATACAACGTTTACTTTTTTCTAAACGATATACCTATTCTAAGAAACGGTTTTATGCCGTTCTATTCTAATGACCCACTTTGACCCAGCCCATAACCCAAGTGTTTACAGGCTTTACATATTGCAGAACATAAAAACATAATATACATTAAATATCCTATACTTTGCTTCTATAACATTAATGGTCCAATATTGAAGCAGGGTGTTAATATTGTACAAGTATTTAATGCACGAATAGAGTGTCCCAATCATTTTTAAAAGTGTGCAAATCAACTCCTATTCAAGAAATACTTGTCACCGTTGATCACAAAACTGCTAAGGAGGCTTTGGGTTTTATTGAAAAAAAATTTCTTGATAACAAACGTACCAAGATTGTTGATTTGAAGGATGAATTAAGGATGCTTCAACTTGGAGACGTTACCGTGGACGCTTACTTTAGGAAGAATGAGTCTATCACCACCATCTTGACTAATCTCGGATTCCTTATAAGCAACGATGATGTTGTACTTATGCTCTTAATAGCGGAATTTTGTAAAACCTCAAGTTTTACAATCCTTCTATGCAGTGTACCAAATCGTTGTAGTGTAGTATATGCAAGACACGGAGGATTGATCATTGTCTAGGGGAATATTGTTGTGAAAGTCGAAGTGTATATCAAGATAGGTCTGAAGGTGAGGTAGGATTCTTTTGTATTTTTATAATTTTTTATAAAAGCAAGTAAAATCTCAGGGTTTGAAGAGTGAGTGTTTTAACTACTAATTAAACTAACTAAGACTAAATTAAACTAATAAACGGAAAAGTAAATTGGTTGTAACACTTATGATAGGAGAATATGTTCACTTAGATATCTTTACTCCATAGTTATCTCTTATTAATTAGTCGAATTGTCACGTCCATATTTTAATTGGAGCGTTGTATTCTTTATTATTGGTCATAGGGAGGTGCCATATGCCCTAACTCTATGAACGTATAAGTCTCCCCTAAGAAAGTTTAAAGTATATTAAGTCTCCTAGGATCTACAAGTCGCAATTCACGCGATAAATACAACGAGAAAAACCACTAGCGCACTCTAGGGTTGTGTTTAATAAGATGAACAAGCTAGTACATATAAGAGTTATGTTACACCCTGTGTTCGCTTAGACAAAAACTTTGACTTTTATGCAGAAACGACCAAACTTTAACGAAACTTTACACGGAAACGACATAACCCTAAATTGGCCACTCTTTTATGAACTGACAACATTATGATGGAAACCAACCTTTAAGACTATTTTTAAATGAATCTAGACTCAAATACTTTTAAAACGACGGGTAACACCCTAAAGTGCACTATGACCCGTCATGTGCACTAAGGACCCCTAAAGTGCACTATAACTCCTCTTGTGCACTGAGGACCCTAAAGTGCACTATAACCCCTCTTGTGCACTAAGGACCCCTAAAGTGCACTATAACCCCTAAATTGCACCTTTGACCCATTTTTTTGGAAAACAACTTCTATAACATGACATAACGCCAAAATCCAGAAATCATTAGGACAATATAAACATTAAATATATGCATAAACTTGGTCATAACGACCCGAGGAAATGTATTTCACAAAGCAACGGGTATTATGCCAAAATACCCGTTTTAACCCATTTTCACGACATACATCCTGTACCACTTCATTTGCCCACCAAACTTAACCAACATCATTAATATAACATATTAAACTTATTCCATAAACAAATGACCCATTTACAACCCAAAATGGGTATATTTACACTTAATCCAAACACACCTTTAATTATAACCATAAACATACTTTTACTTTTTTTACTCGTGACTATGACATACCATTGCCAATCAAATACTATGATGACCGTGACATATACTCTGACACATGACGACTCATTTACAACCAATAAGAGACTCACGTGGGTACAACGTGGACTTGCGCTCGGTATTCTATACTAAGCTCCAATCACATATCAAACCTTCTACCTTTCGCATATCACATCCTTAATCCCTGCCATAGTACTTCCAAATAACCTACAACACATTGGTTAACTATAACGTAAGCGATAACGCTTAGTAAGTAAAACGGATATAATACAACATCATAATTCATTCACACATTACGCTTATAAACCATTAACCATTGTAACATTAAATCATTAATACATACCTTATCAACTTAAAGCATCAACTTTCCTTTCCTAATCCATTATTGGCTAACACATCACACTAACTTACACATAAACACATATAGCCAAACCATACATTATCCTTAACATAACAAGTTACATAAACACAAAATGTATAAAAATCATTATAACACCATCTTATAACAGGTTTACTTACCTCGACTCCAATCTAACCCAAACAAAGACATCATCAATATTATCATTATCTTCCATCATCATCATCATCATCATCATACCTCCTAACAATCATCTTCATTCTTCTTAATTAAAATCAGTACCTAATAATGCATTCAAGTAACATCATCAACAAGGGTTTACATAACCCAATCTAACTTATCCATCTTCCATCATTATATCATCATATGATCATCTGTTGAAACCTACTTAACTCATATATCTTAACCTCATTAATTAATAAGAAAGGTTACTTACCTAGGAAGATTATAACTAGAGCTTCACCTATGATCACATCTTTGATTCTCTAGCTATTTCTTATCAAGCTCATCTTCCCTCCCTTTTCTCCTTTCCAAAAACCGGACACACAAGCACACCCTAGAGGATGATAGAAACTAGTGGAAGCTTATAGAAACTAGATATTTATCTAGGTTAGTTGAGAGTTTGGCCATTGGGCAAGATTGGCCCCTCAAGTCCCTTTCTTGCTATTTTAGCCACACTTCATCTTATAATATGTTTTCCACTTGACAACTTTATTCCTTTAAGTCTATTTCCCTCATAATTGTGACACATCATATCTTCTATAGCCATTTACACATTCTTTGACTATTAGATTGACCATCGGGTTTGACTAGCCAATCATGTTAAACCTTAGTCAATTTCATCTAGGGTAGGGCCTATTTGTATCCGGGATACGGGCCTAAGTATTCTACCCCCTTATTTAGATTTTGTCCTCAAAATCTCTTGTCTATTACGTTCCAAAACTTAGTCCCATCTTACTCCCGTTCTTACCACTTTCCATTACTTAGCATTCCTTTGAAATGATCTAATTGATATCGCAACACAAGGCACACTATAACACATTTCATACCCTTGTCTCATTCTATTTCTCGCTTAATCTTTCTAATCATACGCTTCTACTTCATCATTATGTCATTCAAGACATAATTATTACAGCTAAAGTATACCATTTAACCATCTCTATGACTATTACCTGATTTTCAAATCATTCCATTTTAACTATCCCTTCAAGGACTATATGTCACTTGAACATTACACACCATCCTTACCACTATTACCACATTTCACTCTAATCATTTTACTATCCCATTAACACTTTTACTATTACGCTTCATTTATCATTACTTCTTTACAATAACTTCCATTCACTTTATGACCACCACGGTCATTTCTCACATTACAACAAGCCACAAAGCAATTTATAACATCGTCTACAATTCCTTAATCGTTCAACTCACACCTTAGATACCTAAATCATATGTTTCACATGACATCTCTCATCTAATGTCGACATCCAACTCTTTCTCTATCCACTTATCTTAGTTCTTATGACCTCTAGCTATTACTAGACACCCATTTCTACCCCTTTACCCTACTCATGCCATGTTAGGAACGCATAAGCCCACTCATTTACACTTCTTCATTTACATAGAAAGGCATCCGAATCGATGTAAATCAAGAAGCACAAACTCATGGTTCGGTGATTCGCAACTTCTTTATTTAAATGAGAAGGCGTCTCAATCCATTTGAATAAAGAAATTATAAACCATCCTACTCATACACTTCCGATACAACACTCATAACTCTCCATTACACGTTTAGCTTTTAAATCTTTTTGTTATTTTTATTCCTCACATTACCTTTTAACTTTTTCGACTTGGATCCATACCATTACCACATTCACTTTGGGGGTATTTTTGTATGCCAAGGATGTAGGGTACCCCTTGCCGATGAAGGCAATACTTTTATCCCAAAGGATATTTAACACATCCCGAAGGATTCTTTAACATGCATTAACTCGGTCATCCCGAAGGATACCTTCATTCATCATCATTAACTCGGTCATCCCGAAGGATTCCATCTTTAACCTTTCATATTTCAATCTCGGATCCAAGTCATTAACATTTTAACGCACACATCATTTCACCCATTTTATTTTGTTAAAGCAAGCGTCGTAGGGCATATGAAACCTGCTTATCATATTTACACCTTTTCTATGTGTTTATACTTCTCACTACAACTTACATTCTTTAACCCGCATTAATCATTTCTACATTTTTACATTACACTTTAGTCTACTCAATTCTTTTACATATAGACCTTACACATGTCATCAACTATAACATATTCATTAACATTCAATTGCCATCCTTACACATTTTAAACATGTTTTATTATTCAATATTTTCATTATAATAATCACCGCTAATGGGGCACCTTAGCCGTGATATAATAATTTATAGACAACACCTTAACCTTATACATACTCATCTCATTCTCTCTTACATTCTTAACTCATCACATTCTTATTCTCATATCTTAAATCATCTCATTTTAGTTATTACGCACTTAAGCAATATCGTATATTTCATCATTTATGTACCATCATACTTCAATCCTATTCTATACTTTCACTATTATTAATCATTTAACAATCAAAGTATCAAATGCAATAATGCCATTACCACATACTATAACACACTTATCATCATTACACATTTTCACTTACGCATCACACACTTTAACTCATTAATAGCCCATCTCTAATACCACTTACCATTTCTATTCACATTCCATTACCGCTACTCTAACACACGTTCATATAATCACAATACGATCACCGACACTAACTGAGGTGCACGCCGATCTAAACACTTGAACACCTCAAGTCCTCCATGTACTTATACTCACATATACGTTAACACTATAAAACAAATTCATCATTTATCAAATTAGATTCACATAATTCGCTTCATAACTTAAACGTTTACTTCCCCACATTAACTACTCTTACATCCAACGCATCTAATAGTGGTTTAAGTCTAGGAAACCTAAAATGGAAACCTAATTCACTTAAACTGAAGCCCTGGTACCAATTTGTCACACCCCGTGTCTGCTTAGACAAAAACTTTGATTTTTACGCGGAAATGACCCAACTTTGACAAAACTTTTCACGGAAACGACATAACCCAAAAGTGACCTCTTGTTATTCTTTTATGAACTGACAACAATCTGATGGAAACCGACCCTTAAGACTATTTTTAAATGAATCTAGACTCAAATACTTTTAAAACGACGTGTACTATGACCCGTCCTGTGCACTAAGGACCCCTAAAGTGCACTATAACCCCTCTTGTGCACTGAGGACCCCTAAAGTGCACTATAACCCCTCTTGTGCACTAAGGACCCCTAAAGTGCAATAAAGGCCCCTAAAGTGCACTTTTGACTCATTTTCCAGAAAATAACTTCTATAAACATGACATAACGCCAAAATTTTCATAAATCATTAGGACAATATAAACATTAAATATATGCATAAACTTGGTCATATCAACCCGCGAAAACGTACTTTACAAAATGACTGGTATTATGCCAAAATACCCGTTTTAACCCATTTTCAAGACATCCAACCTTTACCACTTCATTTGCCCACAAAACATAACCAACATTATTAATTATAAAATGTTAAACTTATTCCATAAAAAATGACTTGTTTACCACCCAAAATGGGCATATTTATACTTTATCCAAACACCCCTTTAATTATAACCATAAACATACTCTTTACTTCTTTACTCATGACTATGATATACCATTGCCAACCAAGTACTATGACGACCAGGACAAACACTTTGACACATGACGACTCATTTACAACCAATAAAAGACTCACGGGGGGTACAACATGGACTTGAGCTCGGTATTCTATACTAAGCTCCTATCACATATCAAACCTTCTACCTTCCGCATATCACATCCTTAATCCCTGCCATAGTACTTACAAATAACCTACAACACATTGGTTAACTATAACGTAAGCGATAACGCTTAGTAAGTAAAACGGATATAATACAACATCATAATTCATTCACACATTACGCTTACAAACCCTTAAACCATCATAACATTAAATCATCAATACATACCTTATCAACTTAAAGCATCAACTTTCCTTTCCTAATCCATTCTTGGCTAACTCATCACACTAACCTTACACTCACTTACACATAAACACATATAGCCAAACCATACATTATCCTTAACATAACAAGTCACATAAACACATAATGTATAAAAATCATTATAACATCATCTTATTACTGGTTTACTTACCTCGATTCCAAGCTAAGCCAAACAAAGACATCATCAATATTATCATTATCTTCAACCATCATCATACTTCCTAAAACTCATCATCATTCTTCTTAATTAAAATCAATACCTAATAATACATTCAAGTAACATCATCAAAAAAGGTTTACATAACCCAATCATACTTACCCATCTTCCATTATTGTATCATCATATGATTATAACTTGATCATATGATGAAACCCATTTAACTTATACACCTTAACCTCATTAATTAAGAAGACAAGTTACTTACCTAGGAAGATTATTACTAGAGCTTCACCCTTGATTACATCCTTGATTCTCTAGCTATTTCTCATCAAGCTCATCTTCCTCCCTTTTCTCCTTTCCAAAACCAGACACACAAACACCACCCTAGAGGATAATAGAAACTAGTGGAAGCTTATAAAAACTAGATATTTATCTAGGTTAGTTGTGACTATTGCTATTGGGCAAGATTGGCCCCTCAAGTCCCTTTCTTCCTATTTTAGTCACAGTTCATCTTATAATACATTTTTCACTTGAAAACTCTAGTCCTTTAAGTCTATTTCCCTCATAATTGTGACACGTCATATCTTCTATAACCATTTACACATTCGTTGACTATTAGATTGACCATCGGGTTTGACTAGCCAATCACGTTAAATCTTAGTCAATTTCATCTCGGGTGGGGCCCATTTGTATCCGGGATATAGATCTAACAAGTTAAGCCAGTTTTCTTATCCTAACGCGAGTCAACCAATTAAACAAGAGACGATAGTCAATAATCAATAACTAGGTTTGATTAGATTTTAAGGAAACACTAATTTTAGCCTAGCATGTTGAAGTGCAGAAAAGAGGCATATAATCAAACAACACATAGATATATTGAATGATTAAAGAGGGATTACTTAACTTCAATAAAACATGAGCAAAAGTGGTTATAAAAGCCATACAAAAGCTGGAAATTTTTCTAGGGTTTTGCATCTCCAAAGTGTTACATCAATAATGGAAACCATACGAAAATATATATAGTTTTACAATTGTGACGGCGTCACTTTATGGTTGTGACGCCGTCAGCTCGCCGTCATTAGGGTTTCTTCAGTTGCATCGTCGCCGTTGTGATAGCGTCGCCTTGTGTTATTGACGCCGTAAGGATGTCTCAGGTCCTCACTCTTTAAAAAGTCTAAGCTATCTCATGTAATTTTTACTCTGGATCTTGGTCTTCAAATGCAAGTGACGCCGTCAGGTTATAAACTTGCTCAAATGTTCTAAGCCGTCACATGTAAAATTTCCACCAAATCATCACGTCCAAATGCAAGTGACGGCGTCACGTGGAGGTTGTGACACCGTCTGGAGCCCTTTTCCAGACTTTTTCGTGACTTGGTCGTTTTCTTGTCCAAATTAGCCCAAAACGTGTCAGTTTCCATCTTTTGCGTCCAAGTACCTAAAATGTGAAAATGAGCAATTTAAGTTAATAATTGATCACAAATATACAAGTTTAGAGCTTAAATGACCCCCTAAAAATGCACGTTTTAAATCCTTATCAAATATCCCTACACTTGGGATTTGCTTGTCCTCAAGCAAATGTGCTTTTATCTAATCAATTTACAAGTTATGGGGCATTTAACATTGGTTTAAAGTAGTTTACCACATCCATAAGCTCTACAATAGTCAAAACAAGAACGTAAATTATATACTAGCACCTCTCATAAAGTGTTTGGATTCTCTCATCTCTCGGGTGTATAAGTTGTATAACATGTATCGAAACGGAAAAATTAAACACTATCTACCTGTCATAGCACATAGATTACCATAGACTTGAGAGAAGATCAAACCTCCACCGCTTTGGTGTAAGTACCTAGGATAAGCTATCAAAAAGGGCTTTTAAAGGGTTGTAACGTTAGGTGTAAGGGTATGAAAAACACGGATGGCGGAACTAGGGAATTTTATTGGTGGCAAGTCAATAATCTAGCTAATCACATGTAAAATGTGGCGTTGCTAAGCCAAGACTTGACTCACTAACTTCTAACTCTTTTTTTATTTTTCTTGACACTATCTTGACTTAAACAAAAATAAAAATGCGTGATGGTAGTCCGTATGTTTTTCTTTCTTTCTTTTTTCTTTTTTTTTTCTTTATTCTATTTTTTTCATTTTTTTCATATTTTTTTTATATATTTTTTTTTCATACA
This sequence comes from Chrysanthemum makinoi, assembly GCA_910596185.1. Classification (NCBI taxonomy): domain Eukaryota; kingdom Viridiplantae; phylum Streptophyta; class Magnoliopsida; order Asterales; family Asteraceae; genus Chrysanthemum; species Chrysanthemum makinoi. Next base: position 151,951,193 of record OU343223.1, on the reverse strand, counting down.
CTCTTGCCCTACCATCCGCAAAGTAATACATCGAAGGGATTTATAGTTGCATTCCTACACTTGAACTTTTAAATATATAAAAACTAACTAATGACCCGAATTTAGAGGATTAAAACATGTGAAGTACTTAAACATTTACGTAGATATGGAGATTATAATTTTTACTTCGTCCCCATTACTCCATAATAAATATTACTAAACTCATGAGTCCCAATTATCCCAAAACCGTATACACAAGATATGACTCGACTTAGCAACCATGTGATCAACTAGACAATTAACTAAGGGTTTAACAAATAACAATAATGCACTAAAAATGAGTGCATATAAGGAAGGCTAAGGCGATTTGGGTGTAACATTTAAGGGTGGATTGTAAACAATGTTCTTCATTAATATTTCGGAATCCACCAAAATATCACGAGAACCGCGAAAAGGATAAGCTCATAGGGGTTAACTAGGGGTATTTTGTACTAAAAATAAGTACATAGCAAGGGTTTGGGGTAATTACTTGACCGGTGTAGCCAATGTAATTATATAAACAAGTGTTGCAAAACAAGTCCTACAAGGCCGATTAATCGCCGATTAGGTGCTGCAAGGCCACCAACCTTTCCGATTTATGTAAATCGGTCAAACGAATCGGTCAACCATGGTCAATGGTTGTCAATGACTGTTAATGGTGGTCAAAATTATCGATAACCTTCATATCTTCCCGAAAATACTTAAAACTACCCATAAAATTGTTTGAACAACTTATGGTCATTGTTTATATCTATTACAAGACGTTTTTCAAGAAAAATATTGCCGAAAATACCTAAAACTTGTCGAAAATACCTAAAATTTGCCGAAAATACTAAAAACTTGTCGGAAATGCCAATCCGATTAATCACCGATTAATCCCGCCTAGACCGATTACAAGCTACAGGGAGGTCGACCGCCCGACTACCGATTCGCGATTTTTGCAACATTGTAAACAAGTTTAAAACCAGTGTTATCCTAGTGCCTCTTATCATTTAGCTAATCCTAACTACACAAATGTAGTCTAACTAGCGATTTCGGAATATATTACAAAAACAAGTTCTAGAATCTATATACTACCGGTAAACTCATAAGCATTAACAGTGAATGATTTTATCCTAAATATCTAAAGGCGAACCTCACATTTTGGAGGTGGAATTTGAGTGGGTTTTTGTGCTAGCTATATAACTCCTATCAATGAGACGATTTATTTAAGACTAAAGTTTTACTCGTAAATGTCATTAAAAATTTTAAATTTGGTGCAAAAATTAACCTAACAAGTATTTCTTTTGGTTTAGAGTTAATTACATAAATCGTCCTTGTGGTTTGGTCAAAATTACGGATCTTGTCCCTACACTTTTTTTTCAGTGTGTTTCGTCCCTGTGGTTTACAAATCTTACGGATTTTGTCCTTGATCCGACCCAGTCCGTTAAGTGTTTTGCTTGTTAGTCCTTTGTTAGTGCAGTCCGTTAAGTGTTTTGCGATGTTAGTCCTTCGTTAATAAATTTTGCACCGTTAGTCCTTATTTTTTAAAATATAGTTTTCCCCAATTAGTCCCTCCGTTAATAATAGTTATCGCCCGACTTTTTACGTTTTTGTCCGTTTTTATCCGTTTTCGTTTTTTTAGTTTTCCCCTCGCTTTTTCGTCCGTTTTTACGCTTTTATCCCTTTTCGCCCGCTTTTATGCATTCGTCTGTTTTTAACGCTTTTGCCGTTTTATCCGTTTTTGTCTGTTTTTTATCCGTTTTCGACCGTTTTTTACATTTTTATTCGTTTTCGCCAGTTTTTTTACGTTTTTGTCCGTTTTTTCGGTTTTCGCCCGTTGTTTTACGTTTTTGTCTGTTTTTCTTACATTTTGAAAAAAAAAATATCAAATTTAAAAAAAAAATTGAATAAAAAATTTCAAAACAAAATTTGAACAAAAATATTTTTTTTCAAATATTTTTTTTAAAAAAAAAGGACATATTGAAAAAAAATTTCCGAAAAATATTTTGTTTCAAATATTTTTTTTTTAAATCTTAAAAAATTTCCGAAAAATATTGAAAAAAAACGGACATATTTTTTTTAAAAAAAAATATATATTTGAAAAATATTTTTTTTATTCAAAATTTTTTTTTTGAAATTTTTATTCAAATTTTTTTTTGAAACGGACAAAAATGTAAGAAAAACCGATAAAAACGTACGAAAAACGGACAAAACGTAAGAACAACGGACAAAACGAAAGAAAACAGACAAAACATAAGAAAAACGGACAAAAATTTAAGAAAAACGTAAGAAAAACGGACAAAACGGATGAAAACCGATAAAAACGTAAGCAAAAACGGACAAAACGTAAGAAAAATGGACAAAAACTATAAAAAAACGAAAGAAAACGGACGAAAAACGTAAAAAAACGGGGGGAAACGGATAAAAAACGAACGAAAACGGATAAAAACGGGTGAAAACTATTATTAACGGAGGGACTAATTGGGGAAAACTATATTTTAAAAAATAAGGACTAACGGTGCAATATTTATTAACGAATGACTAACAGCGCAAAACACTTAACGGACTGCACTAACGAAGGACTAACAGCGCAAAACACTTAACGGACTGGGTCGGATCAGGGACAAAATCCGTAAGATTTGTAAACCACAGGGACGAAACGCACTGAAAAAAAAGTATAGGGACAAGAGCCGTAATTTTGACCAAACCGCAAGGACGATTTATGTAATTAGCTCTTTGGTTTATTACACAATTAGTAGAAAACACGAAAAATATCAAATAAGTGATTAGTTTCCAAGGTGTTCATTTTTCTCTCCCTACAATTAAGCTGAATATTGTCTCCAATATTCTTAAAAAGTACCAAAGATATGATAGTGGAGAAAATAAAAGAGATAGGAGAAACTAATACTCCTCTGATTTACTCAGCATGGACGATATAGAAATATGGTTAAATCCTTCTCCAATAAGATAAGATCAATGATACGCTTCTCTTCCAATATGCATTTGAATCTTCTTGTCTAATATAACATATAAATCACTTAGAAAACAAACACGAAACCTCGTATAAAATCGGCGGTAAACGCTATATATAATAAACTATACTAGAAAGCGAATAAGATATAATGCTTTCAAAATAAATGTTTACAGAATCCTAAAATTTTAAAACTTCTGGAAATTTTCAAAAATTAAGTTTTGACAGAAAAACAAAAATATGAGAAACTATTGCTACAGTGCCTGACGTCGTCAGGTTGTAAATCTGACGCCGTCAGGATTGACCTGATAGAATTTTAAGTTTCGATTTCTGGAAAATTTCTAGAACAATCAATATTTTAAAACTTGGAATTTTCTGCAAAAATATTCATTATGACTCAATACAAGCATTTAACTCAAACAAATAAACAAATATGATAGAATATATGTTCATCATCAATGTAAATTTTCATGTTCGATTTTTGTTCTTTTAATCAAATGTGACCTTGCCTACACTTATCTTTTTGTAAAATACCTTTATATGTAGTTAAGAAGATGTTAAAAACAAAATAAAGCATTTTGACAAATTTATTCGAAACATGAAAATTAAACAATAATGAAGAAACATATATATGACACAAGCAAATATAAATTAAAAATAAGCAAACAATTAAAAACATTGGTTGCCTCCCAAGAAGCGTTTTTCTTTATTTACAAGTCTTGTAGCTAGACTCAAAGTCATGCCCTACTTTCTACATAACTTAAAAGCCCATTCGAACGTTTTGATCCTTTTTTCGTCACGCTTATATTCTAGGCCTAGGGTTAGACAAGCTGTATAATAAACTTTATCTTCACAATCAACTTCAAAAGCAGATATATTATCAACATCTAAATCTTCAATGTCCTTAAACTTTTCATTCTTGTAAGGAATTATATATTTAACAATTTCTATTCCATTAGAAAACTCAAAGGTTCCTTCATCATGGTCATAAATCATCTTAGATTCTTCTACAAATGGTTTTCCTAATACTACTTCACCTAAGATTCCATCTATAATGCCTCTGACTTCTTCCAAGATTATAAAATCACACCTATAAGTAAAGTTTCCTACAAATACATGTAACCCTTTAGCTCTCCCAACAAAATTGCACAATCGATTAGGGTCATAAGGATCCTTCGTAGGTTTCAATTCTTCGTTCATGATCCAATTGTAATAAAGCCTAGACATAATATTCATAGGAGCTTTTAAGTCAATGCAGGTGTGCTCTCTATACATATAACCAACCATGCAAGGGATTTTGATATTCATATAATTGCGTTTCTTATTCCATGATTTTTTTCAATATTTTGATGGGAAGGAGTATTTTAAAAGAAACTTATGATAGTCTAATTCTTCATGTGTTGGAAAGAAATTTTTAAATACATTATAGTCATCCTCTAGTTCCTCTTTTGAATCATCACTAGAGGTAGTGTTACTCATAATAGGACCAGCTTTCAACTCAATTTCTTTCTCAATCTACCTATTAAGCTCTCTAAGTTCATTAATTTCTTTCTCAATTCGGTCACGCAACGAGATCATTACATTGGGTAAAATGGATGGATTCACGTTTTCCATAATGGCAAACGGAATAGCTGATGAAAGTTTTTTCGAACAAAGACACAAAGAAAAATATAGAGTATGAGAAATCTAATAAAAAGAAAATTAAAATATCACTTGATAGGAATCTAGTGAGTAGACCTAAACGAAATAGAAATTGAAACCTAAACTATTCCCCGGCAACGGCGCCAAAAACTTGATAGCGGAATTTTGCAAACCCTCAAGTTTTATAATCCTCCTAGGCAGTGTACCTAATCGTTGTAGTGTTATATAGGCAAGACACGGAGGATTGATCGTTCTCTAGGGGAATAGTCTTGTGAAGGCCGAAGTATATATCGAGATAGGTCTGAAGGTGAGGTAGGATTCTTTTTGTATCTTTATAATTTTTTATAAAAGAAAGTAAAATCTTGGGGTTTGAAGAGTGGGTGTTTTAATTATTAATTAAACTAATTAAAACTAAATTAAACTAATAAACGGAAAAGTAAACTAGTGGTAACTCTTATAATAGGAAAATGTGTTCACTTAGATGTCTTTACTCCCTGGTTATCTCTTATTGATTAGTCGAATTGTTACGTCCTTGTTTTAATTGGAGCATTTTATTACTTATTATTGGTCATAGGGAGGTGTCATATGCCCTAACTCTATGATCATATAAGTCTCCCCTAAGAAAGCTTAAAGTCTATTAAGTTTCCTAGAATCTACAAGCCGCAATTCATGCAATAAATATAACGAGAAAAACCACTACTTCACTATAGGGTTGCGTTTAATAATATGGACAAGCTAGTACATATAAGAGTTAAGCCAGTTTTCTTATCCTAACGCGAGGCAACCAATTAAACAAGAGACGACAATCTAGGTTTCATTAGATCTAAGCAAACTAATTAATTTATCCTAGCATGTTGAATTGAAGAAAAGAAAAGATATAATCAAACAACACATAGACATGTTGAATAATTAAAGAGGGACTACTTGACTTCAATAAAACATAAGCAAAAGTGGCTGTAAAAGCCTTACAAAATCTGGAAATTCGTCTAGACTTTTGCCTCTCCAAAGTGTTACATCAATAATGGAAAACATATGAAAATATGTATAGTTTTACAATTGTAACGGCGTCACTTTATGGTTGTAACGTTGTCAGCTCGCCGTCATTAGGGTTTCTTCAGTTGCATCACCGTCGTTGTGACAGCGCCGGGTTGTGTTATTGACGCCGTCAGGATGTTTGACGTCGTCACTCTATAAAAATTATGAGCCGTCTCGTGTAATTTATACTCTGAATCTTGGTCTTTAAATGCAAGTGACGCCGTTAGGTTATAAACTTGCTCAAATATTTTGAGCCTTCACATGTAAAATTTCCATCAAATCATCACGTCCAAATGCAAGTGCGGCATCATGTTGAGGTTGTGACGCCGTCTGGAGCCCTTTTCCAGACTTTTTTGCGACTTGGTCATTTTCTTCGTTTTCCTGTCCAAATTAGCTCAAAATGTGTCGGTTTCCAGCTTTTGCATTCCAAGTACTTAAAATATGAAAATGAACGATTTAAGGTAATAATTGATCACAAATATACGAGTTTAGAGCTTAAATGACCCTCTAAAAATGCACGTTTTAAATCCTTATCAACTCTTAATGGCTTAAAGTGCCAAACATGATCATGTTGCGGGTATGCTCATAGGGATCATTTTCCGGATCTTAGCATGGTTCGGTCAATGGTAACCACAGAAGAAATGTGGTTGAAGTCTAGGTATCGAGCCCCATCCGCCGATGCTACATCATCATCTCTTAATGTGCTCCTGGCCGAAACTAATACTAACACTCATCGTGGTAATGGTCATGACAATCGAATTTCTCAATGCTCATATGAACCTCGGAATTTTTTAAATTTGCTAAAGGATTTTGTCGTTTTAGTGAAACATGCTAATTTATGCATGATAGTCCAACTCATAATTCCAATTCATCTTTGTGGTATGCCAATACACGTCCTACAAGAACTGTTCCAAGCATTGGACCTCATGTTGCCACTTTTAGTAATTTAAATCCAGCCCATATGGTTGCTCTTATCCAGGACCAACAAGAATTATTGGCCTACTATGGACACAACTAGTCTTCGGGCAAGGCCCACTCTTCTACTTTGGTCCAGTCTGGCCGTGGGTCCACCAGGCCCTCGTCCACTACTTCTGGTCATCCATGTTCTGGGCCCACTGTTTCCGGTCCACACGCGTTTGCTACTCTAGGTCCACACAGCTTTGGGCCTTCGGCATCTACTACTGGATAGTGGAGTAACATTGCAAATATGGAACAAGAAACTATCCTACCACATGATTTTAGTTCTATGGCACTTCAAGATCCAACTATTGGTTCATGGAATACGGATACAGGTGATTCATCTCATCCCAACTCTTCTGTTAATTTTCTTAGTAGTATTTTTCATACATCCCTTTATCCATCAGTCTATGTTGGTGGCGGATTTTCTATTCCCGTAATCAACACAGGTCATAACATATTTCTAACTCCCAATAAACCATTTCACTTGCATCATGTTCTTGTTATACCTAAAATTGTTAAAAATCTAATTTATGTTTGTTAATTTGTTTGTGATAATAAATGTACAGTTGAATTTGATGAATTTGGTTTCTCTATTAAGGATTTTATGATCTGTCAGGTTCTTCTCTGATGTGATAGAACATGTGATCTCTATCATCTTACGAAGTCTTATCCACTCCCTCAAGTTTTTCTTATGAGTCAACATACGTGGCACCAGTAACTTAGATATCCATGTAGTAACGTGTTACCTAGTCTTATTTCTACTACTTGTATTTCTTATAATAAAACGAAGCCTCTTGTTGTTTGTCATGCTTGTCAGGTTGGCAAACACACGAGGCTTCCTTTTTCTAGTTCTCGTTCAGTTGTTAGCTCTTGTTTTGATAGTGTGCACTCAGACTTGTGGACCTCCCCAGTTATGAGTCTTACAGGTTTTAAATATTATGTTTTGTTCTTGGACCATTATTCTCATTATTTGTGGGTTTATCTATTGCTTAATAAATCTTTTATTTTGTCTAAGTTTATTTCATTATGTGATTTTGTTAATACTCAGTTGAATTGTTAAATCAAGTCCTTTTAATGTGACCATGCTGGTGAGTTTGCTAACCATGCCCTACACCAATAGTTTGCCTCTAAACGTATCCAATTTCATTTCTTTTGCCTTAAAACCTCTTAACAAATTGGTAAATCCGAAGGTATGATACGTACCGTCAACAACCATATTTGTACCCTACTTTTCCAAGCTCACATACCTCCATATTTTTGGGTCAAGGAACTTATTAGGTTACTTATCTTTTTAATAGTTTAGTGTCTAGTGCCATGAACAATGATGTACCGCACACCCGTATGTATGAAATTAAACCTGACTAGAGTATCTTACGTGAATTTAATTTCATGTTTTATCCGTTCTGCTAATCATAAACTAGAACCGCGTGTTACACCTTCCATATTTTTAGAATACCCATTCAATCATCGTGGGTAAATATGTCTTGACTTAAACACCAACAAGATTATTCTTTCCTGTCATCAGGGACGGATCCACTTGGGGAAACTATTTTTAGTCTAAACTTTTACTCTCGCAAGATTATGTCTCGCAACATAAGTCTCGCATACAAAAGTCTCACACTAAGTCTCCTACCAGTTGGTCTCTCAACAATTTTTTAGTTCGCAACTTTTTCATACAATTTTTGTTGAGACGCGTTTCAAATAAGCATAAAAGAGTCTCGCAATTTTTGATATCGAAACTGCAACCCTAAAGTTACTAGAGTTCACAGCAGTATAACTCAAACTTTTGCAACCTTTTGATTTTGCGAGACCTTCAAAAATAGCTTTAAACACGAGTAGTTTTTCAGACATAATCCTTAAAAAAATTGAATTTGGCCACAAAAACGAGTTATAAAATGATAATTTTTTTTTTATATAAATCAAAATTTAGTCTTTACCCACAAACATATTTAGTTTATAACCATCAACTTGATACCCAAAAGTGACAAATTCGACTGTTGATGACCAGAAAATGAAAGCAAACATTTTGGACTTTTTGAACTATAAAATCTTAAAGACAAGACACGAACCACTACTAAAAACCACCTAAATGTTACCTAAGCAACCTTAGCTCTCATGTCAATTGTCAGGACCATAGAACTAATATTAGGTTGATATTATGGTGGTCGGGTGGTCAGCCAGTGAACTAGCCAACCACACCCACGATGGTGGTTTAGAGACTTAGAGAGAGAGAGTAGGAAGAGAGAGTGGGAAGAGAAAATTAGTAAACTTTATTTCATCAATACACACCCTCTCAAGTGAAACTTGAGAGGGTATTTGTAGAAGTACAAGGATAGTCCCTTCCTAAATATGTACATGTTAGGAGGTCTCTTAACATTTTACTTCCCCTCTCGACTATACAAATGTCAAGAGGGTAAAGTACTTAATCTAGTAAGCTAACTGTATTTCTTGATCTAATAGTTCTGTACCTAGTGATAAAGATGAACTTGGAAAGCTCAATACTAAAGGAGATGAAGTTGGATCATTGGATACTCAAAGGATTCTGCAGCATTTTGTGTCTATGATAAGAGAACTAGAAAAGTGATTGAAAATATGAATGTAAACTTTGAAGAACTTGCTGATATGACTTCAGATTACAGTTATCCAGGACTTGAACTTTCTAATACTCCAGTTTCTGATCAAAACTCAACTAGTAATCAAGATACCAGTCAACCTTCATCAATAATGCCTTTTACTGACAACTTGGATACTATGTTCGGTGAAATGTTTGACATAAATCAAGGAACTGAGAGAGTAACCCCTACCAATGTATTACCACAATCTTCACCTGATACATTGGTATCTTCACTAAGAACAGCAACTCCACCATCATCGTCATATGATATTCCTCCAATAACTCTACAAATTTCACCACCATCATCAAACTTTCAAAATTTAACATTTGAAATTGATGAATCCTCCCAAAAAACTTACATTGATCCATAAATTGATCACATGTATTACCAAGCTTATCCCAACGCTCATAAGTGTAAAAGAGATCATCCGCTTCACAAAATACTTGGAAGTCATGATGAAGGAATTAGAACTAAGAGAAGTATCACTCAAAATGAATGCTCCTTCATGTCCTTTCCCAGCAGTGTTGAACCTACCACCATAATTGAAGAACTAAAAGAAGATTGATGGATTGATGTTATGCAAGATGAACTTCATCAATTTGAAAGACTGGATGTTTGGCATCTAGTTCCACGTTCCAAAAACAGATCAGATATAGGCACGAAATGGGTGCTTAAGAACAAGAAAGATGAAGATGGGATCGTCATAAGAAACAAGGCAATATTGGTAGCGAAAGGATATTATCAGCAAGAGGGAATCGCCTATGATGAAACATTTTCTCCTGTTGCAAGGATTGAGGCTATCCTGATGTTCTTAGCATATGTTGCAAATAGGAACTTCGTTGTTTATCAGATGGATGTGAAAACTGCTTTCCTAAACAGAGTATTGAAAGAACAAGTGTTCGTAGAGCAACCTCGTAGTTCATTGACAAGAAGTATTTGAATAACGTTTACTCTCTAGAAAAAGCTCTCCATGTTTTGTAACAAGCTCACATAGCATTGTACGACGCTTTATCAAAATTTGTAGTTAATGTCGGATCATCAAAAGGAACAATTGATACCACTCTCTCTATTAAAAGCAGGGTGATGACATAATCTTAATATCGATATATGTCGATGACATCATTTTTTATTTTACTAATCCAAAATAATGTGAAAACTTTCATATATTAAAAATTGAGCATAACGGGGGAGTTAAATGTTTCCCTAGAGTTTAGTTAAAACATCATCCATAAAAAACATTCATTTGCAAAGCAAAATATGTTGTTGAGATAGAAAAAGTTTGGCATGTTTGATTGTCAAAAAATCGAAACCCCCTGCAAACTTAAAACTAGACACTAATGAATATGGTAATTCTGTTGACCAAACAAATATTGCAGTATGATTGGATCTAATACACTCGAATAACAACTAGGTTGTAGGCTTGTAGTATAATGAGGAATCTATTGCCTTAAAAGAATCATGACTTCTGAAATGTGTGGTACTATTGCTAACCGCCCCCCTCCCCCACCACACACACACACACACGCTTACGACCCCCCCCCTTTTTACCCGCTATATTGACATGACAAGATAGTTTTTTAAGGAAAGTTATCAAAATAGACCAGTCGTCCTACGATTTATCACTTTCCATGCTTAAAATTTTCAAAAGTCCAAAATAGACCAAGGGCGACTCGTTTTTTTGGCAATTCGTGTCTACGTGTGGTATGTGCCTTTAAACAATCGAATAAAATTTAATCCACCTACAAGACTTGGACACTTGTTGGCTTGTGGTTGCGTTGTACAAGTTTCCCAGTCGCCCGGTTTATTTTGGACTTTTGAAAATTTTATGCCTGAAAAGTGATAAGTCGTAGTGTGACTGGTCTATTTTGGTAATTTTCCTTCTTTTTATCATTTTCTGTTCCATATATTTATCTTTTACTACTTTTAATTTGTTAAACTTTATATTCTATATTTCGTATTTTTTTGACAGTTTTACTTACTTTATTAACAGGATAAAACAATGTTTTATACCTTTATACTCCGTCTTTTTTGAGTTTTCCTACTTTCAACTTGTCAAGCTTTATATTTTTTTGTTCTGTACTTTCTGTTTTGCAGTTTTATAATAAAATATAATTATAAAAATTAAAAAATCTATGGAGGGTATTACAATCATTTTTGAGTGTGTAGAAATAACCAATCCCTTCTTAAATATATCCCTATCTGTAGTAAGGTTTTACAAGCCTATAATCCGTAAACATAAGCCAGAGTTTATATCTAGTACTATTACATAGATCTGAAATATATAAGTTGTTGCCTTAAATATTTATAATCCATCTGATTAACAGCTCATCGATTCATAATGCATCATTTTATTTAGAACTAGACGATTACTCGGACATAACGGTGATGGTATAAGTAGCGCTAATTTTATATGCGGTATTTTTTTATCTATATTTATATCTAACTATATATAAAGCATGGATAACTTTGATTGAAACTTAAAATTTAAAAATGAGTAATGTCTAATACTCAATATACCATTGATTGAAAATGGTAACAACATAACTCATAGACTTAATTTTTTATTTTTTTTATTATTTTTTTTTCTCGTAATAACTACAAATTAAACTTGTAAGTATAGCATCAAATGTCACTTATGAACTACAAGTTCATAATTACGCGAGTATTATAGATATATAGGTGTAGAGTGAATGAGTGAATAAAATTAGTAGTTAAAATTGTAATGAAGTATTTAAATATTTAAAAGATTACATTACCTTTATGTAGAGGGCTTTTACATATATATGAAATTCTTTCGAGGTAATATTAATCTAACAACATTATTATTTTTTAAGTTTTAAATATAGTTTTTATATGTAGTGTGGAAAACTAGAAGGGGGGGGGGGTTGAATAGTTTTACCAATTAAAACATCGTTTTAAAATATTTATATCGACTTATGTCAATCTATTTAGATGTGTATGTTGGACGTTGATAGATAGATATATAAAAGTGTAATGAAAGATAAAGAGTAAGAGGCACATAACCACGACACGAGTATTTATAGTGGTTCGGCTACAAGGACACCTTCCTTGCCCTACTCCACTCCCCGAGTCACCTACTCGAGAGTTCGTAATCACTACACGACACCAACTCCTTATGGCGGAGAAGCCTTCACAACGTCGCCTACTTTTTTTTCGGTACTAGGCTAACCACCGGGTTCTTTACACCAAGGTGAACCACACCTACCACAACGTCGCCTACCCTTTATCCGGTACTAGGCTAAGTACTGAGTTCCATTACAATGGAGGAAGTACTACCGATCACTACACAACACCTAATCCCAAAGGAGACCCACTCCTTATTACAACACCATCCAGGATATCAACATCCTTGGAGACAAACTATCACTATATGTATAACGATGCACCTCATCGATTATACGACCTTGGCATTCTTCACTAATGCCACTTGATTTGATTTCTAGGCATCCTTTACCAATGCCCTTGACACAATGCTTGGCACCTTTCACTAATTCCTTCGTCTTGACATCTTTAGCATTCTTCACTAATGCTCTTGACACGGACGGTAAGCATCTTTCACTAATGCTTTCGTCTTGACTCTTTCGGCATCCTTCACTAATGCCTTCGACTCAACACTCTTATGGAGGAAGAAAGAACTATCAACAAGAGAACCTCAGTAGTCTTGATGATGACGAAGCATGGCAACTCATGGACTTGAGCTTGCTCGACTTCAAGAGGTGGTGATCTTGCCTTTAAGAGGAACCTAGAGAATCACACGAAAACAAAAGACAAACTACATGGAAAGATCCCTTAGGATCAGTGGTTACAATACTTGGGGAAAGTATGTGTGAGAGTGGCCAGCCAAAAGGAAGAAATGGCTCACTATTTATAGAGGAGAAACAACTACTGTTCCACGGATCCCATGGATCCCTCTCTCAAGGGATACCGTCTAGTGTAAAACTAGGGATCCGTGGGACGCTCCTCTTTGCCCATGGGTATTTTGGTTGTAGGTCATGGGTCATGGATTATGGGTCGATCCATGGGTATTTCTTTAGATACAATGTATCTAATGAGTGCAATGTATCTAGTCAAGTGGGTATGGGTCAATACCATGGGTTATGGATATACTCTATGGGTTGTAGTTTTTACCTATTATAATACATACTAGTTATGTATATATTTGCCCAATATGTAAACACTTGTACATATGTATTACTAAATCATAAAATCACTTATACTTGTTTTAGTGTTTTATGTGAAAACGTAAGTGTGTTAGAAAACTATTGGCTCAAACCATTTACGTATTTTATTTGTTTCGTTAAAATGATTTTACGTTTGTTATCGACAAAACATTAGAAGATCGTAAAATATAAATAAACGTTTTTACGGCTTATTTGTATTAACAATCTCCCCCTTTTTGTTGATGACAAAACATAAAATTCTTTTAAGGAAAAACTAAAAATTCTTAAAAGTTTGAATTGGAGTTTTTACTCTCTTCTCCCCCTTTTTGTCGAAACAAAAAGAGCGTCGAAAAGAAACCAACACATTGTTTTAAGAAAAACATGTAAAAAAGAAAAGATGTAAAGAGAGCAAGTGACGGGAATGGTTCTCGTCTTAACTCCCCCTTGACGATTCCATCCCTTTGTGAGGGCGTCAAGTAAATAAAAACTAGTAAGCTAATGTATTGCAACTTTGTTTGCAAATGGTTTCGTCCTTGTGACGGAAATGCTCCCCCTCGAAGATTACAACATTGCAATGGGGTGTCATGAAGTGTAATCCAAATAAGGATTATGTTGCAAATTGTTTTGCAATGTGAGGTTTTGACATAAAGCTCCCCTAGCTTAGGGAGTCAAAAGTCTTCATGTATATTTTGAAAATCTACAAAATAAAGGTTAGAAAACAAGAGTATAGTGCATAATTTCCTGCAAATAAGACTCAAGTTAGTAGAATTTTGTTCTTCTGTACCACGGATCCCACGGTTCCCTCTTTTGTGGGATCCGTCTAGGCAATTTCCAGGGATCCGTCTGTCTGGTGACAGATTATTCAGCAAATGTGATATACATGTTAGGAATTAGAAAATTCCATGTTAAAGTGTCGGTCACCCCAATATGGTCTAGCATATGTTAGCTCGTAGACGTGTCGTTATTTACGTTATTTAGTAGTTAATTAGTTAGTTATTTGCCTAGTTTAGTTTAGTGCAACACCGTGGAGGAAGGACGGGTCTTTACCCACTGTATGCCTGATCCACAGTCCGATAGGAGGACGTATTCATTGTAACTATAAATACCCCTTCCATCCATGGAAGGGGTGGTGCTTCTCAATCTAACATTTCATATTTTACAAAGAAAGTCTCTAAGTAGAACACCCTCTCACTCTTTCTCTCTCTAAAACATGGCATACTTGTATTTCCATCATCTAATATCACCCGAATCATCAACACAATAAAATATAGGATCCTACAATTGGTATCAGAGCCAAGGTTATTGTGTTGTGCTGATTTGTGTGGTTTCGTATCATGGTTATGTTGGTTTTTGGATCATGTGTAAAAACTGTTTTTGGTACTTTTGTTGGTCGGATAATATGTTTTTGGGTAAACTGTTTTTGTCTTGAAACTTATGTTTTATTGGCCAAAACAAATAAATATTGTCATGTGGTTTTTTCTTGTTAACAGCTGCTTTGTGTTTTTTTTTGTCCAAACAGTCACGTTAATATCATTATCTTTTTGTGACGATTTCTTGTACCAAAAGTGAAGTTCATGGGTTTTCTTGAAACGGTCATTTTTGAGGTCAAAATGGGTCGAAAAGGTTGCATCCTTTGATATTTTTCTGGGTTAGTATGAATTTGGTCGGAAAAACTTGGACGGAAAAATCGCCGGAAAAATTTTAATGGTCAAATTTTCTTGTTAGCATGTTGTCAAAAGCTGTTTCTTTATAGCGAGTTGAAGTAGCGGCTTGACATTATTTAATGTCAAGCGAGTTGTTAACAGAAAAAGATGTAGCGACTTGACAAAATCGTATAGCGACTTGTTGTTTAACAGGTTAGCGACTTGTGCAAGAAAATGAAGTAGCGACTTATGTCAACGAGTTACCATGTAGCGAGTTGTGGTTTGATGGTTAGCGACTTGACTCAACTATTATAGCGACTTGACATGAACTGAAAGGAAGAAGAAGAAGATGAAAAGGAAAATGACTCACGACCACAACAAAATACCAAATACAGACTCATGACCTCAGTTCAATGTCAACATCATTGGTCATGATACTACTACAACATTACAGCCTACCCAAGCTTTACCAAATCCAACACAAACCACCTTCATCCTAACCTACAATCTCATCTCTCCAACAACATCACAACAACTCGTATCATTCAAAAACTATATGTAAGCATAAAATGATAATAATCTCAGCATCTTTCTTTCGTAACATCCATTGACTAATCAAGACCTCCGAAGGTCTCTCATACGAAAGAATAGATTCATCATTGATCCTCAACTCAGACATAAATGAAAAAAAAATATATTCATAATATCAAAGAATCTCAGATTTATTCGTATATATATCAAGACCATTGAAGGCCATCAACATGAAATTTGTTCTTCACTGATTCTTAATGATCTTTAAGAAGCCTGGCTTCATGTGTTGAATTTTCGAAATAAAAGAACATGACTAATAACAATTATGTTATTATCATTTTTTTCTTGCTTCGATTTGATAAAAGTAAATTTTTTTGATAATATTCGAAACAAACTGAAGAAAGAACAAAACCATTAGGGTTTCATCTCTCTCCGTGTTCGGTTATTTGTTAAACGAAGTGACATATTAAAACAAACCTACCTTGAACTTGTGTTCGATCTTGTTGTCATATCAATTCAGTAGCCATCCCTGTGGCTAGGTCAAAACGAGTCATATTATTGGAGCCAACCCTGTGGCTAACTCAATGAAAAGCTATTCGTGGAAAACGTATGGTGACTGCGTGACTGGGGATTGGTATACGAATCCTTTGTGTTTGTTATGTATTGATTAGATGAAGAGAGGGATTTGTCTGAGGTTGGTATGATAATGAGTTTGGATGAAATCTGAGATGTGTAAAAAGTAGATGAGAGGTGAGATAGCAGATGGAGGCGAATGAAAGTGAGGAAGATTATGGTTTGATGCAGTAATGTGAGAGGCGGATCTATTTGAGTGTGTTTAGGGTTATTAGGGTATGGTGGAGTGGTATGAGAGTATTAATACCCGAAGATTTAGGGTTAATATGATGGATCGGGTGTAAGTTCTTTGGGCCGAATAGATTTGACCTCATGGGCCTCAGCGTAATACACTTTGTATCATGGGCCGAATAGATTTGAATAGATTTGAATCATACACTTTGAATACACTTTGGATCTAATAAACTTGTAGTATTATTCGTGTGAATGGTATGAGGCTTCTGAGACTTGATGAATTAAGAGATTTGGTTATGAGATTTGTCAATGATATTTGATGGTGAAATTTGTAGTGTAATTGATATTTTGGGGTATTCATTTTCACAAATAATATTTTGTCACGGCTTTGATTGATATTGGAAAACGTTGACTACGGGGTTGTTTGTACGATATTTCTCATTGGGATTTGAAGTGAGGTTTTCCGGGCACGTTTACTTATTTCGTCTTCTTTCTTTCTACCCTTCCGCGAAGATAACTTGTTTGAGCAGTTTATTGAGTGTGATAAAGACTTGACTATTTAGTCACGGTTGTGATTCTTTCCCGCTTAACCCACAAAGTAACTATCACTTCGGTGTCTCACGCAGTTGAGGATATGTCAAGAGGTTTTGTACATTGGGTACACCGTTTCTCTTTCACAAGGATTAGTACAAGTTTAAGTAATAGATCTGGGGAATTCTTCTTTATGTTCAAGCTTGATATATCGGATTTAATTCTTCTAGTGGTCACTGCAATAGCCGACAGAATGCGTGAATGATGTGTTTACCAAAGTGTTTATTGGATGGTTGTTGATTTTGTTGTTGTTGGATAATGAACCGTTGATGAACCACTGCATGTTCCCCTAAAGCAGATATTCACCGAAACCAAAGTTGTCATAACACATTCAAGCTAACATTGTTTACGGTTTTGTCTTGATTTTGTAAAATCCCGCGAAAGAATCTATTTCTCGGTTTAAATCATAGACTTGTAAAATCCCGTGACAGTGGAAACATCCTGGTAATTGTAAAGTGCATTTCCGGATCTAGCTTACGGTTTATTCTTGGTTTTGTAAAATCCCGCGAAAGAAACTATTTCTCGGTTTATACCATAGAGTTGTAAAATCCCGTAATGATGGAACCAACTTGGAGAAAGGAAAGTGTATTTCGAGATCTCTTTTGATGCTGGTGCTACGGTTTCTGTTTCGAAGAAGAGATAAAAGGTTGTACTTCATGAATTGGATGTGTGATTGGATATCGTCATGGCAGTTTGGTTATTACATGGTTTTAAGGGGTTATGTGCTTTTTACCATGGTCAGGATGCAACCATTATTAGAGTTCACTTAAAACGTCAAAGGAGGCTAGAGTTGAGCTTTTAACCAGAGGATGTGACTACGTGGTTAATTCAGTATTATCTATTTGAGGTTGAAGTGAAATATCAAGGGCGAGTGTACTTAGTATCTGAAGGTATCGGGGATGGTTGGATGAAGATTCTTCATGATCCTTGTTCGACCTTATTATCAAAAACGAAGACTTGGAAATCTAGTTATTGTTGGGTGACTTTTACCTTTTCTTTTACCACTTGAGGGAATTGGGCTCTTATCACCTCAAAATAACTATCACTTTAAGGAGTTACGTTGTAGTGCTCAGTGTCACATTCAATTGTGGATTTTCAAGAGGTAATGTACGTCTTATATTTGATGGTTGGTTGGATGAAGAGTATAGAGTACTTAGAGATTCAATGGAGGATGAAGTCTCGGCACCGCACTTTGTTACATATGTGCAAGTTTAAGTCACGAGTTCGGGTTAGTTTACTTCAGGGTCAAATTCATCATATTGGGTTTTCTCCATCAGCTGTCACGACAAAGAGCCTACTGAATGATAATGGTGATGATTACATATTTTGCCAAGAGATGATGAAAATAGAGAGATTTATGACGTATGAACACAACAGTTCATGCCTCGTACTCTAAAGAAAAGAAAAGTGTACGTTTCAATGCGATTTATCTTCAAAAGAAGAGAAATCTTCTTATGAAGTTTGAACACAACAGTTCAAGCCTCGTTCTCTAAAGAAAAGAAAAGTGTACGTCTCAGTGCGCTTTATCTTAGAAAGAAGAGAAATCTTCTTATGACGTATGAACACAACAGTTCATGCCTCGTACTCTAAAGAAAAGAAAAGTGTACGCGTCAGTGCGCTTTATCTTCTGAAGAAGAGAAATCTTCTCACTTATGACCATTCTCATCAACATGCTTCATGCTTTTTCCATGCGTTTCAGTCATCAAGTGAACCGGACTACTGATAATTACTCTTATTCCACTTGCTCAATATAATGAAGATGGCGACATCATGTGCTAATTTTGCGGGGGAGAAGTGTGAATAGAATACATTTGGATGATAATCACTTGTTTAATCAAGAATGGCATCTCCGTATGCAATTCTTGAGGGGGAGAAGAAGTGTGAATTTTTTGCATAGTTGATTGATATCTGAGAATAAATGGTCATACGGCTCCTAACTATTGGAAGAACGGAGCTTCTTCTTGTCGGGTCATCTTCATCATGTCTTTGATAGAGAAGATCACCACTGATGGTGTATAAGTTTGTACCACGTGTTCCTCTTTAAATTTCCACACCATCAAGTTCTCTATCAAAGCAAGAGTGTTTTCTGAAGGCCAATTGTGTTCCTCTATGAGCCGTTGGTTGACATCTTCTCACAAGCTGATATGAGTTTAACGACAAAGTGCTTCCAGTTAATGCTTCACGTACACATCGACATGATGATTCCGGGCAACCTTCTGTTATTGTTTGATGTGATTGTTTGTTTGGTGTTACCATTTCAAGTGTTCGTTGCGGGCTAATTGCTGATTTCCTTGATGAACATCTTTCTGTTCTTGTTTGATTGGGAGGGATTTTAGTTAAGGGGAATTGCAAGATGTAAGTTAATTGGGATGCTTTTTGGTAAGATGAAGATGTTAACTATCTATTCCCCAACTGGACAATCTTGAAGAAGGTCGAGTCTACAGTCTATTCTACATTTTCTGATGCATGTTAGAAGACTAAAGACATGTTGCATTTAACGATCTAAAGACTTCTTCTTAATACAAGCATTCATCATAAAGATTGTCAGTTTAGGGGAGAGCACTAATTGTGGGAGAGTGAAATCAGATTCAATCCCAATTAGACTTGCTCTTATTCTTCAGCAGGTTGATTCTCACAAAGACTTCAAGCGATCTTCTCAAAAGATTTCTAGTACATGAGCTTACAATGTGTTGTTGATTCTGAAGTGTCAAAACCAGCAAGAGTGAAGGAGACACACATCTAAAAGCACAACGAGTACACTTGACGAACTTAATTCTTCTAAGTGATTAAAGATATCCCGGGAAGACAAATGTCATGACCGCAGAGAAACTCAATGTTTGACTTGTGGCTTATAGTGTTCTAATTCCAAGTATGTGGGGGAAGAGATTGAAGAGTTAGTTTCTGGGGATAAAAAGAGGTACACAAGTATGAAATATTCAGGGGAGATAAATGTGTAACATGAGGGAGGTGTTATCAGTTATTCTCTCTTTGGGAATGTGTGTACTTCGGGTTCTTGAGCTTCATGCACGAACATCAGGGAAGAAAAATGTGAACATTGGGGAGGTGTTTTCATTCCCCTCATGATGTGTATTCGGGAGAGCTCTTGGGTATTGGTGTACTTCGGGTTCTTGAGCTTCATACATGATTATCAAAGAAGAAAAATGTGAACATGGGGAGGTGTTTTCATTCCCCTCATGATGTGTATTCGGTAGAGTTCTTGAGCATTATACAAAGAGGCTGACTGCATCAATTCTACTACTTGATGGAATTGTTCTCTTGACAACTTTTGGTATGGATCGCTTCAGACTTCAGTGGAAAAGGAATTTGAGAAGATTATTTAATTGTGGGATGATACGTTGTTGTTGGATGATATAACCTCGAACGAAGAATCACGGTGATTATTCTTAAAAGGAGCAGCAGGATCGATGATAATGGTGTCCTTCTTTGTGCACCTGGCTAATGGAAGCTTGAAAGAAAGCTTTGAATCTGCTCAGCTAAAGGATTTTCGGTTTGGGGGGAAGCTGCCAAAGTCTCTCTTTCTTAAAGGCTCATGTTCTATCTTCTATTCTGGAGCCTCGGAAGCTTTGGTGGTGAATGTTTAAGAGATGACGAATTCTATCTTCTACGACGTGTTGCTCGATATCCTTATCTCGGTACTCGTATCATCATCTTTCTTAAAATATATCACCTATTCTATCTTTGTAAATATTTATCTGAAAAACAAAATACAAAAATATAAAACCAACAAAAAGAAAATAGAAAAATATAAAACCAACAAAAACCCATAAAAATTAGAAAATTTGAAAAATACCAAAAATATTGTATTTCAAAGACATGTCTTCTGGTATCGATAACATCTACGGTTTTAGAAATGTCATTCAACAATGGCACGGGACCATAGATGAAGTTCGAGCAGAAGGTGTAAATATTCTTTTCTAAACATGTCTCAAAAAATGGCTCGCAGTTATTTCAGACTGTAACCCGTGCTAAACCAATGGCTTGCAGTTATTTCAGACTGTGACCCGTGCTTAAAACTATGGCTTGCTATTATTTCAGATAGCAACCCGTTCTTCAAGAAAGGAAAGTGATGCGCTAAACCTTTTTTCAAAATTTGTGCACTTATCCTAAAACAAAACAAGGAAAGCATGTCGTCAAAAATACTGTTGTTTCTACACAAATGTTTTTCCGTCTAAAATTCTTCAGAAAAATATTTGTTGTTTTTCAAAAGTGGTGGTAAATGAGTTGCTTGAAAATCAATCTAATTCAGAGTTTTCGAAATAAATTGAAAACTCAATTAATGACTTCAGCGCTTTTAAACTTTTCAAAAATTGAGTCATTGATTGAGGGGGATAATGTTTTCAAATCTATATCATCTAACGGGCTTTCTTAATTATCCTGCGTGCTTAATTAAAAATGATATTTGCCTATGTCAAAGGACTAGGAATTTAGGATATGATTGTTAGGATTAGATGATTATAGTTTGATGAAACACATTATTCCCATGCCTTACATGAACTAATTGATATGTTGGATTGACTTTTATCAGTCGATTGCCGTTTGGGTGTTGTCGACCACCATATATCTGTTTGTATGTTTACTAACGCATGCAGATATCATGGTTCATAAGAATGTTCCCAATCCGGATCCCACAAAATATGTTGATTGGATGCCGAAAGGAAAGGGTAACTATATCTTGGGTTGACAAATGAAGAAACGGAGCTTAATTTGACTTCTATGGAAAGTTGGCATGATAAAGTGCAATGTAAGAGGTCTCACTGCATCAGCAGATGGTTTTCTTCATCATCAAATGAAGAAACGGAGCTTAATTGGACCTCTATGGAGAGTTGGCATAACAAATGCAACGTCAGAATTCTCATTGCATCAGCAGACGGTTTTCTTCCTGCCTTACAGCAACAACAACAAAAGCGGCTCAACCACCTAACGTATCCTTGTGCAGGGATAATAGTGACAATACCATTTTTCTAAAACTTTGAAAAATATTGTTTTGAAAATGGAAAAATATTGTTTTGAAAATAAATCGGATTCAAAGTTTTGAAATCAACCGGACTTTATTTTGTCAAATCTTCAGTGATTTCAAATTAAATATTTTCAAACGATATTTCATCAAAAAGTCCGTTTGTACGTTATAATATGGTGATCTAAAGATTTAATGTTATGTCATGTTATGATTTTCTTTAAAAATCAACGTCTTTCAAAATGAAATTTTTTCTGTTCTTGTTTGATTGTGAAATTGTTTTATTTTACTTAAAGATCTCTTAAAACAATCATACCTGACACTAACAATCTTTAATTTCTTAAAATGGTCCTTATCTGTCATTTTTCAAAATCAAATCTTGCCACGTCTTTCCCCAAAATTTTCTAAATGATTTAAATCTTTTGGGGTCGCAAATCTCAAATGGTTTGAAATTTTTGATAGCGGGAGAGATCGTGATTTAAATCTCAAATATGTTTTAATGGAATTGGTTTTAGTCCTTCAAAGGCACTCCTGCCTCCATGTGCCAAACGATTTCAATATATGATGAACATGATTGAGGAGGAGCATTTATCCAAAAACAAGATGAGTATTTAAACAAGGCCACATTTTCTCCCATGTTTTCTAAACCTAATTAAATCACTTGAGATCCAAAATCTCAAAGGGTTTGATATTTTTGATCAGGGTAGAATTTGTGATTTAATAATGAAATTTGATAAAAGGTGATCGTTTTCATTCAATTGTGCAGGCTGCTCTCTCATATGTGCTAAACGCTTTCGAATCTCGATGCACATATTGAGGGGGAGCATTTCAAAAGAAAATAAACTATCAAGGTGCAAATGCTTTTATGTTTTAACATAAAGTACCTTGATTGAGTTTTAAATGGTTTCTTAACGGATTTTGTGATCGTGGATGTACTTCAAATGAGCTCTTTCCTCTATGTGATAAAATGATTTCAAATATCCTATGCACATATTGAGGGGGAGAATTTATCAAAGAAAATCAAATGGCTTTTTTCTATGAAAATTGTGATCAAAGAAAATATTTCAAAGAACTCTTGCCTCCATGTGCTAAACAATTTCAAAATCATATGCACATGTTGAGGGGGAGCTTTTCTAAATGATCAAAAACAATTAAGGAACAAAATACTTTTACATTTTGTCACCAGTACCTTGATTGTTTTTTCCAAATGATTTTTCAATTGGTTTCAAGGAAGAATGAACTGTACCAAAAGATCGACCATTTTACTTTATGCATGGTGTTATAAGAATGGTTAGGTTAGGTATTCGTTCCCACGATCCCGCCAGAGCCGGAGGAATCTACCCAGGGATAATCCACTAGATAGTGTAGAAGTCCTTAGGTATGATGAAAAAAAAAGGGAGAAAAAGGAGAAATGGGAAGAGTGCGGACTGAGACAGAGCTAGTACTGGAATAAACCCAACAAGGTTCTAGTTATGAAGTCTCGGTAAGCACTGAAGGGGTTGAAGAATGAAAAATAATTGAATGTAAAAAGGGTGAAAAGAAATAGCCCTCCAATAATTCAACCTTAGGGCAGAAACCGGGTTCAATACATATGCTACTGGTGTCTACTAAGGTAACACTGGTATTGAAGAAAAGACGTCATGGACCCAGTGACGCACTGCACTAAACTTCCCAAGCTACTCAAGTCCCTCTTAAAAGGGCTTGTTTCATTCTCTCGGGGAACCTACATAATCTATCGATGCTCTCTTAGAGACTGTTGATATTGAAGAAGGAGACCCTCTCCCTAGTCTCCGACATAGGAACCAAATGTGCACTATTGAGTCTAGAGCCAAGAGATCATCCACAATATCTCATTAGGACACTAAATTAATGAAGACTTGCTGTTTCACACCATGTGGAAAGTAAGAATATATTAAGAGTCCTACGCATTATCCTTGTGGTATTGCTAGAACATCCGAGTGATATGTAAAATATTCATGATGAAGATGGAAAGCCTTCTAGAGCCAACATCAAACAAGCTCTTGGTAGGTGACATGTGAGATATTTTCTAAAGATCAAACTTGTGACAACTGGATAGAAACGATGGGGCGATTCACTCGTGAATCAACCTTGGGTCCAGGAAATGAATTGACGAATACTTTTGGAAAAACCATTCGGTGTGCAAATCTTCTTTTCTCTAGTACATCGAATGAGTATTCATTTTCAAACACAAAAAGTATATCTGATTGAAATAATACTTTTGGAAAAACCATTCGATGTGCAAATCTCTTCTTTTCTCTTGCACATCAAATGTGTATTCTTTTCAAATACAAAAAGTATTTTAAATTGAAAATTGATCTTTCTCATAAAACCTTCGTCGTATTGCAAAACTCTTTCTTCTAAGCAATACGCGATTGTTTTCAAATCAATTTTTTCATCAATCAGTGAATCTCAATTCGCTGGTTCACTCACTCCGTGTTGTCTTCTTTGAGATGTTCCGGTTTGAGAACAGCTAGAACAGCTGCGAAACCATGTCAAGGAGATTCTTCGAAATTCTACCTTATCACAGGCAGTACTTGTACTAATCAACGGGGAACCGTGGGTCGTGTACCTCAATTCAACGAAAGTGATCAAAGACCCTTTCGTGTGTTTTATTGCTAACTGTTGTTTGCAGGTACATTTGGACGGTTGCAGTTGATCAGAATTTAGGAGTCAATCCAAAGCCGCATGCTCACAGCATCCACACTTAATTGAAGAAATCATGACTTGTGCATATCTACAGAACCTGGCTCTGATATTTTTATATTATGTTTCCGCTACGTTGCTGCAAGTATCATGAGCCAGTAAAGCTTCCGCTACTCTGATGGAAAGATGTCATGATCCTGAAAGTGTGAGCATGTCGGTCCAAAAGTCACAACATCACATGATGGCAACACTACAAAGGGTGATCCAGAGATTTACTGTGGTTGATGATCTCAATGAAAGCTCGAAGATCATCAAAGATGTGGATCAGTTCAATGACCTCCACTGAAAGTACAAAATAATCAGACTATGAAGAGTCACTAAAAATGCACAAAGAATGCGGACATTGAAGAACTGAAGTCTACGCGCTCAGAACAGAAGACAAAATAGAATGCTAGGATTCGAAATGTAAAACATGGGGTGACCTCCCTTAGGGGGAGATTGTTAGGAATTAGAAAATTCCATGTTAAAGTCTCGGTCACCCCAATTATGGTCTAGCATATGTTAGCTCGTAGACGTGTCGTTATTTACGTTATTTAGTAGTTAATTAGTTAGTTATTTGCGTAGTTTAGTTTAGTGCAACACCGTGGAGGAAGGACGGGTCTTTACCCACTGTATGCCTGATCCACAGTCCGATAGGAGGACGTATTCATTGTAACTATAAATATCCCTTCCATCCATGGAAGGGGTGGTGCTTCTCAATCTAACATTTCATATTTTACAAAGCAAGTCTCTAAGTAGAACACCCTCTCACTCTTTCTCTCTCTAAAACATGGCATACTTGTATTTCCATCATCCAAGACCACCCGAATCATCAACACAATAAAATATAGGATCCTACAATACCAAAAAATGCTAAATATGAAAGTGAGATATGTATACAAACAACAAACATATACTCAAAGAAATATGGCAAATAAATTATCATTCAATAAAACAAAGAGATAATCAACAAATCTCTAAAACTAAGAGAATGATTAAGCCATGTATTTTCTACTAATACTAATAAGTTACTAAAGCCTAGAGCGCAACAATGTGCTTGAGTCTAAGGATGAGTAGACTTGTTGATTTAGTCCAATCTTTCAAGAAGATGATTAAACATGAAATGCAACTCATTTCGTACTTCTTGAACAAGTCCTTGGGTGATTAGACAATTAGAGCAAATATTGTCTTGATTTGGAACCGGAGGAAAATGGATGTTTTGAGGAGGCTCTACGAGTGATGGTTGGGTTTCATTAAGATAAGTAGGGTGAGGTTCTACTAAGAATGAGGGTGGTGATAATGGATATTCCTCCATATGATCAAGTCCTTTGTGGTTCCTTGTTTCCAATGATGGACTAGTCGGTGTTGCAGGTGGTTCCCTATTTAACGAGAAAGTTGGTGAGTTGGAGGTTCTCGGTGGTGAATGTTCTAATGAATAGAGATTTGGGTGAGGAAGAGGCTCGTTGAATGAGTGTAATACATGCTCTAGGAATGAGGGATTAGATGGTTTGCTAGAGCTAGCTATGTTTGGTTTAGAACTAGATGACCCTTTTTCTAGCCCAAAAGGTTTGATGCTAATTCTTGTGGTTCTCTTAGATATTGTTGAATGGGTTTGTTAAGGTGGGATTCTAGCATTGTTATCTCTTATGGGAGATGATTCAGTGGATGAAATCTCATGAATCATTTGACCCTTTCTTTTGGATGAGCCTTTGGTTGAAGAGTTGTTGCTAAGTGCTTTGGTCATGGTGATGGTAAGGATGCAAATTAAGCTTCTAACTACTGATTTTTGAGAGCTAGGTGAGAGTGATGACTTAACCTTAAGAGTGTTTGGTTTATAAAGGATAATTTTGAATTAGGGAATTAAATTCTTGACCACTAAGAGGATTAAGCATGCACTTAGTGTTGGGAATTATGTGAAGTACGAATTATGTTGTTCTTTCTGCTGAATGGATTCTGCCGAAGTGTATGGATTCTGCCGAAGACATAGTTCTGCTGAAGAATAGTTTGTTTCTGCGGAAGTTGTTATTCCGTGTTTAGTATATTTAGTTTGGATATACATGAGCTTTATTAGGAAGTGATTGTGTATATCTTATTTAGTTTTATGTTTATACGTTTCTTGGGAAACGGTTTAGGGTTTTATTTTAGGGTTCCTTGTCTATAAAAGGAACACAATAGAATGAATTATGGATTAGACGTTTACATATTATTAATATAACGATCCATAGAGGATCAAAGAGTTCTTAGTTATCTGTGTTTTATACTTGTGTTTATATTCCGCTAAAGAATACAAGTTGTAGAGATTTTCTTTTAGTTTGTTTGTGATTACACAAGCGATACTAACGATCTACGAAGCTCAAGATCTATCAAGGTCTGTTAGTTTTCAACAAGTGGTATTAGAGCCTCGTGAGAGTCTCTACGATACTAAGGACAGATTTTTCTAAACACCAATACAACCAAAACAAAAACTCACCATGCCTGGATCAGACGTTGATGCTGAAATCACCAACAACCAAAACACCATCCATCTACAACACTTAAGTCTCTCACAAGAATGCTAAGTTTCCTTAGCTAAAAAGGGAGGAGTATGATCTTTGGGCGATGAAGATGCAAAACTGGATCTCCAACATTGATTGGAATCTATGGGAGATAGTACTGAAGGGAAACAGTTTGAAGAAAACTACCATAGATGCTGCTGGTAAGATGACTTATGTTCCTCCCAAAACTGCTGAAGAGTTACTGGCAGTTCAGAGAGAAACCAAGGTTAAAACCATTCTTCTTCAAGCTATTCCTGAGGATCACTTGAGTGATTTTCACTTCATGCAAGATGCCAAGGACATATGGTTAGCAATTAAGGCTAAGTTCGGTGGAAATGAGGAGTCTAGGAGAATGAGAAAGTCCATGCTGCGACAACAGTTTCAAGACTTTCAAATCTCTGAAGAGGAAGGAATTCATAAGGGCTATGACAAGTTTCACAAGATTTTAAGTCAGTTAAATCAGCTGCAAGCAAAGCCAGATAATGATGACTGCAATTCTAAGTTCTTGAGGTCTTTACCTCAATCCTGGCTACAAGTAAGCATTGCTTTAAAAGCTAAAGGTGGCCTAGATATGCTTACTTTTGATGAGCTGTATAACAAACTTAAAGCTCTTGAACATGATGTAAGAAGTCCTTTTAGATCATCATCTACTGCTAGTCACACAGCATTCGTTGGAGCCTCTACCCCAAAGATGAGTCATGGTCCAAGTCCAACTTACTCATCATCATCTTACACTACCACTCCATCAATTTCTCAATCTGGAGGTATAATGGAAGATGTGCTTGGATCCTTCTTTGCTGATTATGATCCTCGCAGAACTGGCCTATGAGGATTTAGATCGTGGATCCACCGGAGATGGAAGAGATAAAGCTGAAGTGGCAGGTGGCTATGCTGTCCATGGATATCAAGAATTTTGAGCGCAAAGCTGGTAGAAGGTTTGGCTTTCAAGGAAGAGATCCAGCGAGGTTTGACAAAAGGAAGGTCAAGTGCTTCACATGTCAACAGATGGGTCACTTCTCCAGAGAGTGCAAAGATAGGAAAGCGGTGATGAGATGAGATACTCTACTTATCAGATGATCGAGGGAGTCCGGAACTTCAAAGGGATCAGCAGCTTTGGTCACTCTTGACAGCAATGTGGACTGGAAGCACCATGAGCAGGATAATGATGGTCCCGATAATGTTGGTTTGATTGCAAGCTGTACTTCAGAGGATAGGCATGATCGATTGCCTTGATGGGCATTTCTCAGGTACAAAACTGTTTGTTTGGTTGCAGTGAGCGTTATAATGAACTCAAAGAAGCTTATGATATTTTGAAACCTAAATATAATGAATGCTTTGTAGAAGTTGAAGCTTATAAACAGGCTTTAAAAACACTAGAAAGACAAAAGGTTTGGTTTCAGAAGAATCAAATAGCTTATGATGAGAAAATAAGTGTGTTAGAAAGGGATCTTGAATGTGCTAAAAATGAGTTAAAATATTCTGAGAAGTTAAGAGCAGATGTAGTGTCAGAAAATCTAGAGTTGAAGGTGAAACTAGATGAGGAAATTGCTAGGCATAAAGAATGGTTGTTAAATGGAAATAAGTTAGCTAGTCACATCTATGCTAGTCAAACTCCAAATACTTCTATAGGATTAGGCTTTAAGAAGTATGTAGGGTTAGAAGCTAGGGATGACACACGCAAATCTACACCAGCAGGCCTAGCTAATTTTGTGAAAGAAGGTGCCCTACATGCTGTACGTGGACCTATTAGAGGTGAGCACATGCCCATTGACCTTTCGATTTCTGTTGACTTTGATGGATCACATAATCTCTATGGAAAAAAGTCAAATGACTTGCCAACCTCGATACTTCTTCTAATGACTTTGTCTCTTGTGTTAAAAGTGACAAGTCCTCCGAGCAAGGGTCTACAGAGTGTGATTCAAATGACAAGTCTGACCTTCCCAAGTCTACACCCCTTCCTGCACCCAAGACTACCAATAAGCATGTCAGAGTTGCTGCCAAGGAATCCTCTTCCAAGACAGTTGCCTCTGAAGACTTGCCTTTTAATTCTTTGCATAATAATACTGTTAAAAACAATTCTTTTCATGGTTTTGGTTTGAATACTTCTGCTTGTAATAGAACATCTTTTGGTTTGAATAAATCTTCTAAACAGAAGACATGTTTTGTGTGTAGAAGTAAATTTCATTTAATTAAGGATTGTGATTTTCATGAGCAAAGGATGGGTAGGTGTGGTGATTCTGGGACATCTAGACCAATGTGGACCAATGTTAATGATATACCACCTTATGTTCCACAAGCAACTTATACTAATTCTCTTTTTCCTTGGAGAAGACCAGTTGCAAGACCATATGTACAACCAACAAGTTCATATTTTAAGAATGGTTATTGGCCTGGATATGTTGACTCAATGACTGATGGGAAAGGGTACTGGGATACTGCTGTCAAGTCCTCAGCAGGTTGTTCTTGGAATAAAAAGGGACCTAAATTTCAATGGAAACCCAAGAACAATAGTGGATCTTATACATCTGCATGGCATAACTCCTATGATCCACAAGGCAGGTTCAAGTCAGCAATGACTTGAGCCTCCATAGTGTACTAATATTTTGTATATTTTTGTTGTTGTAGAATCATCCTCTTAAGCATAAAGATGTTGGCATTGTTGATAGTGGTTGTTTAAGAAGTATGTCAGGAAACAGGGATATGATGCATAACTTTGTATCAATTGAAGGAGGAGGCAATGTAACCTTTGGAGGAAGTGATGGAAGGATTATTGGGAAAGGGACCATCAAAACACCTCAACTGGACTTTGAGAATGTATACTATGTCAAGGAACTCCAACACTTCAACTTGTTCTCAGTCTCACAAATTTGTGACACCAAGAACAAAGTACTCTTCACAGAGGATGAATGTCTTGTGCTGTCTAAAGACTTCAAACTCCCAGAAGACAATTCAATTCTGCTGAAAGTTCCTCGGAATCACAATCTTTATACATTCAACTTAACTGATGTTAAACCAGAAGGTGATTTAACTTGCTTGGTGGCTAAAGCATCCTTGGATGAGTCTACCAAATGGCATAGAAGAATGGCCCATGTCAACTTCAAGACCATAAACAAGCTCTCTAAACTGGGTCTTGTTGAAGGTCTTCCTTCCAAAGTCTTTACAAATGATCATAACTGTGTTGCCTGCAACAAGGGAAAGCAACATAGAGCCTCATACAAAATTTTTACTGCTGTGAGTATTATTTCTGAACCTCTTCAGTTGCTTCATATGGATCTGTTTGGTCCAACTCAAGTTAGAAGCATTGATCAAAAGTATTTTTGTCTGGTTATCACTGATGGATATAGCAGATTTTGTTGGGTATTCTTTCTAAGGACCAAAGATGAAACATCTCCAGTGCTGAAAGAGTTCATTACCCTTATTGAGAATATGTTGAACAAAAAGGTTAAAGGAATTCGGTGTGATAATGGGACAGAGTTCAAGAATGCTATACTTATAGAACTCTGTAGGTCTAAAGGAATCAAAAGGGACTATAGCACTCCAAGAACCCCACAACAAAAATGGGGTGGCAGAAAGAAAAAATAGGACCTTAATAGAGGCTGCATGATCAATGCTGGCAGACTCTAAGCTACCCACCATGTTTTAGGACTGAAGTTGGCACAGCTTGTTATGTACTGAATATGGTATCCATTACTAGACCACATTTCAAAACACCATATGAACTTCTCTATGGGAAAGTTCCTGCTATTCATTACCTTAAACCTTTTGGATGTCAAGTGACCATTCTGAATACGAGTGATCAATTGGGCAAATTTGATGAAAAAGTTGATGATGGTTACATAGTGGGATATTCAGCTCATAGTAAGGCGTACAGAGTTTACAATTTATCTGCCAAGAAGATTGAGGAGACATTGAACCTGAGGTTTCTAGAAGATAAGCCTAATGTTCAAGGACAGGGTCATGTTTGGTCTTTTGACCTTGATTACTTAACTGATTATTTGGGTTATTCTAGACATATGGCTAATCAAAATGCAAGTACTCAAGAGTCTCCAACTAACAGTGAACAACCCATTGTAGTGCCTTCTTTCTCCCCTAACAATTTTACAGGTGACACTTCCAAAGTTACTTCTGATGAGAGTGAAGACGAGTCCAATTATGCAGAGGACCTTGCTAGGCTAAAGACGCAGGAGTATGCAGCTAATCTAGAAGCTGAAAGGAATGTTGAGGAGAGTGCCAGTGAAGCAATCAGTGGAAACATCAATGCTGCTGAATGTGATTCTGTTTCTCCTACCAATTCTGCTGAAGGCTATGCTGTTTCTACTCCCATTTCTACTAGAGTGTCCACCGACTTTGGAGATCCTTATACTCGTTTTCCAAGACCCTCAGATCTTGGTAATCATCAACCCAAAGCTGGAGTCTTCACCTCACCTTCCTATGATACTGATTTTGAACCAACTGTTACTAATCTTGATTCTTCCATTGAAGTCAACACCACTGCTACAAAAAGGATTCACAATACTCATCCACAGTCCAATATTATTGGTGATCCTAATGCATCTGTTAGAACAAGGGGTACTGTGGCAAGCTCTAAATATGGTCAAGTGGCTTTTATCTCTTATGTCTCAAATCAGCAAAGAGACAATCACACAGACTATGAACATTGTCTGTTTGCTTGTTTTCTTTCTCAAGTGGAACCAACCAGTGTTACTCAGGCTCTTGAAGATTCAAGTTGGCTTGAGGCAATGCAGGAAGAGATGCAACAATTTCAAAATCGCAAGTTTGGATATTGGTACCACTACCTGATGGCAAGTATGCAATTGGGACTAAATGGATTCTGAAGAATAAGAGAGATGCAAGGGGTGTTGTAATTAAAAACAAAGCAAGATTGGTTGCTCAGGGTTATAGACAAGATGAGGGGATTGATTATGATGAAGTGTTTGCACCTGTGGCAAGAGTTGAGGCCATACGGATTTTCTTGGCTTATGCATCCTATATGGGTTTTATGGTATATCAGATGGATGTTAAAGGAGCCTTCCTGTATGGTGAAATAGAAGAGGAGGTTTATGTCACTCAACCTAAAGGATTTGAAGATCCTGATCATCCTACTCATCTTTACAAGGTTGTCAAAGCTCTTTATGGACTACATCAGGCACCACGAGCTTGGTATGCTAGGCTTTCATCATTTCTGCTGAAGCATGGATATCGAAGAGGTGCTATTGATAAAACACTTTTCCTGAAGAAGAATTCCACAGATATTATTCTTGTGCAAGTGTATGTAGATGACATTATTTTTGGATCCACAAAGGAAGCTTGGTGCAGGGAGTTTGAGGAGCTTATGAAGGGAGAGTTTCAGATGAGTGCCATGGGAGAAATGACTTTCTTTTTGGGTCTTCAAGTTCAGCAGAAACCTGATGGTATCTTTATCAGTCAGGACAAATATGTGAGGGACATCTTGAAGAAGTTTGGTATGGAGAGTGTAAGGACTGCCACTACACCTTATGAAGCTCCAAAGTCAAAGACCAACAATGAAATAGATCCACCAGTGAATGTACATCTTTACAGATCTATGATTGGTTCTTTGATGTATTTAACGACTTCAAGGCCCTGATATTACTTTTGATGTGAGTGTTTGTTCTCGACATCAAGTTACTCCACTTACTTCCCATCTCAATGCTGTTAAGAAGATCTTTAAGTACCTCAAAGGCCAACCTCATTTAGGTCTTTGGTATCCAAAAGAATCTCCATTTAAGCTGGAAGCATATAGTGATAGTGACTATGCTGGTGCAAATCGGGATAGGAGGTCCACCACTGGAGGTTGCCAATTCCTTGGGAAGAGATTGATTTCTTGGCAATGCAAGAAACAGACTATTGTGGCTACCTCATCTATCTGAAGCAGAGTACGTGTCGCTGCAAATTGTCGTGGACGGTTCTTTGGATACAAAATCAATTGTTGGATTATGGGTATAACTTCATGAACACAACAATTTTATTGATAATCAAAGTACCATATGCATTGTTAAAAATCCATTTTTCACAGGTCGAACAAAACATATTGAAATTAGGCACCACTTTATAAGAGATGCATATGACAAACATTTGATAAAAGTGGTTAAAATTCACACTGATGATAATGTGGCAGATTTGTTAACAAAATCTTTTGATGGACCAAGGTTTCAACACCTTGTGGTCCATATTGGTATGCTTAACCCTTAACTGCAAAGTTTAAGGGGAGGCATAGGCCTCAGGGGAGGATTTGTGTATACTTTGCATTTTCTTATGTAAATTTTGTTTTGTGTATACTTTTTGATTCTGTTTTCTAACACTAACTAGCTAATGTAATGATTGTTTGTTTTTCTTTGTTGGTTTGTGTGTTTCTCTGTGTTTGTTCTGTTTTGCAGTTTAGTTATTCGAGTTGGAATTTACCATGGTTGTTAATTTGGAATATGGTCAAGAAAGCTTGTTTCTACTGAATTTAAAGTGCTGAAGTGAGCTATTTGTTTCCACTGAAGACAATGTACTGAAGTTACAATGTTCATTTAAGAGAAGTACTAAAGCAAATTGTTCATTCATTCATTCGAGAAACAGTTTACAGCTTACAGCTTACAGAGTACAATCAACATCAAATGCAACTACAAGAAAAGAGCTTTACATGATCTACTAATCCAAATCTAGTTCATATCATCTATTCCAACATCTAACAAATGTTGGATATGCATGATCGCTCACATCTTTCACACTAGATGTTGGATATGCATTTATCAAGACTTGCATAACCACCCATTCCTTCTATCTTGATGGTCGGATATGCATGACCTGCATAACGAGGAAGCTAAGGATCAAAATGGGAAGGATGGATTGATGAAAACGATGATAATGACGATGACCACACATGATGATAAAGAAAAATAATATGTCCTTTGTGATTCATCTACTGATTTCAACCAAAATGCAATCCTTCCACCTTCCTTAACTCCTTCCTTTATACGATGTGTGATGATGCACCAAAACTTGGTGCAGAAAGACCAAGAACCACCTCTCTGTTCTTAGGGAGTGGCGGATTTCTGGCTCGTAGCCTTTGTTGAGGCTGAGGTGCTGGAGGTTGGGAGTAAGATGTTCTCTCCTTATAGGAGTCATCAGAATCATCAACAGATTCACTTGGATTCACTACACTATCATCTTCTGAAGAAGGGAGAAAGGGTGATTTACTTGATCGTAGATATGGTTGAGGAAAGTAATGAAGCCATGGGTTTGAATCATCACTTGATGATGATGA
Organism: Chrysanthemum makinoi; assembly: GCA_910596185.1. Lineage (NCBI taxonomy): Eukaryota > Viridiplantae > Streptophyta > Magnoliopsida > Asterales > Asteraceae > Chrysanthemum > Chrysanthemum makinoi. The sequence goes on along the minus strand of OU343223.1, from coordinate 151,916,736 downwards.
TGATGAGGATGATGCTGTGAGATCTATGATCTCAGGTTTAGTACTCATGATTGATTGTGGTTAATTTTGAAGCATTGATGAAATGAGGGTTTGTGATGATATTTGGGGGTTTTTGATGAAGAGTTATGTGTGCATTAGGATTGTTTTATAGACAGTTTCAAGACTTAATGAGATTTAATGCGTGTGGGTGAAACAGTAAAAAGATATTTACTGAAGCTTCTTGAATACGTGATCTATTTCTGCTGATTGATATTCTTCAGCAGAATGACTAGTGTTTCTACCGAAGTTGAAAGTCTAATTGGGTAAAAGTAGCAATACACGTCAGCACTGGTCAACATTTGACCAAAATTGGGAAAATACTACTTATTCTCTACTCGCATATCTTCGTCTCAAATTAAACAATTCCCTCATTACTCACGTTCAAAATACTTCCACTTGTGTGAATCTTAACCCTAACTTACGATTTTTCTCATGGCGCTTCAATTCAAGCATGATCATAATAAAGTTGCTTTTCTGGGAACAGCTAAGGGTGATGAGTTGTATAGACCAATGGTAGAATTCTTACAGAGATCCAAGATTCATTATGCTTTAACACATTCTCCGAATGTGATTTATGAATCGTTGGTTAAACAATTTTGGGCGACTGCTGTAAAGAGGAGTGATACAGAGATTGTTGCAATGATTGACGGAACAGAGCATGTGGTGACAGAGGAGCTGATAAGAAGACAACTTCATTTGGATGATGAGAATGGGATTTATCATTCTAATGCTGCTGTGGTACTTGATGGACTAAGAGCTATTGGATATCAGGGTACAAGGATTGATATGTGGTTGAAGAATCAGTTGTGTCCTATGTGGAGGTTTTTGATTCACACCTTGCTTCAGTGTATGAGCAATAAATCAGGAGGATGCGATCAATTTTCTACTCAATTGGGATGCGGTATTATATGTCTATCTCAGGGTTTAACTTATAATTTTTCTAAGTTTATTTTTGATAATATGATTGAGAATATAACTAGGAAAAAGAACAAGTTTTTAATGTACCCTAGGTTTTTACAGATGATCTTAGATGTTACTACCCAAACCCAAGCTTTTTATCCCATAAGAGCTTTATCTCTAAACTATTTACTTCAATGAGAACTAAGTATGAGGGGCACATCATCCTTGCTAGCGGCTATGTTGCCTCAGGCAATGAATCTGCTGATGAGGGGAATGTTGTTGGTTCTCCACCTTCTACTATTGTTGCTGCTGATGGGAATCCATCAGTGACAATAGATGAAGGCCCTTCTAATGTTGCTGAAGCACATTTTGTTGCTCCTGAACAACCTTTATCCACTCCTTCACCTAGTTCTAGTCCACCGCCTACACAAGTTACTCTTGATGAGGTTGAGCATGAAACTGATAGACTGCCTTCTCCTAGTCCTGTTAGAGTTTCAGTTGATGATCATGTTTCATTCTTTGAGCATGTTGATATTTATTCTGAAAGGCCCAATGATGCTCCTATTCCTACAGAGCAATCTGCTGGTGGAGCTGAGGACTCTATTACACTTACATCGATATATGCTTTAGTGAACAGGTATGCAGGTGAGATGGCTGATCTCAAGAAGGAGCTTGCAGAGACCAAGTCTAATCTTGGTAGTAAGATTGTGGAGTTGCAGAATAAAGTTAAGAACTTGGAGGAACAACTTGGAAAAAGGGGAAAAAGGAGAATTTTGGTTTCTTCTGAAGAGGAGCAAGAAGATACTCAGCTTGCATCACTAGGAATCTTGGCTGATGCAGCTCTAACAACTCATGTTTCTTCTCATATTGCTGCTGAATTTTCAAAGAAAAAGGAACCTATTCGATATACTAGCAAATGGAAAAGACTATCTTTGAATAAGGAATCTACTGAAGCTTCAAAGGGACAAAGTGTTGCAGATGTGTCTGCTGATGTTCAAATGGAGGATGTTGATGCTGAACATGGTCAAGCTTCATTTGTACAAGAATCATCAAGTTCTCAACCTTCAGCAGATGATTCTAAAGTGTTTCTTGCTGGCAGAATTTTTAACTTGGATTCTAATGTTGAAGTGTTTTCTACACCTGTTGAAGCGTTTTCTCAACATGTTTCTTCTGATGTTGATATGGGTGTTTCTTTTTCTTTTTGTGCATATTCCTCAAACTGATTCAAATATGGAATCTTCGACAAAGGAAAGGAAAATGTGATTGATGAAGTGATTGGTTCAGATCTGGTGTTTGAAGAAGAAAGGTATGCTCAAGCTAGGATGTTTGCTGATTATGAAAATATGCAGAAGAGTCGTGCAGTGGCTGAATTTCTTCATGCTCATCCGATTCTAATTTGTCTACAAAGAGACAACTAGAGCTTGATGAATTATTTCCTACGATTACTGATGCTCAATGGGATGCCTATACTAATCAAGGTGCATCTGATCCTAATCTTGCTAAACGCATTTTAGGTGCAGCCTATGATAGTGAGAATTTTGTGGTTCAAATGGTGGCTCTTGGAAAACAAAAGAAACTAGAAGCAGCTGCAAAGAGGAATGCTATTGTTGCTCAAAGGAATAAAGCAAAAAGGGAAAAACCAATGACTGTAGCTCAGAAGAGAGCTCATATGAGGAGGATTGTGAAAAATCATAGTACTACTGTATACACTACTGGCATGTCAATGAAGCAAATCTTAGCTTTATCTGATGATGCTTTGATAAGAAAGTATACTATGATTATGAAGTTTTCTTCATCTGGTTCTACTTCTTCTACATTGGACAGGATTGCTAGTACGTCTGATGTTCCTAAAGCAAGGAGATCCAAGACAGTTGAGATTGTAGATAATTTTGATGATGTGGCACCAAAATTAAGTTCTCCTGTAGTTAATACTGATGTTGAGGAGAAAAGTTCAGCTGATATGGTTTTATCTGCTAAACCTTCTATTGTTTATTCAGAAGCTTCGCCTAGTGTTGAATCTATTGATAATTTGGGTGATACATTGAGTAAGAAAAGGATGACTAAAAGGAAACTTCGTTCCTTAAGGAGATCTGTGAGACTAGCTAGGAAACATTTTTCAAAGAATATCTCTTTAGATCTCAAGGCTGCTGAGTCAACTTTTATTTAAGTAGGATCAGTTGATGTTTTTCATGAAGGAACACATGCTGTATTGATCAATTGGACAACTGGGAAGCTTAACACTGTTTATCGACTGGATAAATCTACTATACAGTTCAACTTCTTGAAGGAAATCTTTCATTTGGTGGATAGACATGATTTGAAGATGCTGTATGAACATGTCACTCAACATTATACTATTCATTCACCACAGGGTTCTGGTTTATATTTATTGGGTGATCTTCAAGTCTTGTTTGATTCTCATTCTCAAGATGGTAAAGGGTATTCTATTTGGAAGGATTCACATAAGTGGGAGATTGAGAGTTGGAGATTTTATCCTATGCCATGTGTCCATGTGGTTCAGACAAAATGTGGCATGATTTTGTGTATGTTCTCGGATAAGACTTATCCTTTGTCTGTTTCATTAATGGAAAGAATGCTTAGACAGAAGTTGGAAGTACCTCCTAATCCAGTTGGCAATGATGACCTTCATGCAGAACAATGTGTTGGATTGATTAAAACTTAGCTTCTGCAACATAAAGGTTCATCTTGATTGTGGTATTTTGTATATTTTGTAATATTTGTTTTCTTTATTTCTTAGTTAAAAAAAAACTATGTATATTCTTTGTTTTACTAACTTTTATTGCGAGTTTGTTGTATATTATTGTATGGTTATTAACTCACCAGATATACCTTGTGTATATCAAAGACTTGGCTAGTCCAAAGGGTACAACTTTGGTAAAGACACATCAAATCTGTTGATAGCTGTAATGGTTTGCTCAAAATCATAGGGTTTGCAACCACCCATGCTTAATTGTTGAGTGTTGGATGGTCATCAATTCACCATGGTTTATTCCTATTTGTAATCCAAGAATTGACTAGCCCACATGTATATGGCTTGTGGTAAAGGCAGTGGAATACCATATTTGGTAATCAGTTCACCAATTTTAAGAATTGACTAGTCCTGAGCAAACGGCTACAGGTAAAGACATTTCAAATCCGTTATATGGTTGCTGGTTTGCTACTAAATCAGATGGTTATCAGTGTACCATAGTTTACGAACTTAAACATTTGGCTACTCAAGTAGTGATGGCTATTGGTAAAGAGACATCAAATCCATTATTTTCAATGATTCACCTCTCACAGAGTTAACACACCTGGATGTGATGAGAATATTTTGAAACTAATATGTTTTGATGTACATGTTGTCATTTGTTGCTGCAAAGATATGGCGTTCGAGTTTATTCATCAAAGAGATGTTTTGTTTTGATTCTTTGTCGATGATGTTCAAGTACAATCCTCTAGTGATGCAAAGTTTACAGATCTATCAAGAAACTGGAACTTAACCAAGTCAAATTCCAATTTAGGGGAGGATTGTTGGGAATTATGTGAAGTACGAATTATGCTGTTGTTTCTGCTGAATGGATTCTCCCGAAGTGTATGGATTCTGCCTAAGACATAGTTCTCGAAGAATAGTTTGTTTCTGCGGAAGTTTTTATTCCGTGTTTAGTATATTTAGTTTGGATATACATGAGCTTTATTAGGAAGTGATTGTGTATATCTTATTTAGTTTTATGTTTATACGTTTCTTGGGAAACGGTTTAGGGTTTTATTTTAGGGTTCCTTGTCTATAAAAGGAACACAATAGAATGAATTATGGATTAGACGTTTACATATTATTAATATAACGATCCATAGAGGATCAAAGAGTTCTTAGTTATCTGTGTTTTATACTTGTGTTTATATTCCGCTAAAGAATACAAGTTGTAGAGATTTTCTTTTAGTTTGTTTGTGATTACACAAGCGATACTAACGATCTACGAAGCTCAAGATCTATCAAGGTCTGTTAGTTTTCAACACTTAGGATATTGTTCAGCTCTAGGAATACATTAAATGGTAACTAAAAGTGGTTAGATAACCAAAAGGTGGCTTAAATTTGAAGAAGAAAGCTGATTAAAGTCTTTCTGCAGACACGGATCCCACGGATCCCTCTCACCAGGGATCCGTCTGGTTATAAACCAGGGATCCGTCTGTCAGACAGATACTTGATGAGATGATTATGCTTTTCTTAAGGTCTAGTACCTATGTATCTTGAGGTTTTGACTTTCCTTTGATGTCTTGAGTAGTGAATGTCTTAAATGCTCAATCATAGGGAGTGAGGGTGCTTAATGATGGTTTTGGGAAGGAAAGTGGAATTTAGATAGTCAAACTAGGTGCTTGAGAAGGATACCATTTGTTTTGAGATGAAAAAGTGGTGGTAATTAGTCCTAGAAGTCAGATGATAGCTCAAGAAAAATTTAATAAAATCTTAAAAAAATAAAGAAAAAATGAAAAACTAGTTTTGAGCCTATTTTTTAGTTAAAAGTAACTAAACTCAATTTGCTAAAAATTGATGGACATATCAAACTAAGTGTTATAAGATGTGAAGAATAATGTGTGAGCGTTGGAGCGGAAAGATGGTGAGTTTTGATGAATTGATAAATTAACACTTTGAAATAGATCCTAGGTAAGCTATCGGTGAGTGTAAAGCTTTCAAATGTGTGAGGAAGACTTAGTTGGTTCTAAGGTCTTATGTTTGACTAGTGTGAGGTGATCTAGTGAGATGTTTTTTATGTAAGGAAGTCTGTATTCCTCATCTGTAGTCACGGATCCCACGGTTCCCTTTTGGGAGGGATCTGGCTAGTTAAATCGCTGGGATCCGCCTACTGCAGATCAGAAGGCTTTCAGCAAATGTGCAATTTTTCACTCTTAGCAAAATGCTTCTCCTAGTTGTTCCTACAAAGACTAAATGCAAGAACACATCAAGTATAACGCATAGCAAATGTGGGGGAACTAAAGATACCTAAAGATGAGTGACGACGACTACTTGAATGATTTCAAGAAGTCGTAAAATCTCATCCTGCACGTTCCTAAGTTAAGATTGTTCAGTGCCAAGTTATGGAAATAGCTACATACTACATCCTACTCTACATAAGTATTTGTTTAGATGTTACACCCCATTGTTTCAAATTGTTTTCACAAATTAAGGTCTTATGACCTTACCTTACTTCTCCACCACTTCCCGTCTTCACCCCTCCTCCACTCTTTATCACACCATCTCTACTTCTTTCTCTTCAAGAAGTTGGCGAAGCACTTGAAGATTCCCTTGGTTTGTTGCCATTCGGGTGATGGGTTAGGAACGTCCGGCAATTGATTGATGTAATCCAAGGGGTCGAGATCGGTATTTCCGAGTGGGTTACTACTACCTTCACCTTCTCTTTTCCTCTCCCTTTCATCCGAGGAATCCTTGGGTGGGTGAGGCCTTTTGCATTCCATCATAAACCTTGCAGTTCTACCCTTGGTCAATGACACCATAACTTTGTTGCAAAAGCTATGATCATAGGATTTCGGAGAAGGATTTAATGCAAAGATGAATTTTGCAAGACGGGTTAGGAGCATTGCATACGGGAGCACCATTTTGTCCATGATTTTTACACTTACCATTCTCTTAATCATGTAGTAAGCAAGGTTGAAGCGAGTCTCGGTCACTAGGCAATAGATCATGAAACTTAGGCATGCGTTGGGGTGATCCTTGTTTCCTACTAGGCACAACACATTCTCCCTCACCACAACTTACCATTTCCTATACAATGCGTACATCTCAGAGAGCTCCCTTTGGAAAGGATCCCTATAGATCACTTTCAAATTCCTAGTGACCCTCGATGGGGATGCTCTTGGCATGAACACGGTGTCCCTCACCGTGGTTGCTTCTGGGATTAACATGTGGTAGATTTCATGATGATCAACCATAGTGTGTATCTCTTAAAAAGACCACTCATTGGAAAACATGCAAACACCTTGATATGGAACCTCTACTATTCTTCCAAACTCCACAAGTGAAAGAGTGTACTCATGCTCATTTAGGATGAAGACAATTGAGATGGACCCATCATCATTTCTAACTATCCTCATTGTCTTGTAGAACTCGATTACGAAAATCGGGTAAATTTGTTCGTTTATGTCCAATAAACAATCAAAGCCAATGGTCCCAAAAACTTGTCTTATGTTGCTGTTAGCAAGAAATGATGATTCTACTACACGACCTTCATGAAAAAGTCTCTTTTTGAGCATTTTAAGTCCATCTTTTCTATGGTACATTGGTATGTAATGAACGGTATCTTGATAGTCTTGTTGTCGGTTACTTGGCATGATTGTTCCTAAACAACACAACCACAATGTGGTGTTAATTGTGAATACTATCCTAAAGGGTTTGATCACAATTTTGCTCAAATCATTTTTATTGAATTAAAGAAATGAGTTTAATTTGTATTTTAACAATGTTAATTCTTTGATTTGGATTATCTTAGAAAACAATGTGGTAACAAATTATGATAAACCCATTTGAACCCAACTTCTAAAAATGAAGAAATTGTAATCCTATAAATCAAGGAATTAAATTAACAATGTAGTGAAGATTATACTTACACAAGAGATTGTTATGCTTGAAGGAAATGATCAAATTGCTCCTGTGAACAGTAACTGGGTTTTTGTTCGTGAGTCTTTGAAGGGAAAGTGATTGTGGAACTTCCACAGTGATCATTACTAACTTATGCTTTCTTCTGTTACACGGATCCCACGGATCCCTCTCATTACGGATCCGGCTAGTTCAAGCTCAAGGACCCGGCTTGACAGCAAAAAATCAGTTTAAGCATTCCTTGATAGCTTTGGTTTGGGAGTCCTAAAACGCCTAGAGTTTGGTGTTTAAGCTCTATAACTTATGATTTGGGGTTTTGACGGTTTAATACTAATCCTATTTGATGAGATTCCCTTTTTATGAATTAGTCACAATTCTTGGGAGGTTTTTCAAAGATTATGATAAAATCCCATTTTATCATAATACAAGAAATTTCACATGGATATTTATTGACATAGATGAAGTGTCAATAATCCTTTTGTGATGAATAATGATTGAAGTTATCGTATAATCGAGATATCATTATTACAGATTAGTAGTGTAGTCTATACAAATCAATCGAAGAATACTATTCTTGATGATGGCTTTAATATAGATAACTATTCAAGTAATTACTAATAGAGATTAATTATACAACTAAGATTTTAACAATAATAAAAACAAATGGAAATTATTAATGATCATACCTTTGCTAAATGTTAGATCACCATGTTTGTAACACAAGCATCAATATGAAGAAATAAGATAGAAAGTGATCGGTTGAACAAGTTAAACACACACACGAATAATATAGAAGAGTTTAGGCGTAGGAAATGTGATAAAATGAACAACCAACTCTCAAATGAGAGTTACAAGACTATTTATAGGGGAAGGGAGCTAGGGCAACACATCTAGTCCTTTCCTTTCCTTATTGGGCTTTTGCATAGGCTCATGGGCTTTCTACATGAGCTTTGCCTTAATTACAAACATAAAAGCCTTAATTAAGCTAACTATTACATATTGATTACTAACACTTGAGAAATGGTTTAGGAGTGATTCCAACAATCTCCCCCTAAGTGTTAGAAATTGATGTCTTCTGTAATATTGAACAGTTGTTGGTGCAGATGTAATAGTAGCTTTGACGTCTTCTGACATTCTTCTTTCTTGTGAGAAGAAGTGCCTTGATTCGAACAATCTCCCCAGTGTAGGGATCTTGATTCTTTTGAAGTATTCTGCTTTGACGTCTTTGATTTCTTTGTTCTTTGATTCTTTTTTCTTTGTAGTGGTTGTGATAGTATGTTGTTGTCAGCTACAGATCAGCTTCGTTCCTCCAGCGTCTCCACGTCTTTCTCCAACATGCTCACACGCTCATTTAACAATGTATTCCATATGTGAAGTAGTTCTCGAGTCTTTATAACTTTGTAGATTCTTTGATTTGATGAAGAATCATTATAACTTTGGGTTGCCTTTGATTTTGAGAGAACTTCTGTTGTGATGTTGTTGGTATGAGCATGTGGAGAATCAGCACGATCTCTTCCTCCCGCAAGCATCCATCAGCAGCAGCATCTCCGGTACCGTGTTGTAAATATCGGTTTGGCGGCCGATATATCGCTGATATATCGCTTATCAGCGGTCCACCGATACGATATTTCACTTATCGGTCAAATTTATCGGTTGGTCAATATCGGTCAAATATCGGTCAATATCGGTTATATCGGTCATATCGGTCAAATATCGGTTAAATATCGGTCAAATATCGGTCAAATATCGGTTAAATCGGTCATATCGGTCAAATATCGGTTAAGAGTGGGAAATACATAACTAAATGCATATACAATGTAAAATTTGTAATATTTATATAAAATATATAATTAAAAATATTAAATATAACAATAAAACTAATAAATATTTATAAATATGTATATAAAATATATAAATACCTATAAAAAATTAATTTCTTTATAATTTAGGGTCTCCGTTATATCACGATATATACGCCAAGACCGATATGACGCTTGGCGGTGGTCGACCGCCGAGGGACCGCCAAGCGATATTTACAACACTGGGTACAGTCACGAACACCAATTGATCATTGTAATCTTTCCATGAAGAATTGATTACTACAATTGTTCTACTGATGAATGTCTTGATTCCATTCACCTTGGTCGGGCGAATCACCGGCCCAAATCCGTAAAGGGGTGGTTGGCATTACATTGAACAAGTTCAAGTAATGACCCACATATTAAGGAATCGATTCTTGAAGGAATCTCCTTAGCGGGATTTCCAGCACTTACAAGTTCGAACTTCGAGAGTGTCCACAACAAAATGTGAAAACACATCTCTAATTCTAGCGAAGGTCGCTCGAAACCGGATGCCCTCAAGAAGGCACGATAAAATCGGTGCATCTACGGTTCGGTGAGTCAGCCGAGGTACACCGCATCACCTCATGATTTGTAGACCGTTTGAGACAACACTAAGCGAACCCACATGGAGTTACCAAGTGACTCTGTCGGGTCCGTTTGATGTTGACCACGGCAAGAGTTTCCATTCTATCACTAAGGATCACAGCTTGTGCACCCTCATAAATGTTCTCGACAGATTGCTAAGATCGTGAAGGACTCTAGAATGTATCACTTATGCCCTTATTGTTGAACGAAAAGTGATGAAATGTCAAGTGTACCTAAGAGATCTTTTGATGAATCTCGTGGCTCTAGACTCAATAGTGCGCTTTGGTTTTCTGAAGCGGAGACTAGGAGAAGGTCTCCTTACTTCAATACCAGCAATCTCTAAGAGAAAGCCGATAGTTTACGTAGGGTTCCTTGTGAGAGTGAAACAAGCTTCTGTTGAGAGAAACTTGAGTGGCTAAGAAGGTTTAGTGCATGCGTCACTGGGTCCATGACGACTTTAATCTTCAATACCGGTGTCATCAAGTGATGACGTATAGTCTATATCCGGGTCACGAACCCGACTAAAGTCCAACGCTAACTTAGCCCAAGCATTTAACTCTACGCTGATAGATGTTTGGGCTCACGAAAGCCCAAACCCAAATCTATTTACAGAATAGATATCGGATATTTCCTAAATATGGAGATAATCATTCCCAACCGATTTGGGCGGGATACGCCGAAGGTTGAGGAACACGGAACCAACAAGGATTCCGTGTGTATATAAGGGAATCTCATCCTCGTTTAAGGTACGATCTACAAACCCTAATTCTCCTAAACTCTAAAACCGACATTACTACTCACACGGAGGATAATCGTGGAAACAATCCCACAGTAGCTTAAGTGTCTTTGTCTCTTAGTGTGCAGGTCTCAAGCAATAATTCTCAATTGGTACGAGAGCCGGAGCCTCAAACAAGGAACGCCCAACTTTTGTATCAACATCAAGTGACAACCAGTAGCATATGAATTGAACCCGGTGTCTGCCCTAAGTTGAATAATCTTGAGGGCTATTTCTTTTCACCCTTTTCTTTACTTTTCTTTTTAATTCTTCAACTCCTTCTTTCTCCGATTCTCATTTTCTCCTTTTTATAATCATACCTAAGGACTTCTAAATTCTAACTATTGGTGGTGTCCTTGGGTAGATCCCTCCGGCTCTGGCGGATCATAGGACGGTTATTCCTAACCTTAGTCACCTTATAACACCATGACTAACCTATGTTGCCATAAAACCATTTTCATGAAAAATCTCTCAAAGTGGTTATGAATAAAAGTATTTTGTACCACTAAAAGAGTTTTGTATTTTGCAGAAATACTCCCCCTCCACACGTGCTTAAGTATTTTGACGTAAATCAGCATGGTGAGAGAGAAGATGCACTTTTGAATTGATCAACTCAAGATAGACAATTCCCTACGAGACACGGTTACATCACTGACTAGGTCAGCTTGAAGTTGTAAACACTCCTTGAGGAGGTTTGACCCGTCAAGGTTCATGTCTACCAAGAGTTTCTCGAATGGTACATTCTACTAGGACAAGTCCTTTGCGAGACACGTTTACATCACAAGCGAACTAGTTTGAAATTATTACCCGTCCCGGACAAGTATTTTCGAGTTACTAACATTTAGGAGCTCGTCAATTCATTGGTTAAGTCTTTAGCACGACGATTCGATAGCAATTCACAACATATTTCTTATCACATAATTTTTCTCCCCCTCAAAAATGGCATATTAATGTTATTTTTGACGAAATTTTGATATTGAATATGTCTATTTTGAGTTTTGTGGGAAGATTACCACGAAGAATATTTTGTGAACAAAGTTTTAATCAAATACTCCCCCTCAATAAGTAATATTAACTTTTGAGGTTTTTGAAAAATCATAAGGGGAAGTACTTGTTCTTTTGAGCAAAACTTTGAAAGTGAAAGTTTTGATTAGTTTTACTCAAAAGTAAGAAGCTTTCGCTCCTTTTATATGGATTGTGGCACTGATGCGTACCACAGGGTCCTTTCATTACAAGTACGGGTTGTACACTATTATGTGTGCACAAGCCATAGACAAATATAGATCACGCATCCAAATATATAATGAAAGAAACAAATCAAGGAGTACCAGGAAGTCCATCAATAACACCAGGAATTCTGTCTGGACGTTGGTAGCCTGTTAGAGATATGCTTTGAAGTCCACCCACAAAACTCTCCAATGTCCTCACTGATCCCTAATCGAAACAACCTTTCATCAATCCTGGTAATGATCTTCTTCGCATCCCTAATTTCCTTGCACGCCATTAAGAAATTTCGGTGAAGTTCACTACGGTAAACTACCCCAAATGGTTTCTTAATGATGGTGTACTGAGGAAGATGGTTGATATCGAGAAGGTCTAGTTGTGGTTTGGTGAGATTAACATGTTTCTGGTATAATTCCACGGCAAGTTGAATATCTTCTACACGTTCCTGGATAACGATGCTTCTGATGAATATTAGCAATGACTTGATGTACTGGAGCTGGATGTTTGTGGAGAAATGTCGCATTCGTCCTTGTACCTTGGCAAGGTACATGTCTTCAATGTCATTGAGCGACAATCTCGGAAAATCTGCTTCAGAAAAATCATATTCCTCTTCGTCTTGATGTTTGACTTTGATTGTTTTCAGGAATGAGTAGTCCCACTTAGACGAGAGGGTAACATGCATTATAGCAACGATCCGTTCATCACTGTACACCTCTTTCTTAGATTTCAGACTGCAACGGCTTCGTAGTAGACTCTTCTTCGCCGCCAATGATGAATCCTATACAGTGCATCGAGGTCATACTTTTCCACATTGTCAACAAACATATATGTGGCTTCTTCCTCGATGGCTATGTTGTTAGAGTATATTGCTGCCGGGAATGGGAAGGTGAGTGAGGTAGCGTATTTTGTGCTAACATCGCTACCGTGCAGAAGAAATTCCAGGTCATTGTTGAAGAAATAGCGGTAGGGAATCTTCGGTTGATCAGGTCGGCCAATGGTAGGTAGTGGCTTAGTCCAGTCGGTGTAGTATGGAGCCTTGTCTGGTCTGGTGAAGTCGATATTAGATTCAGGGTTGAGCCAATCAATGTTGTTGGACGTGGCTCGTGCAATGTTGTCGAGATGATATTCTACTTCAATTGCACTGTCTAAGCCGTCTTTTAGCGTTGAAAAGCTTCGTTCTTGATTCGCTTCAACTCGCTTTTGTCATCTTCTTCACCTTGAACTTTTCCTGAATAATCTTGACATGCTCCATAGTTCGACCATCTACGGTTCTTGACCTTCCCAGTCGAGGGGTTGCATCAACAAGCTTTGAAAACCATTCATACTCTTCAGATTCGCCGTCATCTAGCCATGACACAACTGAAGTTGACTTTTTCTTCTTCGGCTTTGATGATGATGTTGGTCGCTTAGTTGATGTAGAAGAATGAGGTTGTTGTTAGGGGTCAGGAATCTCCTCATCGTCACCACCAGTGTATTCAAAGTGATCACCAGTTTTATCCATTGGTGGTGAAGACTCGGAGTCCTGAGGTTTGTCAGTAGCAGGAGGACGTTCAGGAGATCTTCTGGAGGTGGAGGTCCTTTGGGGTGGTGGAGGCATAGATGATGAATCGTCATTTTTCTTTTTGTGTTTCGGCTTAGAATCTTTATCCGCATCATCATCGTCTCTTGGACGCTTAGCCCTTTCAGCTGCCGCTTTGCAGGAAGTTTTGAGTTGATATTCCAACAATTCCTCAAATAGTTTAGCTTTGTTAGAAGTAAACGTTGCGGATCTTTTAGACATTTGTAGAACGAGTCTGGAAATCAATTCTGCATCAGAGACAACCGCAGGCTCAATTGGATTGATTTTCATTGCTACAGGAGAAGATTGCATTGTTAGCTTGACCAATTGCATGAGATTTGGATAAAGTTGTCTGGTGAACATCTCTTGTCACTCCAGGGGATGGTGTCGAAGAAACTTGTGAGTAAATTCTCTGATCGTCTTTTCCATTTCCCCTTGGATATCTCTATTTAGAAAGCTGCATATGTTCCCTTTCATCCGAAAACTCATTTATCACCTTCTGAAGAAGATTGATTATGTTCGCAAGTTGATTGAGTTTCTTGTTGACCACGTTTTTCTTCCTTATTTGCTTGACAGCTTTGACAATCTTTGTCTTTGCTCGTGATGCCCAAGTATCGGTAGGTTTCTTTACTGATTTGGATGCGGATCTAGTGGTGGTGTCTTTGGATGGTGGTGGTGATGAATGAGAAGATGAATCAGACGAAGATGAGTCATGAGAAGGCTTAGGGTCATTTGGTGGCTCGGTTTGTTCCTTGCTACGTTCAGGACTATCTAGAAGATAATCATCGGCTTCCTTTTCAGCTTTAGCCTTTTCTTCAGCCATAACCCTAGCCTCTTCTTCTGCTTTAGCTTGTGCTTCCTCTTCAGCTTTTTCTTTAGCAGCTTCCTCAATATCTTTATCTGTGATCCTCTCATTCTTTTCCTTTTCTTCTTCTTCCTCAAAAGTGAATGGGACTTCATAAGATTGCTTGCCGTTGTTCTCGGTGGATTCCTTAGCGGTGGCACCACCGCTTATCGGGTTGATTAACCACATCACGAATTGGTATGGTAAGTGCGCCACCACCGGAACCACCGGGCCTCTTGTTTGTTCGGTTAAATTCAAGCAACGTGTTATAACCTTAGATTCTTCGTGTTTTTCAGTAGTCCTTGTCTTCATCCTTTGGCTCTTCTTCTCGAACTTTCTTCCTCTTCCGATCTTCCACCGGAGTTTTACCCTTGTCGGTTTGGGACTTAGAAGTTTGTCATGTCTGTCGATGATCATCCGTAATGCATCGAATAATGAACCTCCTCGTCCGTTTCAGTATCCTCGGATTCTTCATCCTTAAGTGTAAGTGCCACTTGAGGATTAGGAATGGCAACTTTTGATGGAACTTTTCTTTTTCGTGAAGGATTTCTCTTAGGATACTTAGGGGCACTTCCAGTGCTTGTAATACTTCCTGCACTACCTCTCCTGGTCTTCTTAACTGGTATTGCGGAGGACTTTTCATCAATGAAGCCAACTTTTCCTGATTCTACTGCTTTCTGATATCGTGAGTATGATTGAAGTTGCTTGATATCATCAGTGAGAAGGCAGTCAGGCAAAACTGCACCTTGTTTCTTTGTTGTTGAGTCTTTGAATCTGACAACATTAAGAGTAGGCTCAAACAATGCGGAGTGATGGTTGGGGTCATCAAGTCTTAAGGGAATGTCCAGATTATTCCCGAGTATCCTTTGGATCAACAATTTAGTGTATCTGATGTAGGGGATCTTGGTGCCAGGTTTCCTAAGATATGACATCATGTCATCCCAAATCGACTTGCTTAAGTCGATATGCATCATGTTGACCATTCCCAGAATATCTCAGAGTTCCATGAGCTTAGGATGCTCATAACCACTATCACGTCCCGAAACCGATTTGGCAATCATGATGTATAGAGTTCTCCATGGTGGGGATGTTCTTTAGGTCAACTGAAGAATGTTTAGTGATGATCCCCACTGCTTCATCATAGCCAATATTAACCATGAATTGGAGAGTAGTCTCTTCAGAAGGAGTAGCAACATAAGTAGCAGGCTGGATGGCAGGGAGTAAGAGAATTGACCTTAAGTCCGCAACAGTGATGGTGACTTGTTTGTTGTTGAGTGTCACCGTAACAGCATCTTAACCATCCACTTTCTTCATAGTGTGCCAGAACTGATGGATATAGATTACTGGTACTGTTGCAGAGTTTGTCAGCATGTTTTTGTAGGGATGAGTCTTCAGAATATCCACAACAATCTCACACGAAGATTCAGAGCACGTGAAGTTATCAAAGTCCACTTTGAGGTTATTCTTTCCAATCTTCATATGATAATCGATAGGGAAAATATCTTCTACTGTGAGTGCATTTGGTGCGTTAAGGTTTTCCATTGTGACGTCCATGTTGTGATCTGAAAGATATTTAGCCAAAAGAACCAACATATCGAAAGACATTATGTTAGTCAACAGTTGATTTTATTGTCCAATTATTGAATGTGTTATGCTAATGAATGTTACGAGTCCAACGTCACTTGTTAGTCCAATAGTCCAAAGTAGTCGTGATAAGTTTCGTGAGTTTATTAATTTTGAATTTTAAAGTCCAAATTTTCACTTATTTATACAACATTTTAACCATTATAGCTTATTAGTGACATTTTTGTTTCGTGACGTTATGAGTTATTTATTTACAAGTTTGTACGCGTAACAATTCATAATTATTGTTAAAATAAGGCTTAAGCGTAGAAATTGCAAGCTAATGCGTAAACAGATGACCATACGCGTAAGCATAAGCTTATGCGTAGGAACTCCTCTTACGCGTAAGAAATATTATGCGTAGGAAAAGAGCCCTTGGCATAGAGCTTATGCGTAAGCGTATGTGGGAGCTTATGCGTAAGGTTTACTAGTAAGAGTGAACCTTATGCGTAAGACTCAAGTTTACGCATATCCTTCATAGGATACGGGTAGTCCCCTTGTAGAACCTTACGCGTAAGATTTCTCTTACGAATAACATTCTACGCGTAAGGTGATCCTTATGGGTAGAAATCCAATGGTTAACCTTGATTCTGAATTTTCACGCATAAAACCTGAAATAAATTCGTCATAACACATTCATTAACACATATTTCAATTCTTTTCATTCTCACATGGAATCATGGTTATAAACAGTTACGCGTAAGATATGCTTACGCGTAAAACTTAAACCCTAAAAATTTGAATTTCACGACTAAGGAATCTAGCCATATATTTTGCACCAAATTCATTCTGGATTGTCTTAGAGGCTATGAGATAGTATTGCAACAAGTTTTAACATCTAAAACCACAAGAATCTAAAATACCCAATTCATACGAGTCTAAAACCCTAATTCTCATTTTCACAAAATTCATGTTATTGGGAACGATTCAAGAGTGGTTTAGGTCAATTAAGCATGTAACAAACATCTTACAACCAACTAATTACTCAGAAACAATCACAAATGAAAACCCCCAAAACCACGCATAAACCCTAATTACGAATAAGTGATTAAAAACAGTTTCTGGGTATGTTAATAGCACTTGATTTTAAACCTTTTGACACAATATTTATCATTGTAAACATCCAATGGTGATTTCGTGTTCATACGCATACGCGTAGAACACAAAATCTCCCAAATCTCAAAATCTAGCCGTTGGATTTTCATGAAATTAAAAACCAATGTTTATAATTACACAATGATCCTTAAACCACTTACAAAATTGAAGATTAAAGCACGGATTGAAAGATGAATTCTTAGGCGTAGGATGAAGTAGTTGGAAATTAAATGTGTGTATTAAATGTGAAAGATTATTTGGTGGAAGAGTTTTGTTTAAAAAATAGTTTAGACTTTTGACAACTTTAGTCCCTCCACCTCAACCATTTTCATCCACAGCCCATAGTTTCCATTTTGGTTAAATATGAAGTGTCAGTTTGGAAAGAAACATGACGACACACCCCCTCGACTTTTGAAATAGAGAAATTTTACAAATTTGGGTCCGAGGAGTGTCAAGAAACAAGAAACGTGTCCACCATTATCAAAGATACTACCAAAACTAGGTAACATGCAAGTACAAGGTTTTATGAAACAGAAAATATATACTTTCTCCCCCTCAACACTTGTTTGGGAAATTGTGAAAAGTTAGATAGAACAAAGTCTTGACTGAAGTTTTGTACCTGCCATGTTTGAAAGAAATTAGATAGAAGAATATTTTTGAATTTTATCAGATTTTATATTTTTGTATTTTGTTTTTGAGAAATTTATTTACAAAAGAGGTTTTGGTGTTTGACTGGTTTTAAGATTGTTTTAAAAGTTCATCCAGTTCCTCTGGAGTCAAACACCTCATACCAATCCGGTGGACCAACTCAGTAAACATAGAAGGAGCTAAGGCTTTGGTGAGAAGATCTGCCAATTGATATTCAGTACACAAAATATAATTCAACGGTACCCTTTTCCACATACTCCTTGATGAAATGATATCGAAGATCGATGTGCTTAGACTTCGAGTGTTGAACAGAGTTGCACGAGATCGCAATAGCACTTCGATTGTCGCAATACATCGGGATTCTGTCAAATACGTAACCATAATCTTTGAGTTGTGTTCGCATCCAAATGACTTGAGCACAACACGCTGACATGGCTACATATTCCGATTGGTTGAGGACAGCGATGTATGTACCCTCGCTTCTTCGATTGCCAAGACACAAGTTTATCACCAAGAAATTGTAGAGCTCCTGAAGTACTTTTCCGTGAATCTAAGCAACCTGCGTGATCGCCGCCCTAAAAAGCTATTAGTTCAAAACCGAATCCTTCTGGATACGTGATCCCCAATTTAATGGTTCCTTTTATGTATCGGAGGATTCTTTTAGCCTCAGAGAGGTGAGTTTCAGTTGGTCTTGACCGATAACGGAGCAAAGATATACAAAGAAATACAATGTCAGCCCATCGGTCTGTTAGATACATGAAGGACCCAATGATACTTCGGTATTTGGTAGGGTCAACCAATTTCCCATGCAAATCGGTCCCGTTTCTTGGTATGTGCTATTGGTGTGGCATAGGTATCACAGGTTTGCATTCCATGTTTGTTTAAAATTTCAAGGGCATATTTGGACTGACTCAGAAAAATACCACGGGGTGATTGATGAACTTGCAGTCCTAGAAAGAACGTTAGTTCACCCATCATGGACATTTCAAAATGGTTTTTCATAAGTTTTGAAAAAGCGTTTGAGTATTTTAAATGTGTTGACCCAAAAATGATGTCATCCACATAAATTTGAACGATTAAAATGTGTTCCCCGTGATATTGTATGAAAAGTGTTAGGTCGACCGATCCTTTATTGAAATTATTGGCAATAAGAAAGGATGATAACTTATCATACCACGCCCGAGGGGCTTGTTTGAGACTGTAGAGAGCCTTGTTTAGTTTGTAGACGTGATTAGGAACTCGGATCAACAAATCCTTCGTCGACTAACATAGACCGCTTCCTTCAGGTTTACCATTCAAAGCGGTTTTAACATCCATCCGAAAGACCGTGATGTTCATGTGAGCCGCAAATGCCGAAAAACTGACAAAACCTCAAGTCTAGCAAGCGGCGGTACCGCGAATGATTCTCGTAGTTGATCCCTTCTTCTTGTCTATAACCCTTAGCCACCGGACGTGACTTATTTCTCGATAACCGCATCTTCAAAGATCTAGCTTGTTTTTCCAAATCCATTTGAGACCAATAACATAGACCCCAGTTGGTTTTCCAACCAATTCCCATACTTCAAGACGTTAAAGCTGATTAGGTTCTTCTTGCATGGATTAAATCCGGTTGTCATATGTCATGGCTTCCTTAATATTTTGGGTTCATTTGGCGACGGTGAGTGCAAAAATGCAATGTTCACCGTCACCGGGCGTTGTCTAGTTACGACCGGTTGATTCGGGTTTCCAATAATGTTCACAAGAGGATGGTCTTTCATCCAACGATGTGTGGAGGGTTGATGTTGATATACATTCTGCAGATTGGGAGGATTCAAATGGCTTGTAGATGATTCACGCAACATCGTGTGGCAGTTTCATTAGTAAGCGGATTGAAGAACGCATTTGGATCATAATCTGCAGGTGGGGGTACTTCATTGTTCAAGATCATCACTGGTTCAGATCATTGGATGCGGTTTTTCGATTGTTGTTGTAGAATCAATTGGTGGTGCTTCCTCAACAAGAGTTGTTGTAGCAGGTGTATCGGATATTGGATTATTATCGTTGAGTAAGCGTGAAACAGTTGATACATCTGTTGCACGTTGATCAATATCATCACTAAACAGAGGAGCAAATAGCTGTTCCATTTGTTGACGAGTAAGTCGGAGGCTTGGTTCACCTGATGATGGGGTTTGGGGTAGTTTAGACGGTTATGTCCAGGGTTCCAAGCTGTTTTGCTCCGAAGCCATTTCTCGAAGCTCATCGAATTTGCATGAATCATTTCCATAATCTCCTTGTACGACGATTCCGATCCGTAACCCTTAGAGTTTTCACAATATCCAACAAAGACTCCAATGTCAGCTTTGGCTTTGAGCTTACCAAAGTCATCACGATCATTATTGGGGTAACAAAGGGATCCAAATACATGAAAGTGTTTGAGATTCGCTTACGGTTGTGGATAAGCTCATAAGGTGTTTTGTTGTGGCGCTTGGTAATCATTGAACGATTCTGAGTGTAGCATGCAGTTGACACGGCTTCAGCCCACAAGTAATCGAAGTTTTGCATTAATCAACAACGTTCTTGCAGCCTTCCACTAACGCGGTTTCATCTTTCAACAACCCGTTTTGTTCCGTGTTCGTTCAATTGATTTTTGATGCTCAATTCCCACTTTCTCATAATATGCACGAAGAGTTTGATTCACAAATTCGGCCTCCTCTGCTCTCGATTTGTCGACCTGTTCCGACTGAACTTGAATTTTCGTGAGAAAGGTGCTGATCATCTGTGGAGCTTGATCTTTAGTTAGAAGAAAATAAACACAAGTCCATCTTGAGTATTCATCTACAATTACCAAAATGTAGCGTTTGCCATTAATCGTCTGCACACGCATCGGGCCACACAAATCCATGTGAAGAAGATGAAGCACATGCTGTGAGCTGTGTTCCACCTTTGAAGGAAAGTGAGCACGAGTGCTTTTCCCTTGTTCACAAGCTGAGCATAGGTGATCTTTAGAGTACCGAAATCTTGGGAGGCCTTCAACAAGTTTGAACCGTGCAAGGTTGGTTATGGTTTGAAAGTTTAGATGTGAGAGACAACGGTGCCATAGCCAGGATTTTGTAGATGTTGCCTTAGAAAGTAGACTGATGGGAGATGAAGCAATCATGTCTTGCATTGAGATTGTGTAAAGACTTGATGTCGCTTTACGTGACATATATATCGTTTCCTTGTAGTTCACAAATGAAACAAGTTTTCTCCCTAAAAGCAACTTCCAAATCTCCATCACAAAATTGACCGACTGAAAAGAGATTGTGACGAGACCTTCCACATAATAAACTCTGCTAATTTCGATGTTCCCATTGATGTAATCTCAGAAGCCCATGATAGCCGCTAAGTGATAACAGCTTAAGATTGCTCGTCATGTGTCGGGAACATCCGCTATCAACAACCAGAGGATGATCAGACACCGTGATACATAATGCATAATACGGATGGAATAGAAGTAGATGTGGAACCCAAGAGTTAGAGGGTTCGATGCGCTTATAGGTGAAACACACCTGTTTATGATTTTAGGTATCCATGTAAAGCCAAGTGTATTATGTAACCATTTCTGCCATCTCCAACTAGTCTTAGCTTTTGTCTTAGTGAATGCACTAGGTGATAAGTTCTTCCTAGGAGGTGAAGTGGGTTCTATGGGTACATCAATGATTAAAGCATGAGCACTAGAAGGCGGTTTACCTAGCACAGACTTAGAAGCATTAGTGGGCCTAGAGGTATTCCATTTTCTATTGTTCCGCTTACGAGATAAAATAGTCTTAGCAACACATTTGTCATGACATCCAGAAAATATAATTTTACGACAACCAACACAAGAAGCTTCAAACTTAACATTTAAAGTACTTAAAGGTTTAGCATTCGTTACATCACTTTTTTCATTACATTTGTCAGACGCAATATCTAAAGTGGGTGCAACTTGAGTCTTATTCAAAGTCCTAAGGTGTTCTTATACTTCAGAGGTCTTTATTGTTCTTTTCTTACGTCGCAACTTCCTATTCTTCCGTGAGGTGCTCTTAAGTGCGGAAGCTAGCGTTGGGAAAAAAGGCAACTATTCCTGTATCAGTGGAAGGAAGCACATTAGTATCTTGTGTTTTGTCAGTAGGTGTTCTAGAGGCAAGATTTTGCTTTTCAGGTGCAGGAACATTAGTGTTACAAAGCTTATCATTATCATACTTTCTTAGCTTTGCTTTCAACTCAACAATAGTGTGCAACAAATCTTGATTTTCAGAGCGAATTTGTGCATTTCTATGTACGACATCTTTGGTGTGTGCAAGATGATTATCAAGTTCTTGTGATGCTTTTTCACGAGTCTGTTTGAGAAAATCAAATATGACACCATATTTTGTTTTGACTTTGGCAAGTTCTTGTTCATATTTTGAAATTTGACACTTTAAAGACACGTTTTGATCATCCAGATGTTCTATTTTTGGATCAACAGATTTTGAACGCAACTAGTTGATTTTGTTTTGCAAAGCAAGTTCTCGATTTTGACAATCCTTTTGACACCATTGAAGACGACGTTTTGCATTCGAAAGCTCGTTTATCAATCGCTCATTTTCAAATTTTAAAGACTTGATTTGATACACATGATCAGTATTCTCAACATTTTCAACAGAGTCAACAGAATCAGCAGAGATATAATCAAATGCATATGCAACAGAATGTAATAACACAACATTAATGGTATCAGCACAGATTACATCTTCCAAGAGTCGATCAACATCTTTTCTCGACATTTTCTTTTTAAGTTTAGTATGTGAAATCGTTGTTTCAGTTTGTTCGAAAACTCTTTTCATAAGTCCAAGCTCCTTGTGAAAATCCCTTTCCCAATATATTGCACACATTTTCAAATTTCGGACATGAGGTAAAATTCTTTTCTGAAAAATATCTCTTTGAGCTCAGCGAGGTGATTGAAAATGTTCAACTTTTATTTCAGAATTGATTTCAATTTCACGTTCCAAAATTTTGATGTCCGATAAGAATGTTTCAAAATATTTTAAAACTTTACATTGTTCAGCTAATGGCTTTATTTCACTGAGTGAAGGTAAAGGACCATTAATTTGTGCACATTGGAAAGGGGCCATCATTAGAAGAAGCGAAGTAGGTGTGATAACCCAAGGTGCGTTAGAAAGATCTGTTGTGTGACTTAAAGTTACGGCTTTTGAATAGTTAAAAGGTTTGTTATAAACAACATTTTCCAATTTTGACCGACTCTTAATGTCGTGATCTAATTCCTCCATGCGATTATATTCAACAACACTTATAATGAAATCATCAATTCTGTGTCTTTCACTGTAAACTTGAGGATTTGGTTTGAATGCTCTATTTGAAAACTTAGGTTTGTAATCAGCAAGATTCGGTTCATATCCATTTGGATTTGGTTTAAAAGTAAACATTTGAATAGTTGTGATTGACTCACCATGATTATAAACAACATTTCAAAACTCTTTGTTTTTGTTTTGTAAGTCGACAATTTCTTCAAGATAGTCATCTATTCGTTTCTTGGAATGCTTTTTGTACTCACAGAACTGTTTTTGACAAGTTAACAACTCAGACTTGGCTTTTTGAGTTTCCAAAGTGAGAGCATTAAGTTGTTGTTTATGATCATATTTTAGTTGTTCTATTTGAGATAACAAAGCATTCTTAGACGCAACTAGATCACATATCTGTTTTTTCCAGAGATTTTTCATTTTGGTAAGATTTAGCAAAAGCGACTTCAAAACCTTTTTCACATTTTTCTTGTGTTTGAAAAATGTTGAGTTGAAGTTTTAAGCATTCATTATCCTTAGTTAGCAGTGCATTTTTGTCCTTTAATTGTTGATTGATGTTAAGGCATTTTTTCATTTGAGATTTTTGGTCCTTTATTAAGGTCATGAGCTCAATATCTGGATTAGACACAAGTTCAGCTTGTTCAACGTGAGTCTCAACATGATCATTATTTATATCCTCAAATATAACCATGGAGTCAACTTGATTATCAATGGTAACCATAAGGTCATCTTGATCGTCAAATATAACTACGGGATCTATTTGATTATCATCGGAATGAGATGTAGATGGCTCATGTTGAACACTCTGAGCCTTGTCGGATGCAGTATGTGGCGGAGATATCGAGAAATGATTATAGTTTGATCCGTACCGAGACAAGCCATCGTCATACATTGGGCCTGTCACTCATGTAGAGTTCTTGCATGTTTGCCATTAACATCACAAATGCATTAGCCCGCAAGTCCTCCATATATCATCATTCAATCGCATTTTCCATGAAGATCTGTTCCTTGTTGGTAAGAGTTCCACCAGCTTCATCCTTGAGAGCCAAGAGTAAAGCCTCTTTGTGATAAGCGTTGTCTCTTGTCCTCGGCTTTGGGCATGCATTAGCCAGATGACCCTTTTCATTACAGTTATAACAACGAAGACCATTAACCCGTCCGAGCATTTCCATGTTCAACCACTTGAGCTCGTTGTTGTGGAGCACCCATGTTATTCCTTCCATTAGCATTAAACCCTTGACCACCCCCATCGACAAACATTACCACGATTCTGAACTTCAACACGTCCATTGTTAACAACAGCCTGATTCCTTGTGTTTAATGAGGTACGAATGCGATTGTTGGATTTGTTGGAATATCGGCTGAAGGCTCTAGCAATCATGACAAACCCTTGTTGCAATGCATCGAAAGCTTCGCATCCTCATTAGATTCAATCGTAGTGCTTGAGCATTGTTGTTGTTGTATGGAACCAATTGAGTTTCTTGTGATTATTGTTGCTGTGAAGGATCGTATGGTGTGATCTCGAGCGTGATGGTTGTGGAGGATTAGTGAAGGTTGTTGGCAAATTTGGAAATTGAGGATAACATGCTTGAGCCCACAATGCTAGAGATTGATTATCCTGGAGGTGAAACAGAGCTCCACGGATGACTCTTTCTCTGTCAACTTCCTTTTGGTGAGGCTTCAAATAGTCGTACAACAATTCGTATGTAGCATGATGAAGATTCTTCGCTTGACGGATGAAAATAACAAACTTTTCCCAATCAAGACCAAGACTACTTAGGAACTTAGTGTTGACTGCAATTCTTGGCATAATGATATTGTGTTTATCCAAGTCATTGATGATGTCGAGAACCGATAATGATATGACTCTAATGTCTCCCTGGTTCAATCATGAAGTGTTCATAGGCTAAGTAGATTTTAGATTCCATGTCTTCTTGATTTAGTTCAGTGCCTTCCATAAGAAGATGAATGTGCTCCCACATTGCTTTAGCGCTTCGAGCATCAACACTATGAAGTATCAGATTGGGTAAACCCAAAAGGATATATTGCATAGCAATTTCATCAGCTTCTAAGTGAAGAAGTTGATCAATAGTAAGTTGATCAATACCGACAATGTTGGTGATATCATCTCTTGGTGGATTGGCAGTCGAATCTCCGGGTACAGTGACAGTAGGCATCTGAAATGGACCTTCAAGGATGACCTTCTTTAAGAACTTTCCATGTGGCTTCTTTAGATCACAAACCTAAAGAACCTTATCACCCATTTATCGTAGTTTCCGGGAGTGAGCATTGGAGGTCTGTCAAGGGATCCAGCTTCATGAATGGACTGTTAGCTACTTAAAGCTTCACACATCTTTGCAAACCAAGGTGGTTCCTTCATAGCACACTTGGATGGATGCTGATTTTGAAAGTTTGTGTAAGGTTGTACTTGTAGACTAGGTGGTGGTTGAATCATTTGTGGTAGAATTGCTCCTTGAGGAAATTGTTGTTGAAATTGATGTTGTTGTTGATAGAGTTGTTGTTTTTGGAGTTGTTGTTGTTGTTGTTGTTGAGGATACATATGAGGAAAGTAGCTAGAGTATGGTGGTTGAGAAATCTTTGAAACTTGTGTTGATGATGGATCTTTGTAGGCGGATGAAACTTTGTTGATGAAGTATCCTTATGCGTAGTAAACAGCTTAAGCGTAGAGAGAACCTTATGCGTAGAAACACCAACTTACGCGTAACAATAGCTTACGCGTAGGTATAGCTTATGCGTAAGATTTGAGGAAAAACTTAGCTTAGGCGTAAGACTAGAGGCTTAGTAGTAGAATACTTATGCGTAAGATTTGCTTATGCGTAAGACAAGCTTAGGCGTAAGAAAAAGCTTAGGCGTAAAGAATTCTACGCGTAAGAACTAGCTTATGCGTAAAAACTAGGTTTTTGCCCAAAGATCCTTTACACTTATTCCAGTGTAAAAGATATCCAAAGTCGAAGTGTTTTCAGGCTTATCCAAGCAAGAAAACACTGAGTAAACCAATAGCACTGAAGATCAAACCTTGAGAAGCTAACGCTGCAATGCTAGGGTTTAGCTATGCGTAGGATTAACCAAAATTTGCCAAAACTGAATTTTCTGCCCAAAAGTGTTTCTAAACCAGATTTTTATGATGAAAAAGCTTCAATATCACCAAAATAACACAAAAGTGTGAACCTTGATGATCCAAAACACTTATTCACCTTACGCGTAGAAAAGACTACACGAATGAAACCAAGCTAGAAAACAATGAAATACACGTAAAGTTTCAAACTTTTTGCTAAAAACTTAAACTTTAACACCAAGTAACCTTTAAAGTACAAGAATCTTGAGTTTTAAAGTGTAAAAATTAAAGCTTTTATGTGTTTGAATGTTTGAATACCGAAACTTACGCGTAGATATTAAAAACTTCAAAACAAAATCGTTTCACCCAACTATTTGGCGAATGATACCACTGTTAGGTCACCATGTTTGTAACACAAGCATCAATATGAAGAAATGAGATAGAAAGTGAGCGGTTGAACAAGTTAAACACACACACGAATAATATAGAAGAGTTTAGGCGTAGGAAATGTGATAAAATGAACAACCAACTCTCAAATGAGAGTTACAAGACTATTTATAGGGGAAGGGAGCTAGGGCAACACATCTAGTCCTTTCCTTTCCATATTGGGCTTTTGCATAGGCTCATGGGCTTTCTACATGAGCTTTGCCTTAATTACAAACATAAAAGCCTTAATTAAGCTAACTATTACATATTGATTACTAACACTTGAGAAATGGTTTAGGAGTGATTCCAACACTAAATATTCTTTTTAAGGGAAGAAGTATTTAGAGAAAATGTTTTGTGATCTCCTTGGAATCTCCAGATCCATGTGTGAGAAAAACAATGCTAAACATTCTTTTCACGAAAAGAAATATTTAGATAGTTTCTTCATGATCTTCTTGGTATGCCCAAATCCAAGTATTGAGAATTCTTAACAAGGAAAGTATTAGAACATTCTATCATTGTCCAACAATAAACACTATAATGATTTTTAAAACATGACTTGAAAAATCCTTCATTGTAGTTTTCAAACATACACGGGTCGTATCAAGTTTTTAAGGTACAACATACTCAAAGAAACTTGGTAACGAAGCTCTGATGCCAATTGTGAAAAACTAGAAGGGGGGTTGAATAATTTTACCAATTAAAACTTCGTTTTAAAATATTTAGATCGACTTATGTCAATCTATTTAGATGTGTATGTTGGACGTTGATAGATATATATATAAAAGTGTAATGAAAGATAAAGAGTAAGAGGCACATAACCACGACACGAGTATTTATAGTGGTTCGGCTACAAGGACACATTCCTTGCCCTACTCCACTCCCCTAGTCACCTACTCGAGAGTTCAGAATCACTACACGACACCAACTCCTAAGCGGAGAAGCCTTCACAAAGTCGCCTACTATTTTTTCGCAGACTAGGCTAACCACCGGGTTCTGTACACCAAGGTGAACCACACCTACCACAACGTCGCCTACCCTTTATCCGTACTAGGCTAAGTACCGAGTTCCATTACAATGGAGGAACTACTACCCATCACTACACAACACCTAATCCCAAAGGAGACCCACTCCTTATTACAACACCATCCAGGATATCAACATCCTTGGAGACAAACTATCACTATATGTATAACGATGCACCTCATCGACTATACGACCTTGGCATTATTCACTAATGCCACTTGATTTGATTTCTAGGCATCCTTCACCAATGCCCTTGACACAACGCTTGACACCTTTCACTAATGCCTTCGTCTTGACATCTTTAGCATTCTTCACTAATGCTCTTGACACGGACTTTAAGCATCTTTCACTAATGCTTTCGTCTTGACTCTTTCGGCATCCTTCTCTAATGCCTTCGACACAACACTCTTATGGAGGAAGAAAGAACTATCAACAAGAGAACCTCAGTAGTCTTGATGATGACGAAGCATGGCAACTCATGGACTTGAGCTTGCTCGACTTCAAGAGGTGGTGATCTCGCCTTTAAGAGGAACCTAGAGAATCACACGAAAACAAAAGACAAACTACATAGAAAGATCCCTTAGGATCAGTGGTTAGAGAGTTACAATACTTGGGGAAAGTATGTGTGAGAGTGGCCAGCCAAAAGGAATAAATGACTCACTATTTATAGAGGAGAAACAACTACTGTTCCACGAATCCCATGGATCCCTTCCTCAAGGGATCCGTCTAGTGTAAAACTAGGGATCCGTGGGACGCTGCTCTTTGCCCATGGGTATTTTGGTTGTGGGTCATGGGTTATGGGTTGATCCATGGGTATTTCTTTAGATACTATGTATCTAATGAGTGCAATGTATCTAGTCAAGTGGGTATGGGTCAATACCATGGGTTATGGATATGCTCCATGGGTTGTAGTTTTTACCCATTATAATACATACTAGTTATGTATATATTTGCCTAATATGTAAATACTAGTTGTTGTACATATGTATTACTAAATCATAAAATCACTTATACTTTTTTTAGTGTTTTATGTGAAAACGTAAGTGTGTTAGAAAACTATTGGCTCAAACCATTTACGTATTTTATTTGTTTCGTTAAAATGATTTTACGTTTGTTATCGACAAAACATTAGAAGATCGTAAAATATAAATAAACGTTTTTACGGCTTATTTGTATTAAAATGTAGTATATAGATTCACATAGGGGTGAGCATCGGGACGGAACCGGCCCGTCCCGCCCCGATCTTGACTAGTCCCGAAACCGACTAGCCGGAAAACCAAAACCGAATCCCGACCCTATTGAGTTCGGATTGGTTTCGGGACAGTCGGGACGGTTCGGGATCGGCTGGTTTTTTCGGTTTTGTTTGTTGTTTTTCAGTTTTCAGCCCGAACTGACCCGATCCCGACTAGTCCTGAAACCGACTAGCCAAAAAACCAAAACCGAATCCCGACCCGATTGAACTCGGTTTGGTTTCGGGACGTTCGGGACTAGTCGGGATCGGGACGGTTGTCGGGAGTCGGTCGGTTTTGCTCACCCCCTAGATTCACAACTAGAAACGATCACCACCCAAGCCAAACAAATGTGATGAAGAGTTCAAAATTGGAGCCATAAACAAATTTCAAATACAAAACTTGACGCCCAAAATGACATTTGACACGACCGGTGAAAAGCATAGAAATTACCATTCCACCTCGGTTCCACATTATTCTAAATTACAAACAATATGTCTCACACGATGCTCTTTTCAAATTTGCCACCAACAGAAACTACGCAAAACTTTGCCCATCATGCTACGTCATATTTCCAAGATCTTCTAAGCATACCAATTAAAACGCTTGTTTTAAAGTAGGCGATATAATGGCGTTTAAGCAGCAGCAGTATTTGCTGGAAGATTACTTTCGATATTTGAAGGCATCAAGATGTTGAAACCATCCGCAGCTGTAGAAATAAGCATTCCAGGAATCTGTGTATGCCAATGAAGTTCTTTCAAGTCTTTCTGACCCTGTTTTGATTGTACCAACAAAAAGGTCAGCAAAAGTCAAAGAGGTTCTATTTTGTTACCATCAAGATTCAAAAAAGTAGGTAACCTGGTGAACAAAAAGAAGTTGTGGAGGAAGATCGGTGGGCGCGTGTACTTCCTCTTGTGTTTTGGCCTTGAACTCGGCTTCCTCTTCCTCATCGCGTTCTAAAGAAAGATCCCATATACTGAAATTCAACCAAATAAAATGTCATACTTATAGGGATAACTTTGTAAAAGTCATTCAGATGGTTTACAATACCCGTTAAAAGGATACTTACGTGAGTTGGTGATCATCAGATGATACAGCCAAAGTGGAAGCTTCATGCGGACTCCATTCAATGGATGTTATAGCACGTTTGTGGTACGTGAAATGTGCCACCACAGCATCCCCTTCCTACAGAGATTAAAATAGTAAATAACATAGAGAGTTTAAAAAAAGCGGACAAGTACAATGCAAAACTGAAACATATTTTATTTAGGATGTCATTAGATGTATCTTGTATACAATTGAACCAGATAATCAAGTTGATTAAATCTATTTCTTTAGAAATTTTTTTTACTAGCAATCAAGGTTAATTAAGTAAATTAACATTAATCCCCATATCTAATAAATTTGACCCTCAACAATCATAAAACCATATTAAAGTTCTATTTTTACTATAGAGAATTTTTATGAAGATATACCTTTAACATTCTAAGATCACGAATAGAAAATGTCCCATCATCACTACCAGATGCCAACATACAACTTGCCAACCTAATTGAAATAGAAAGAGCATTAACCACACTAGTATGTGTTCAGAAAAGCTTAATCAAACAAGAAACTAAAGTACAAACCTGTTCCATGAAATAACATTGACATCTGCATCGTGTGCCTTGATTGAAGCTGCTGGTGATTTCCCTAAACGAGTATCCCATATTGCTATAGTTTTATCCACAGAGCTGGATGCAAATACAAATTGTTCTGTAGGACTCCACTGCATTAAAAAAGATTACAACATTAGTCACTTTGACCTTTGAACTTTGAAGTTGAGATTAGTCAACTTTAACCATGAAAGTCGAAGTAAGTAAAAATTGCGACAACAGGTACCTGCAAATCTTCAACACTTTTGGTATGTCCAACAAATGGTTTATTATCGACATTCCATGTTGAGTCAGATGCTGGCTCCCATAAGTGAATGGTATTCGTACAGTCCCCTATATTAGAGAAAATCAAACTGATAAACTAGAGATCGGATGAATCTAGTCTAGATTCACTGATCCGGAAGATCATTAAATCTTTGCACAGTAACATTTGAACCAGGTGGCAAGATGGGTTGGGGTATGGGTTGTAATAGGCCGAGTTTGTAAGCGCTAAAATAGACCTTAGGCAAATTAACCTAATCAACATTTGACTCGCTCCCCTTTTAGCTAAACTATTTATTTGGATCGCATTTACAGTTAGAAATAAAATATAACCCAAATCGACCCAATTATATGTATCATATATTTGTCATAGTTCATACCAGACACAAGCCTGCCAGGAACAAGTGGACTCCAGTCAATTGCATAGCCTTCGTCTTTGTGACCAGTAAATTTAACTAAAGGAGTTTGGTTAGAAACTGTTGTGGCATCCTTGCTAATATTAGTCTCAGATTCTGCCAAAGCATTTAAATGAGAGCTAAAATCCCATATCTGCATGACATCATTGACAAAAATTAAAAAAGAAAATTACACTTCAATAATATCACAAACATTTCATAGAGGTCGATTATACCTGCACATGACCAGTATCTCCCCAAGTTGCACATATATGTGGTCTTTGTGTCATAGCTCGAATCCTATTGACACAACCTTCGTGAAACACTTTGCGCACCTGAAGATTGAAAATCATGAAAAAGTTATGTAGATAAACAAAATAACAATAAGAGACGTAAGCATTAATAGTAGGAGTGTCTTACCTGGAAAACTGGAGCCTTTGGTCCATCATTAACCGCTTCTTCATCGTCATCACTATCACTGCTTTCACTGTCCATATCTGTATCGGCATTTGATGTTTTTGTTGGTACTAATTCCCGTCGTTTCCCCGAAATGTTTGATATTTTAAATATTCCAATTGAATTGGCAGCAGCACTATTCGCCTATGAGAATGAAGATAACATACCAAAAAGGGGTAAGATACTAAAGAAACCAATACCTAAACTGAAAACTATTTGTGAGATAAAATATAGGTCAAGTGATCATGATTGATTTTACCTGAGTTCCAGTGACACAATAAGTAGTGTGCGGAAATTCTGTCCGAACTAACCCAAGTGAATCACGCACGATGTCAAAACTAAAACACATTTAACAAAATGCAAATTTAGTACATAAAAAGTTCTTAGAAGTGGGTGCAGAGGCATTCTTAACTAGCAAAATGGAACAGATCACAATTGCCTAAACTTCCAAATTAAAAGTTTGTCTGCCTGATGCAATTACTTTAGCAATCACAGTAAAAGTAATCAAACGTGTCTATGACACATAAAAGTGTGTGTGTGTGACCTGAGAAACATGAATTTGTCTGTGTAGTTATTGCAAAGCAAATATCCACGCTCTACAAAATAATGAAAAACCTTATAGGTCACAGAGTTAAAAATATGCCACAGATTGACGAAGATGAAGAATTGTTAAAATTGGAGATTTTAGCCTAAACTTAATATACATGAAAAACTTGTAATTGAAGTCCAACATCTCAATATATAAGAAACATACGACTTTGGGCAGTGAGCATTGGCGTATTTCAACCATGAGCTTATATATAACTCTAATCCCAAATGAGCAAACTAACCTAATATCTTTAATCAACTAATAAACATAAAGAAAGTTATTAGTAGCACATTGTCAAAGGCTATGTCTCGTTAAAGAAATAGCCAGAATCCAAATGAGGCTAAACACAACCAGAGTAAAAGTTGCAAATAATGTCAATTTAGCAACAAACCTTAAGCAAGGCCAACCAATATGAAACGCATGAAGTGAATTATAAGCAGAAGGATCACACTTAAGCTCTTCACCTTCCTCTAAGGCATCAACACCTGGCTGCCACACTTTTGCCGGTATCGACGGTATCCCATTCGACGAAGAAGACGATCCTTCGCCTTTCTTCGCACCACCCTAATTACATAACCAACGAATCACCTCATCAAAAAACCCCAATTTATTTCCACAAAACACACAAATTAAACACCTTTTCAACCAAGCATCAAATACCCATATCAGCCCACAACCCCAAATAGCATAAAACAACAATAAAACAAAACAAAAAAAAAAAAAAAATCATTTAACAACTCAAAACTGTAATATAAGATTAAGGAATTAACTGTGAATTGGTACCTTGTTCTTTCGTTTAGCTTTTTTGGGGTTTTTCAAGCTACGAGGCATTTTCTTGACTTGGGGCAAAAGGGGGATATGAGGAAAATGATGAACAAAGTTAACAGAGGTTTTAGGATTTTAGGGTTTTAGGGTATGTGATGATGAACAAGAAGCGGGTTGATAGTCGACCCAGCCCATCTAGGTTTATACGGGCCCGTTTAGATGTTAATGCTTTTGTGAGTTTTGTCCATCCAATTTATAAGTTCATTAAGTTCAAAAAAAAAAAATTTAAGTTCATTTTTCCTATTTCAAGGTTGTTCCCGTTTCACAGTTGGTTTAAAACAATTAAAACGACTAATTGTGAACAATGACTAAAGTAATGCAAGTAAAAACACACTGAGTAATTTTCAACGTTTATATTCTTTATTAAAACGAATAAAAAAGAATACATTACCCAAGTACTTGCGGAATAGCACTTGGGATTGAAATGACAAGTATGGTATGACTCACTGCTTAGTCTAAGTCTAAGCACAACTACACAGGAACCATGAGCTATCTCGGGACATAGTTGATTGGAGGAGTGAAAGATTGCTTGTGTGTGTTTTACAATTAATGCACAAGCTTAAATCTTTCACTCCAACTCTTATGCTATTTATAAAAGTATGGTTTTTAACTCTATCCTAGAGGACAACTGACAAACAGAATACAAAATACTGATGTATTTTGTCTCTGTCATACATTGGCTATTTAGAGTAAATGACAAGGTCGCTTTTCTACAGTGATGACACTGAGTCTGATAGTTAGCGATTCAAGGAAAGTTTGACTTTGGTTGATAAGGACTTCGTCTTATTTGTTCAAACTTATCCCGCCTTGTCCCGCTCATTCTTCGCTTTTTAGCCTTCGGCTTCGTCAAGATTGCCTTCAGTAGTAGTAGTTGGTGAGGAGTTTGGATTCAGTGATTGTTATCACTCACTGAATCCACCATCTTCTTCTTGAATCGTCTTCACCCTTTAAGTTCTCGCCTTACGAGTGGAGAGACTTCTTTTTGGTCTCTTACTGAGTATCCCGAAGACAGCTCACTGAGTGGCTATGCGCTCAGTGACTTGTTAGTGTTTAAGGGACTAAACACTTAGGGTATTTTCTATTCAAATCCTAGAATTAAGAGGTTTGGGTATTCACTGAACCCAACAGTCTCCCCATATTTGGATATACAAATAGCTTAAGTGTTTGATCAGTGTAAGTTAGCAAATGGCTTCTTCTTACACTGAATGTACTAATGAACATAATAAGGAACACTGAATATTTTAACAAAACATACATCATTTATTCATCAGATTACAAAGTTCCTAACACTAGTACAAAAGATGAAATGATAGAGGTTTCAAAGATGTCATTCAAGGCGGCAGTGCTTCTAGCTTTGGCTTCTTGGAGAGTAGAGTTGCTTTGTCAGGGTGATCTCTCACTTTGGCATTTAAGTCAACCCGAGCATTTGCAGGAGACAATTTGAGAGGCCATGTTATGTAACTCAGCATTGTAGCTACACATGCCTGATCGATATCACTCTACCTTTGAAATGTTGGGTTCCCATATACATCAATGAAGAAGAATCCTCTTTCAGGCTCTTCAATGACAAGGCAGTTCACAAATTTTACCCCTTCAAGCAGTTCCCTGTTACAGTCAAAACCAGGCACCTTGGCTTCAGGCTTAGATTCAACCCTTTTTCTTTTTCCTTGGGATGATTGAGGTTGAGATCCTTGAACCTTAGGAAGAGCTGATTGTATCCCAAGCTGAGCTGGTGCTTCCCTTAGTCTTTCATAACGTTTTCTTAGGGATTTCATCAACTCTTTGACCACCACATTTTGCTTCTTTCCAATGATGGGACCAAGTTCATCAAGTTGAGTGATCCAAAAGTCAATGAATTTGAACGGATCATGAACTTCAAAATCTCTTTTATCATCCCCCCCTGTAGACATTCATTGCCAATGGTTTGGATCTGGGGATAATTTTTACATCAGTGATTTTTTCAGGTGCCCTTCTGCTTGTCATGGTCCAATTGTAGTGATCAATCCTTTCTTGCCTGATTGCAGCATTCCTCTTGTTCTTTTTTTCTCTTTTCCTCTTAAAGGCAGTCAACTCAACATCCTGAGCTGCTTTGAACTTTTGGCATGCTCCTTTTTCAAGAGTTTTAGGATTAATTCCTATCTTTTCAGCTTCTTCAGAGACTACTTTGACCAGGGCTTCTCTGCTTTTCTTTTCCTCTTCAGCCTGCTTCTTGCATTTGTCTTCCTTATCAAGGTAGGCACTTAGCTGTTAAGGAGTAAACATGCACTTGATACCACCAATTTCATAGGGAATCTTGACAGGCTCTGTTGTGGTCATTATAGCCTTACCTTTGTCCGTAAGCAGATGAAGAGGATGATACCAGTGGGGGTGTAGTTGTGACAATAGGTGTTGTTTTTGCTGTTGTCACTGAGATTGTTGTTCCTGATTGTGGGATTGATAAGATTGGTATTTGTTAGCCTTAATAGTTTTATTAGAAGTGATGGTCATTCACATTTAGGAACTTTATAACGTGTGTTAGATATCATGATAGAATAGTCAACGGGCTCGTGGATTGGACTAAGCTAAATGGGTACTAGTTATGATAAGCTTGCCAAATATCCAATCCACCCCATGTCCAAGCCCACGAAAGCCCATAGAAAGCCTTTAGGGCATCAAGTCACTTGTACTATAAATACCCCTCAAATGGTCATTTGAGGGGTGTGCTTGAGTGTGTGTGTGTGTGTTTTTTTCATATGAAATATTGTTTCATCTTCATTCCTCTATCTCTCTAAACATATACACGCATAATATATCATTCAAGTCACCAAGTTCTTCATCTTTTCCTTTCATCTTCACGCATAGTTTGTGTTTGTGTTTAACGAGTTCTACACATAACGTGATATACGTGTTGGGTTTGTGATAAGGTTGATAGATTTAAGGTCCTACAATTGGTATCAATCGCCTAACAATGGTTTAGGAGTGTTGTGTTACGTTTTGTATTAGAACTTTACACAAAAGTTGCGTTTTTTTTCCTATAAAACGTGGACTTTTATCATAAAGTTTTGATTTTTACGTGGTTTTAAGCTTAAAGTTGTCGACTTTCTTGTTTATTTAGTGTTTTGGAAGAAGTTTGTGCAAAAGAAATCGTTTGGAAACGTGTTTTTGGGTAAAAAATCGTGTTTTTTCATTTCTGGGCATTCCTACGCGTAAGCTACTTTTTGGTCAAAACCCTAATCCTACGCGTAAGGTCTTACGCGTAAGAATTTTGATTTCTACGCATAACTTTTTGGTGCAGATTCTTCGCGCTTCAACGGTTACTCGGCTTCCCTCACTTGGATAAATGTGTGGAACACTTCGACTTGTGGATATCTTTTACGCTGTGACAGTGTAAAGGATTTTTGGTTTTAAACCTAAGTTTACGCATAAGCATAAACGCTTACGAGTAACACTCTACGCATAAGCTCACACTTACGCGTAAGGTTTTTACGACTAAGTCTTTTTGTTTACGCATAAGCCCAATGTTACGCATAAGATACTTTCTACACATAAGATCCTACGCCTAATCATCCTACGCATAAGCACCATATCCTACTCGTAACTTATTC
This sequence comes from Chrysanthemum makinoi, assembly GCA_910596185.1. Taxonomy (NCBI): domain Eukaryota; kingdom Viridiplantae; phylum Streptophyta; class Magnoliopsida; order Asterales; family Asteraceae; genus Chrysanthemum; species Chrysanthemum makinoi. The sequence continues at coordinate 151,880,175 of OU343223.1, read as the reverse complement.
TCTCTACGCCTAAGCTCTTCATTTCCAAAAAAAAAAAAAAGTTTTTTGGCGGGAAAATTTGAGTAAAATTTAAATTTTTGAGGAGACTAAACGTTCAATTTTTACGCGAAATTTAAATTTTGGTATAACTTGGAAAATTTTGGTCAAAAATTTAAATTTTTGGACCCAAATTCAAATTTTTTCAGTCAAATTTGGCGTCAAAATTGTCAAAACTCAAATTTTTCATACACCCTTAGAATTGATTTTTATAGTGAATTCCAAATTTTGGGAGAGAAAAATTTTACGACTTTGAACAGGCTTACGAGTAAGATTCACCGAAAAACATCAAACGTCCATAACTTATTAAACACAACTCCTTTATCGTTGAATCGATCCTACATCAACTTTATCATTACATACCTTCATCAATGGCAACTATGCAAGATCATTATACAACTGCTGTCACAACTGCTATTGCTGCATTCGCCAATAATGCATTAAACATCAGTGGTTACTCTACACCGAATAACAACAACCAATGGATTTCATCGATAATCCGCGCTTTGCTCAACCGAGTATGCATATGGGTCAAGCAGGACAAATGGTTGATGTTATTGGGAATCAGCATGGATTTGCTACGGGTATACAGATGGGGAATCGATGCAATATGGGGCATTTTGTTGACATCGAGGGGTCGATTGTGAATCAATATGGGATATCAAAATGGGAATAACTGTTTATGACTTCGTTCGAATGCTACTCGAACCACAAAGCCCTCGATTCAGATTAAGGTCAAACCAAGGATGTCGCCTGAAAAAATCAAGTACATGCTGATGTTAGCACTTAAAGAAGAATCGGAATAGAGTTACTACCGAGGAATACGAATTCGGTATCCGGACGGGCAGCTAAAGCACACGATATGGCAAACTCAGTCATACAACCTACCAGTAGGACACAACATCAAGCGATACTTGTGAAACACCTCCGTCTATGACACGATCAACTCAATGAGGTACCAAATTATACTAATGTTGCTAATTGCTATTTCATGAGCCACATTCTGTGTCTCCCAAACCTTATTATGACACATATGTGGAGGAGCAAGTTAATAGCAATGTTAACTCTGAAACTCCATATATGGATCCTAATAGAGGTCAAGGTGAACAGAATGGTGCTAATGATGAGGAAACACGTGCTTATTTTGAAACATTAATTAATAATTGTGGTATTGAAATCGAGAAAGTTAGAATGGCCAATCGCGAAGTTAAAGCCGCAAATGCTAAATTGACCGTTGAGCTTGAGAGTTACAAGGAGAACGCAAGAGCTTTTGAATTTCATACAAACAAAGTATCAGAATTAGAAATTGGTTATCGAGATTCTTTTAAAGAACAACAATTGCAACTCATGTATGACACACTTGATGTGAATTTGAACTTGAAAATAAAATCTTTAAACAAGGAAATTTCTGAACTAAATGACCAACTTTCTAAACAAAAGCACTGTTTTCGATCTTGAAAAGAGAAGAAACACTTGATTTCGATTTTTCGAACGAGAAGATTCTCTTCTTGATGAAATTCTTGATAAGAATGAGAAGATCAAAACATTGGAAAATTTGCTTGTTACAACGTCATTCACCAAATCAACTAATATGTGATTAATCAAGTAAACCGTATTTTCATACAACTCAAAAATGGCTCTTGGTAACACACCTCCTTGTTTCTCAAGAAGCTCGGAAGAACAGAATGTGTTGAACAATGGTAAACCTTTGCATGAACCCATAATTGTTCATGATTCTCTTGAAACGTTAGAACTATCTGATGAGAGTAGATAAAAAATGAAATAAAAGAATCCAGATCTTAAACCAATTGATTATAACAAATGGAACAAAATTAATGGAATTACTTTTGTTAATCAAAAAGAAAAGTCAAAGTTTTCCATCACACCCAGTGTTTCAAACAAAGAGTCAAACCAGTTTCAAAACCAGTTCCAACTCAGGTTGTTGTCTCCAAATATCTTTCAAAAATCGAACAAATGTCTTCAAACAATCCTTTTAACACAAGTGATGCTAGAAGCATTTTAGATGACGTTAAAACTAGAATTGGGTATCTTCAAGAGACCTAAATCTAAAACCAATATCACAACTAACATCGGTTTAATAGTTTTGATAATGAAAATAAAAGTTTTTGAAACTCAAATTGACCCTCTCATAAATCGCATCAGCGAGGGTAATTCATTTGGAAAAGCGTTTTTGAAAGAAACAGTGACTTTGTCAAGGACCATAAACCGGTAAAACAAGCTAATGACAATGTTGAACACATCAAAGTTTTGGAAAAACTAAATGATTCTCTCTTCGAAGATGTTATGACTACCGATATCATGTACATTATTCTCCAAACATATTCTGTTGAAGATCATGAAAGACTCCAGTCTGAGACCTCCGCAGTTGTTTCAAAATATGAAAAAGCTCTTGAAAACTTGAAAAGAAAACATGTCCTATTTTAACTTGATCGAAAATCTGAGGAATGCAAGTATGAAAACTGCGTATGAGCGTGCCTACAAGGACATGCAAGAGCAAAATGATCTTTGAGAGTTCAGCGGAAAGTCTAAAAGGAAAGGCTGTGGATACTAAGTTTGCAAAACCATAGACTGAGGAGAAAACAAATGTTCCCAAACCAGTTTTCAAACCAAAAATGTCTATTTCTCAGTTTCCTCCAAAAGTCCATGAGAAAAATGATTTGTCAAAAACAGTCACTCCACAGACTTTGCCTATTAAAAAGAGAATTATCAAAGGTTTTGAAAATGAAAAGCAGCTTGCTGAAACACAAAAGTGATTACACCTGGCATTTCTAGGAATGGTACACGAAATGTGACCAAAAATCCAGTTAAAGAATCACGGTTCTAACAACATGGTCCAAAATCTATATCTAGAAGAAGCTAGGAAAAGGCAGCCTCTAAAAAGACGGAATTTTAGGTGCAACATCTAGTGTGATGAATTCTACAAGATTTCAAGGAAATGCTAGTAGTAGTAAACCTTTACCTAGGAATTCTTAACATAAGACTAGGGATTGGCTTGCATCTAAGAGTAGTTGCGCAAAAGAAAATGCTATGCACGTAGGAAACAACACTAGAAATTCCGAGTCTTTTTCGAACAAGAAACAATTTCCAAAAGACTGTAGTGACAAAGTTAAAGTTGTTGTTTTAAACAAGAATGTGGAATTTGTGTGTCCTACATGTCATAAATGTGTCTTTTCAGCTAATCATGATGCATGTCTTTCAAAATATCTCAAGAAAGTAAAATCACATGCTAAGGTTAAATCCACTAAGACACCAAACAGAAACAAACCCGTTGACAAAATGAACATGGAAAAGAAACCTAATAGGTGGATCTCTTTAGGACGTAGTTTTTCAAACAATGAGTCTTCCGCTGAATCTGATAAGAAAACAACTCCTAGATCTTACCTTAGGTGGATACCCACGGGAAAAGTTTTCAACCAAGTAGGTCTTAGATGGATTCCCACAGGAAAGATTTTTGATACTTGCACCAACACAGATAATAGTGACAATCATCAGGATAAGGAAGTAGAAACCACTACAACCGTCGATAGTGATCACCCTCGCCGTGAGGAAACATCTACTTCTAACACTGTTATTTGTGAAAATTATTCTTCTATGGATGCAGGTACTTGTAAAAGTGTTGAAGGTTCATACACCCCATGTGGTAAAGAAGAACTTTATGCCAATTTCGCATGTGGAAATCCTTTTCTAATTCCACTCTTAACTTCACTTTTACATGACAAGTCTTAATATCTTTTTTCTTCAAATCTTCTTCGTAAATATTTTCAAAAAAAAAACCCAAATACAAAATTTGAAAAACCAACAAAAGCAAAATACCAAAATAGAAAATCTTTCAAAAATACAAAAACAATTTAAAATCAAAAATCCAAAAATATTCTTCTCACGACATGTCTCTCGTATAATCGATATTCTGAACGTTTCTAGAAATGTCATTCAACAATGATACGGACATGTACAGATGCTTGAGCGAGAGTTCTTTAAATGTTTTCCAAAACATGTCGTTTCTCAAAATTTCTTCATATAATGGCTTTCGTATACTGATGCGAAACCCGACTAAAAATATAATGGCTTCGGACACATCGCCCAGACCCGCTTCAAAGAAAGGAAAGTGCTTAACAAAATCAAAGGTTTTAAATATTTTTCAAGCACTATTCCTAAAAATATAATGGCTTGCAGTTACTTCAGAATGTAACCCGATCTTTAAAGAAAGGAAAGTGCTACGCAAAATCGATTTTCATAAATATCAAGCACTTATCCTAAAACAAATGAAGATATTTCTTCTCTCTAATATCTTCAAAAGATTTTCAAAATCTTCATCATCTTGCGTACCATTGATTCGAAGTTTTTCAAAATATCTCACATTTGGTACCAAGATAACTCCCTCAAAACCCTTAATTGATTCTAAATTTTCTCGTATGAAAAATATTTTCGTTAAGGGGAGTATTAAACCAAAGTTGTTCCAAAATTCATGCTAAATCAGTTTCTCTCCAAATGCAAAAAACATATCTTTTTAATCATTTTGTTTCAAAAACATCATGGATATGCTATTTTTGAGGGGGAGAAACGTGATTAAATGTGATCAAAATGTTTAATGATCGGTGTTTGAATCTCAAAATGAGCTCGACTCAGATGGAACCAATGAATTGATGGGAATCAATGTTAGTAAATGTACCATCTCGAGAAACTTGTGATAGATATGCACCTTCATGGGTCTAACCTCCTTTTCAAGGAGTGTTTACAACTTCAAGTTAGTTATTAGAGCTAGTTGTCACCTAAAAACTGACAATGGAACTCTTTAACTAGGCAACATAACCGTGTCTCGTGGGGAATTGTCTATCATGAGCCGATCAATTCAAAAGTGCAAACTCTACCCTCGATGTGCAGATTTTTGTTAAAACTCATAAGCACATGTGAAGGGGAGTGTTTCGAAAATATAAAACTCAGGAGTGTCTCAAATATGTTTTCTATCATAAACACTCTGTGAGATTTTCAAGAAAAATGGTTTTATGGCAACATGGGACAGTCATGGAGTTATAAGGTGACTAAGGATAGGAAATTCGTCCTATGATCCGCCAGATCCGGAGGGATCTACCCAAGGACAATACCCATAGTTAGTATTAGAAGTCCTTAGGTATGATTGAAAAAAGAAGTAATGTGAGAAAGGAGAAAGAAGGGGTTGAAGAATTAAAAGAAATGTAATGAAAAAGGGTGAAAAGAAATAGCCCTCCATATTCAACCTTATGGCAAAACCGGTTCAATTCATTCACATCTGGTTGTCACTAAGTTGACACGGTATTGAAGACAAAGACGTCATGGACCCAGTGGACGACTGAACTAAACCTTCTAGCCACTCAATTCCTCTTAAAAGGATTTGTTTCATTCTCACTGGGAACCCTACATAATCTATTGACCTTCTCTTAGAGTTGGTTGATATTGAAGAAGGAGACCCTCCCTAGTCTCCGCCAGAAAACCAAAATGCACTTATTGAGTCTAGAGCCACGAGATTCATCAAAAGATCTCATAGGAACACATGACATGACATCGCTTGTTGTTCATCATTAAGGGCACAAGTGATATATTCTAGAGTCCGCAGTCTTAGCAACTGCTGTAACATTTATGAGAAGTTTCACTTCGTGATCTTTAATGATTGAATGGATACTCGCCAGGTCAACATCAAGCGCCCTCGACATCATGTCACTTCGGTAACTCCCCGTGGATTACGCTTAGTGTGTCTCAAACGGTCTACGGGTCGGGGTGATGCTTCGGTGTACCTCCGACTCAACTGTAGGCTGCATTTCTGGACATCGCTATCTCACTTGTAGGACTCCAGTTCAGGAACGGCCTTTGTGAGAATTAGAGACGTGTTTTCACACTATGTTGTTAACACCCTCGAAATTCAAACTTGTAAGTTTAAATCCGCTATTACTAACCTGTTTTTATGTTTTCTTCTTATGGAAGCTTCTGAGCGGATTGATCGTGCAGATTCTCCACATGCTCATACCAACAACACATGAAAGTTCTCATCAAAATCAAAGGCAACACAAAGTTAAAGATGATTCTTCGTCAATGTCAAAGAATCTACAAAGTATAAAGACTCGAGAACTATGTCATTGGTAATTAAAAGACAAATAGAAGTGTGAGCATGGTGGAGAAAGACGTGGAGACACCTAACCAACGAAGTTGACAACGGCAGACAACCACATTAAATGATCACAAAGCATGAAGGAACAAAGATCCGAGACTATTCTATATCTACGCACAAAGTTCAAGCTTGAGAAAAGTAAAGATATTATCAAGTGGAGCATCTTTTGAATGACCACCCCTTAGGGGGAGATTGTTAGCCTTAATATTTTTATTAGAAGTGATGGTCATTCACATTTAGGAACTTTATAACGTGTGTTAGATATCATGATAGAATAGTCAACGGGCTCGTGGATTGGACTAAGCTAAATGGGTACTAGTTATGATAAGCTTGCCAAATATCCAATCCAACCCATGTCCAAGCCCACGAAAGCCCATAGAAAGCCTTTAGGGCATCAAGTCACTTGTACTAAAAATACCCCTCAAATGGTCATTTGAGGGGTGTGCTTGAGTGTGTGTGTGTGTGTGTGTTTTTCATATGAAATATTGTTTCATCTTCTTTCCTCTATCTCTCTAAACATATACACGCATAATATATCATTGATGAGTGTGCAAATACTCATCATTTTTATACCTTTTAAACTGAAAAAGCATCTGAAAACACTCAGAAATGCATCAAAATGATAAAAATATCACAAATAAGTGTTTTATGTGTTTTAAATGCAAAAATATCAAAATCGATGAAAACGATCAAGTTTGCATAATTGACAGTTTTAGTCCCCCAAGTTTCAAAAGTTGTCAAAAATAGTCCCTGGTAAATTAAAATAAATCAAAATAAAGCAAAATGTTATTTAAAGTCCCTAGGGATTCTTGAGTTGTCAAACTTGGTCCTTGAAGTTTAAAATTGCAAAATGACAACTTTGGTCCCTCAACTTTGAAAAATGTCAAAAATAGTCCTCGGATATTTAAAAATGGGAAATTATCAAATATTACCCTTGTACTATTCAAACTTGGCAAGTTTGGTCCTTGTGTTAACTTTAGAAAAGTGTGTTCAGTCCCTCAAGTTTGGAGAACAGCATAAATGGTCCTTGTGTATTAGTTCCTAAAACCAAACGGACCCCTTTTTATTAATATCCCAAACACAAACCCAAAGCCCACTGCCCAGTATTAGCCCAACCCAAGTGACTTGACCCTTGACCCCCCCAAATTCCAAAACCCTTGAGCCGGTTCAAAATATCCATTTTGATCTCTATAATCGGGGTCAACAAAAGTCAAACCCGCTATCACTGTTCATCGTTCTCACACAAATCCCGCCAAACCGTACACCTCCTCAAAACCAAAAACAGAGTGGTTTTTCCACCTTTCCACCTGTTATCCAAATTGTTTAACCACTCCCTCCACCTCCACATCCTCCCAAACTTTTAAATGCAAAAACCTGCTCAAACACCTTTTGCCGGCAAAATGCCACATGTACGAATATGATGAGATTGATGAATTCAAGGGTTGAAATCAAGTGGGAAACGTTCAAAGGTCGACACCAAGCCCAATGAGATCAATATAAAGAAGCTTGGAGCAATGTGAAGATCTATCTAGTGTAATTTTTAAATACCTTAGTCGTTTTAATTACTTTAAGCTTTCTAGTGTAAAATCGAGATTTCAAGTACTTTGTTTAAGTTATTTCAGTGTATGTGAACCTTTTTCAATAATTAATTTCTTGTTAAGCTTCATTTTCAGTTTGTGCAATTTTAATGTCAAAATTCTCATATTAGCTTAAAGTTGTTTATAGATGTTGTATTGGACTTACAAGCTCATATAAGCTCCTTATATAGCTTATGTAAGCTATTAGAAACTATAAAACTCAGTTTAGTATCAAAAAGCATAAATTACCAAAAATCAAGAAAAATAGTTGGAAAATCAAAAATTAATGGAGAAGATGATCAAGAAACTGGAGCAGGGTTGATTGTGGATTGCCCTGGTTTAGTGCTTCTTGGGAAGCTATAGGAAGTGTTCTTGGTTATCAGCTCTTTTGAGCTTGGAAGCAACTTGTAAGCTTAATTCTTAATTTTGGCATTTCACTGTTCAAGTGCTTATAAACTACTTATCTCTGTGCTTTTATGCTTATTTAGTGTTTGTTAGTTAGATTATAGCTTAATATTGCTTGCTTGTTCTCTTTAGTTTGTATTTACTAAAAATCTTAGTTTAACAGTAATCATAGCATAATGGTCATACCTGAGTTTTATGTTGTTATTGTTGTTGTTTAATGCTTCTATAGTTTCATTAAGTGATAATATAAAGTCTTGAATCAGTTGCATGGTCTTATTTTGTGAAATCCTTTGAAAATCACAAAATCAGATAGTTAAAGTGTTGTTTGGATTCATTGTGTTACATGTGTTAGAGGCTATTTGTGTTATTGCTTGTTGTTGTTTCATGTCACATTAGTGCCTAATAACTCATTGCAACCATAAAAACCAGTCCTTATTTGTTAAAAAGTCAAAATCATTTTTAATCTCACTTAAGTTGTTAATTGTTAGAATTTAACTTGTCAAATTCATCATAGTAGCTTATAACTTGGTAAAATAGCTTAATATCATCTTATCTTAGCTTAATACAACATAATCAGTTAGTAGAATCAATTCAAAGTTCATATTAGTCAACCTTTTAGTATAACTTAAAAAGTCAAAATTTCAGTTTAGTGGTTTTTGAATAAACTTGATAACTTTATATAGTATTTAATATAGAGTTTCATGTTTCATGCTTTTGGGATATTAATATTCAACTGATCATATTTATCATAGTATTTTTTATAATTTCTAGTTAGCTTATTTAACTGCTTATTTCTTAGCTTGCTTTAGACCCTTTTCTGAAAAATTGCCTCGTGCGCTTTACAAGCTTTTTCACAAGCTCACACAGAGCTCATTAGTTAGCTTTAGCTTATGTATTTTGGCTTTTTGGAAAGCCAATCTACCCATCTCTCTAGTCCAGTGCTTATTTTCACCTTTGTAGCTTATTTGGTAGGGCTGCAAGTAGCTTTTACTTTGTCCCATTTCTTGTATACACTGACTAATCAGTGTTTACAAGCCTTTTTCACATGCTCATCACAAGCTTATTAGTGAGTCCCACAGTGTGATCTTGGACTTTTTAGAAAGCCCACCAACCCATCTTGCACCCTCAGTTCTTATTTTGAGATTTTTAGCTTATTTCATGAGCTTAAATTGCTTTTAGAAATGGCTGCAGGTCTGTTTGTTTAGTAGGTTTAGTATAAGTGCTTATTTGCTTATTAAAAGCTTATCAGCATGATTCTTTGTATTTTTTAGCTTCATTTAAATAGCTTTTAGCTTGTTGAATCTTATTTCATCTTTGGTTCCAGCTTGTAAGCTTGTTCGAGCTTAAAAACATCAAAATAAGCTCACAAGCTCACTGTTAAGCCAATAAGCCTTCAAACTGCTTATTTTTAAGTTGTAAAATTTTTGTCTTTGTAAAAGTTGCTTATTTTCAGTAGTTAAATAGTTTTGAAAAAGAAAAATCACAAAAATATCATTTTAAAAATAGTGATAGTGTTTATTTAATAGAAATTAGCTTTTTAATTTTTCTTTTCAGCTTATTATTAAGCACTGCTTATAATTTTCTTAGCTTTCACATCATAGGATAATTTATTAAAAATTTCATAATTTTCTTAGCCCGCTTTAGTATTTATTAGATTTTAAAATAGTTAAAAAGTATTAAATAATTAATAATAAATAAATAAAAAAGCATAAAAAATATATTTTCAGTTTTAAAATTAGTTTTATAATATTTTAGATTTTTCTAAGATAAAATTTCATTTTTCTAGGTTAATTTTATATTTTCTTGTATTTAAGTGTATTTTAAATAATTAATAAATAATAATTAATTAATAATAAATAGATAAAAAGTGTAATAAATATATTTTCAATTTTAAAATAAGTTTTATAATATTTTAGATTTTTCTAAGTCATAATTTCATTTTTCTAGCTTTATTTCACATTTTCTTATATTTTAGATTATTATTAAATAGTTTAAAATAGTTTTTAATTAATAATAATTAAATAAATAGTTATAAAATTAATTTTAATTTTCCAATAATTTTCTTTTATTATTAGGTTTATAAAAATATCACTTTCATATCCATAGGTGTTTTATTCTTATATATTTACGTTTTATTTTATACGTTATTTAAAATTTAATAAACGTGACGCGCTCAAGTTTGTTTAATCTGATTGTTGTGCTTTATAGTTCTGTATCCAAATACAATTCCAATCAATCAGTAGTGTAATTACCAGTAAAAATCCTTTAGATCATTATCCCTTAGTGATCATTCACATCTCAACGTTTTTAAGAACCATTAATCCTGGGACTTAACGACCCTGAATCCGCTATATTCCAAGGAAATTGCATTGGTTTTAGACTGCTTGAATTTTATTACGGGTTGACCATTCACAAGTAGTTGACTTTGTAATAAACTTGACATTGGGCTGATCAAATTTTACCACGAGGGGTTTAGCGTGTTTTAAAACATTTCCGCACTGTATTGGCACATTATACCACCTTTTGTACAGCTTTGTAAAAGTTATCAATATCAAAAGTTTATTAACACTTTTCCTAAAGTGTTAACAACACAAAAAAATTATAAAACAACAAAACAATCGTAACGCTTTCATCTTGTATTTTTTAAGCGATTCTAAAGAGGTATCGACATAAATCGAGACGATACCAAAATATTGTCCAAAAAGTATTTAAACCCTTAGCACAAATCCATACCTACGCCTTTTCAAGCCAGTACTTAATATAATACATAAAAATCAAGCCACCGCAAAACCAAGGCAGAACACCTACCAACTGGGGTGGAATACATTAAGTTCCTTAATCTTAAAGATCAAAACTTGCCTTTGTGTCCTTGTGAATTGGTATACCTTTTAATCAAAGCGTCATTTCATTTGT
>OU343223.1:151781902-151868984 GCA_910596185.1 Chrysanthemum makinoi | reverse complement strand
GAATGGGTTCCACTTGGTTAGTAACGATGGTGGAACACCCGCGCTCAGTAGAAACAATGGAATCATTAGAAATAGATCTGATTAGTGTCATATTTGACCTATTCAAAGTATGTTCACTTCTTAAGGAATAGTTCTACCAGTAGGCATCCATTTTCTAGTGGGCAATGATTTAGCAACTTTAGGGCAAAGCTCATTAATCTTATGGCCAATAGGTATCCATTGATAACCTATATTACTAAATGTTCTTCCTGTGGGTTTCCATTGTTTTCTAACTTTCTTTCGCCTTTGCCTTTTAGCCTTCTTAGCTTGACTTTTAGTATTAACAATTTTATCGGGGCATTTGATGACATTAGACAAAACATTCACACCACATTCATGATTAGTAATAGAAATCAAGCAGTCATCATTACATAGTTTGCAAATAGTAGCAGAATTTGAATTAATTGATGCGGCTTATAGCTAATACTAGAATCAACACGATTCGTTTTATTCAACTCAGACTTAATATTCCTAGGATGATCTTCTACTCTCTTTCAATGCACATTCTTAGCTTGCGAGGTCCTATCTTGCTTGGTATTGCACGGAGGCTTTGACCGCTTGCTTTAATGTCCTTGATTACTCTGTAGGGGAATTATGGGAACATTAGTTGGTTGATCTACTTTTGCATTCTCGAACTAGATTAATGTGAGGGGATAAGACTACTTGAAGGCACATTAGTGTTCACTTTCTTAAGCGGGCATAGAATGATTTGTATACTTGGCACTAGGCATGTAACAAGGCATCACATCTTTACCTTTCGCACCTAAGGATGTAGGACATGTTGCAATTACACATTCTAGCGTCTTTGAGATCGCTTGGCCTGAATGCAAGCAAACCTAATTTCTCTATCAAGAGGTTTGTTAATGAAATCCTCTTCTACAATCTCACGGAGACATTCTAGACTATCCTTAAGGTGAGCACAATATGACACGGGTTCATTATTCCTAAGATGAGGAGGAATGTATTTACTTGATCACAATGTATTTCTTGATCGAGGATGACTTTGATGCAACATTCTCATTAAAACAAGTGGTAGTTTCCCATTTTCACGACTCCTCAGATTCTCAATTTCCTTTTGTAAAGACGTTATTTTTTCGTTGTTTGGTCACGGGTGACTTTCATTGAATCATATAACTCTTTAAAGTGTCTTTTAACTTTTTCATTTTCTTCTAGAAAACTCTCGTTTCCTTTTGTAAGGCATTAACTAAGTTTTGAAGATGAAAAGTTTGAAATCTTGAGAATCTAAAGGAGGAGGCATTTGGGATCGATCACATTGTTCTTTTCACTCTTTAATTAAGAGATTTGGGCTTTCAACTTTGATCGGTGTTACAATGAGCTCGAATCATTTCATCACGTTTGCTAATTTCAAAAGCGCATCAAATTCAGGCATCCAAGGATGTCTTGATATTTGAGGTTTTAACATTTTCTTCAGATGTTGATATTTTAATTGCAAAGCAAGATTCTCACAATTTAGAAAGCTGTTTTACCAGGTTATCATGATCATCTGTTCAACTTTATCACTTGAGTTTAGAGTTAGTTTTTCAAGCTCAATGACACGATCATGGGAGACTTTCTGAGCAACAGATAATTCATGAAATTGAGAAGCATTAATGGAACAATTTGTAGCGATTAACACATCTTGAGCAATACATTCTGAAATAAGATTCTCATTCAAGGTATGCAAGTTCTTCCTCTCAATCTCATTATATTTTAATTCTAGCTCATAGTCACTAACCTCAACAATCATCTCATCAAATTCCTTTTCCATTTCTTTAATATCTAAGTCCATCCCCTTTTTAAGACTCTCGAATTGACTTTTTAATTGTTTAAAGAAAGGCATGACTTCAGTTAAATAGCATTCTTTAGTTTGCTCAAAACCCTTTCCCCCAGTTATCAGTGGGTGTGATCCTTTTCTTGCAAGTTTTCTCAAAATCAACAAATAGTTGAAAGATAACATATTGAGTGATTAAGGTCTTGCTTTTAGTGGCAATAGTTCTAGGAACTAAATGCATAGGTGTATTTGGAGGATACCACGGTCAGTGAAGGCATTTTCTAAGGGGAGGGTTTGTAACAACAAGATTCTTTGCTTTTGCTTAAATCCTTTTTCGAACACTTGTTGGGTGTTAACATTTGAGGCTTAAACTTGTTCAAGGAAATCCAATTTTCCTTCTTGTAATCATGGGGTTTGATCGTTATGTTATTCTCTTTACATTCGGGATCTTCTAGCTTCTTATTCATTTTCTCCCTAGATGCATCATCTAATTTTCTATCTTCCTCGATGCACTCAAGCAACTAGGTTCTGTCTAGGTTTAAGAATCTCATTTCCATCATAGATCACATTATTAGCAGCTCTAGCCTTTTTAATGACATCTGGATTTGGTTCCTCACAGGGAATGATATGCTATAAGCTTAAAACTCTATGCTTAGTGATCAAATGAGCAGTCTGAATGGTATTCCCTTGTACATACAACTTATTTTCAAGCTTGTTTTTCAAAGTATTTAGATTGGAAAAATCATTCAAAAGTTTTGATTCCTTAGCATTAAATTCTTGCTTAAGCATTTTAACATTTTCTTGAAGTTCGAGTTTTTGCTTAGCAGTTTTAGAAAGCTTTTCTTGTAAGGAGTTTAACTCTTGTTTTAAGACTTCTTCTCTAAAGTTACTTTTTCTAATAACTGTACGCATTTGTTCATCCATTTCCTGCTCACGGGTGGTCAACTCAAACTTAGCACGTTGTTTATAAATAGCAACTTGTTCTTTATAGGCATTCAGTTCTGAGATAACAGAATCATCAGGGGCACATGCAGTGTATTCATCAAAGACATAGTCCTCATTGACTGCGGAAGATGCATTACTTGGTACAACCTCACTTTCACTTTGTTTCACATATTGATCATATGGGACAATATTGCTATTACCCTCATCATCAATATCTGATTCATAAGTTTCAAGATTTTGTACTTTATTATGCATCTTTTGCTCATCAACATCATCATATAGTTTTAATACCTCTGAAATGATTTTGTCTTTGGATGGATTAGCCTGTTGTGGTGGAGAGACCTTTGGAGATGTCACACCCCCAAATTACCTGTTTTGCAGCGGAATGGAATTCCTGGGGGTTGACTGTCATAGCATCACAGTTACAATTATATTGAACGACCTACAGTGTCGTTTGGAAAATACATCGTTTGATTTAATAAAATAATCAGAGTTACAAAGATAGGTCCCAAATGAAATTAGACATGTGCGGAATTAAGTTTGTTACAATCCAAGCGATGTTTTAAAGTGCATAAAACCAAAGTGAGCGTGTCGTCACCGCGACTCTATGATATGTCCACATGCATGCCATGAAGTGAATGCCTTAGATACCTGAAAATACATTGCTAAGAGTGTCAACACAATGGTTGAGTGAGTTCATAGAGTTTATGAAAATGTTTTATATGACCAAGCATAAGTATAAGTTATGTATGACAAATATGTCACAAAAATGGTACAATTGCTTAAGCACATGACACCGAAGCTAGACTGTTTCTGATGTTCGCCCCAACAGAGTGTTTTGCCAAACAACTCAATGATGATAAAAATGAAATGCACCCGTTGACCAGTTGGGACCACCAACACGGATGGATGAGTCACCCTCAATATATATCTATCCACTCACCCTCGCTTCTTCCGAAAATAACGGTTCATGATTATGAAATGGGGACATTCAATTGGCAATGAGGTAACTTAAGCAATGTAAATGAATTTGAATATACTTGGGCTCGTATAAAAATGATGTGCAATGTATTCTCCCCCGTAGGTTTGAAATAATGTATAAACTTGAATAAATCGGGGCTATGAAAACTCACCTGATGCAATGTTTATGATGATATAATGGCAATACTGAAATGAGGCGTAACCTCTAACCGCGACCTATTATGAATGATATGATCTATAATAAGTTATGATGTAATGTTATGCATGCAACTCGTATGATATCTATACCACTTGTGAATTTTTGAAAATAAAGTTTATCGTCCAAAAATAATCTTATAACGTCTTGAAAATTTATAAATTACTTTACAAGTATTTTTAGTACAGAGAATAATATAATATGACAATTCATGAAAGTGACTAAATGGCCTCGAAAAGCTAGTCGTAAAATGGTGCATATCGAGTGTTAGGAAATAAACTCAACGGTTTTGGAAAGCTTGTAGCATTATCTCAAAGTCTTAGCTTTTAAATTTTTAACATATAGGTCTCGATCATGGAGAAAAACATAGCTAAAGTATGGTACTTGTACCAAAAATATTGTTTAAGGGTAGTTTTCGGCAAAGTTTGAGTGACCGTATTTTATTTGTTACAACCCCGTTTGATGAACGGTTGGACATTTTGAAAAATTGGCTAGGTGAACTTACTTTTACTAGAAGAAATCGTTTTCTAAAAAGTACTCCATCGATGTTAAAAACGACCCTCAACATGGTTACTTGCGACTATAATTTTTGACTAATACGAAAAATATATATGTTCTACTTGTGAAAATAGTTACGTCGACCTTATTTAAACACGTGTAATTTAATCGTTATAAGTCCGTTTTCTACGTTTTATATGTCCTTAGCTTCGTGTTAAAGTATACTAATATATTTTGATAAATCGACTCATTTAGATAACGCCTAAGACTCATTTTTAACTCGTAAAAATTTGGACAGCATGCTGATTTTTTCGGAAATATAGTTTTCGTCGTTAAACTTGAAAATAGCATAACGTCTTCGTTATAACTCCGTTTTAACCCGTTCAAGCGACCACTTTTTCGTTTTAAAGTATATTTTCTGAATATCTAGCCCAAAATATTTTGTAAACTGTCTAATTTTCCAGATTTCCCAAAAATGATCAGACCCTTATTTAATGTTGTCGAAATTGATTTTTCTCGCGTAATACTTATTCTAACCACTTCAAATCAACGCCAAAGTTATTCTAAACCTACCATACACCTTCTTAGGGTGTCATGGGTTCCTAGACATCATCAAAAATGATATGTTTCAAGGGATCATTATAGGATGATATATATTAATTATAAGTACTAAAAACAAATAAAGTGGTATAGATACTCATATAACTTGCATATTTTCTTCAAGCATGATAAAAATGAACAAAGTATGAATATGGAAGATTAAAAATGATCATGAAATGCTTACTAATAAAGTGATGAGGTTTATGAAACAAGGTTTTTCCTAATTACCCTAGGTTTTTATTGCAAAACCTTGATTAAGAGTATACTAGGGTTAATATTTTAGCTTGATCTTGCAAAAATTTTGGTTCCTCCTCTTGACCTAGCTTGGCGGTTCTCAACAAAGAAAAGAGAGCATTGTATTTGCTTTACACCTTAAAAATGTGTGTATGTATGTGTTTGTGATTAATATATTTGGTACTTTGCAAATATCTAATTAATATGCATATGTGTAGTCTAGTTAAAGATATTTGTATAAAATATGTGTTGAGTCATGATCTTTGGTCGACAAGTATAAAACAAAAACAAAGAGTGGTGAATTTTATTAGTAAATGTATTAAAGTGTATGAATATTATGTGATTTGTAAGTTAAAGTAGGTATTTGGGGTAGCGTTAGCTAGAAATAAATTTTAACGGAACAAAATAAAATATATCGATGTCATAAAAATTATAAAAATACATTTCTTACAAAAATTTAGTGAAATGATAATTATCGAGTAGTATTTACGAAAACCGTCATAAATATATATACATAACGATTTATGTACAAAATAAATTTAAAACACCGGGTAAACTAATAATGTTATTTTTCTAGTCTTAAAATAAGTATAAAAATATATTAGGATAATTTTTGAAAGTGTCGGATCAAATGTTCAAAATCAATGATTACGCGATAGCGTTTATTTAATAGGAAATTATACGTTTAATGAAAAATGCAAATCCATGCATGAACTAATATGATGATGATGTTGCTAATGATATGTAGACTAATCTAGTCTATATGAAATGTCCTTGATGATATGCTCATGAATTCGCAGCTAAACCATTAACGTTACGCGAATTTGATACTCGTAAACATAGTTTACGGAAAATGATGAATAGTGACTCAGGAATAGTGATTTTTCTCCGGGAATGAATAGTGTTTTGTGAATAGTAAAATTTTGAAATAACCTTTCAAAATATCAAATCGACTTCAAAAATGATGAATAGTAACCGGTGAATAGTAATTTCCCGAGATGAATAGTGAAATTTTCAAAGTTTGTAAAATGACCTGAAATTACGAGTTGTCACATTCGCCCACCCAAAAAGGAATTCAGTCCCTGAATTCAGTCCATGTTAGGTTCTACGGTGTTACTTGTGAAAAGGTGAGGATATTTGAGTCGCATCGGGTCTTTCCGCGTTTTCTGAATCGTACTACGCCTTTCCAAGGCGAGAATTTGAACATAAATATGTTGCCAACTTGAAATTCTAATGATTTGCGACTTATGGAACATACTTCCAATATTTTGCGTCGTATATCGACGTAGCTTATCTAGCTATTTGTTGTTGCTTGTAACTGATTCTTGATTTGTATGATTTCTTTGTTGTTTCATGAATAAGTCATGGACTAGTGAGTTGGACTTTCCTGATTTTGGCCCGTAAATAAGTGATCGACACCTCAACCATAGAGTGCCTCAATTGGTGTAGTCAATATGCTCATGTGCTAACTATTGTTGTAAAGCAACTTGTTCGATGAAGAATGATTTGCCTAATCATTTCTAGAAAATCACACATGCCTTGAGTATATCTTCTAATGTTTGAATTGTTCTCTCGCTCTGACCATTGAGCTGAGGATAATAGGCGGTACTCATGTCCTAGTAGGTTCCATGGGGATCTTGAAATGATTGTCAGAAGTCTAAGGTGAATCGGCTACCTTATATTAGGTATAATTGAAATTGATACTACGTGTCTCATGACAAATTTTAAAATGTCAAGTCTGCTGAAAAGGGCATTATTGTAAAGAATAGATTATGAGTAACAGTTGTGACTCCTCGCGTTTCTAGTTCTAGCGAATGTCATTACTTGAGTCTTACTTGCCTAAGGTGCTTAATCTCCATTACTAAAATGTTTATTGTTTGATGGTGTCTCTCCTAATTTCTCTTATCGAAATATTTCCACTCTATATATTGTCAAGTCACAAAACCTTAAATATTTAAGTGATGTGGTGTAGTGGTTGATTTTCAAGATTTGTCCCGATATTGAGTACTTCTAAAATATTTCATCACTTAGATTGTTATCATGCTAGCAAGAAAATAGATATCAGCTCATACTATGTCGAAGAATGTTTGTTCTAATTTCACTTGTAGATGGAGAGTCATTGATTGTCCGATATGTTCAAACCTGTTGCATCTCTTGATATAGAAGTGAGGTTACTTGGAATTTCTAGAGAACACAATGCCTTAGGGGAAGTTTATATCGATAACCTTAATTTAACCAAATTTTCCTTTAAGGGAAACTCATTGTAGGGAAGTTCACATATTGTTGAGACCATGTTTAATGGAATGTTCTGCAGTCTCAGTTAGAAGACTTGGTTATCCCTATAGCGTTGCTTAGTGTGTATTCGCTTCGTACTAAATTTTGTATCTCGGTCTTAGCTAGTACTTTTGAAATGATAGAATCTGGCTTCTAATCCAAAGATAGTGGTTCGGATTGTCTCGTGATATCTTAAGATTTTTGTTGAGTTTTGAAACATCTTACTACATACGTCTAGTCCTTGTTGGTAGTTCTGAAATCCTTTCATTGTTTTCTTGTATCGAGGAATCCTCCTCGTAGATGGTATAGAAAATCTTTCCTAAAAAGTCACTGGTAAAAAAATTCAACTTATCGGTTGAGTGAGTGATGAATGGCGTAAGTATCTATAGAGTGTTAACAAAAAAATGTTTATGAACAATTTATCTGATTACAAAGCTTTGCTTTTGAATGAAGATTGTTTTTGGAAATTTGAAATGATGCTTGTTTCTTTCATGACATAATTCTCCCTAAATTATACATAGGTGATCAGGCTATGTATAATCGAGGACAAATGATGTGATGCTTGGTTTTGTTGAAATGGTATTATGTTTCTCCTAAATTTTAGATGGTATTCAACGTGTTGTTTTGTAAGATAATGGCTCAAACACTTTTTCAGAGTAACATGAAAAATCGTTTCGTGTAATGGTAGTAAATAATTAATAGAATGACTGAAAATCAATTTATAGGGTGGTAACAAACAATTTGTTTTAGAATTCTGTGAAACCATTTTCCTAAGATGATAGCAAAATAGCTTGGAATAAAATTATGTGAAATAATTTTATAAAGTAGTAGCAAAATAACTTGAAATATAATTTGTTGAATGGTTTGAAGGATACATGGGAGAACCTCGTAGAATGGTAATATTCTCCTAATTAGTCAAGAATAAAGTTGGCCTAATCCCTAGTAAAATAGTGGTATATTGTTGTGAAATGATTGAAAATTTGGCAATTGGAATAGGGAATGAAATAAACAAAGGTGGTGATTATTGTGGAGATAATAAATGATAAGGATTACATTAGATAGAAAGGTACTTATCATCTGTTCCTGTTGACGGTCTAATCATGTCTAAAGTGTAGGAGCAGTAGGCTGTCTAGCAGCAACAACTCAGAAACTCTCACCGTCCTCAAACCTATAAGATGGTGTAATGTCTATAGTCTTTGTGATAGATGGTAATGGTGTGTCAAATCATGCACGCTTCCCAAGCTGCAAGTCATATGTATGAGTAGTGTCTATGGAATGTGATGGCACGGATGGTGCTCTAAATGATGGTGATGAAAATCCTAGTGGTAAGTTAGGAAAATAGGTCCATTAGGACTAAACCTATAAGTTCTACCAAATGGTATAATTTGTCCCGACAGAATGATAGAAACTGTCCTGATCCTACGGTGAATCAATGGTGATCGTGATGGTGTAGGTGCAACTTCGCCCTTCTCAAAGTGTTCAGTCTCCACATCGGATAATATGTGTGGTAAGTCTGGTGTAGAATCAACTGATGGTAAAATTATGATAGGGAATGACAGGGCATTCTCCACGTCAAAGTCTGATGTGAGTATGATGGGATGGGTATCTGAAGGTATTAATGTGACAATCGATTTGAAATGAAAGTAAATAACTCACAAAATATGCGTATGAAACCGCAAGTATAGTGACTATGCACTTATGATGAAATGATGAGATGCTATGCTGATGTAGTTATAGTCTAGGGTCAATGATGCAACCTAGTTCTCAATAACTGAAGCTCTGATGCCAATCTGTCACACCTCCAAATTACCTGTTTTGTAGCGGAATGGAATTCCTGGGGGTTGACTGTCATAGCATCACAGTTACAATTATATTGAACGACCTACAGTGTCGTTTGGAAAATACATCGTTTGATTTAATAAAATAATCAGAGTTACAAAGATAGGTCCCAAATGAAATTAGACATGTGCGGAATTAAGTTTGTTACAATCCAAGCGATGTTTTAAAGTGCATAAAACCCAAGTGAGACGTGTCGTCACCGCGACTCTATGATATGCCCACATGCATGCCATGAAGTGAATGCCTTAGTTACCTGAAAATACATTGCTAAAAGTGTCAACACAATGGTTGAGTGAGTTCATAGAGTTTATGAAAATGTTTTATATGACCAACGCAAGTATAAGTTATGTATGACAAATATGTCACAAAAATGGTACAATTGCTTAAGCACATGCCACCGAAGCTAGACTGTTTGATGTTCGCCATGAGTGTTTTGCCAAACAACTCAATGATGATAAAAATGAAATGCATCCGTTGACCAGTTGGGACCACCAACACGGATGGATGAGTCACCCTCAATATATATCTATCCACTCACCCTTCCGAAATTAACGGTTCATGATTATGAAATGGGGACATTCAATTGGCAATGAGGTAACTTAAGCAATGTAAATGAATTTGAATATACTTGGGCTCGTATAAAAATGATGTGCAATGTATTCTCCCCCGTAGGTTTGAAATAATGTATAAACTTGAATAAATCGGGGCTATGAAAACTCACCTGATGCAATGTTTATGATGATATAATGGCAATACTGAAATGAGCCGTAACCTCTAACCGCGACCTATTATGAATGATATGATCTATAATAAGTTATGATGTAATGTTATGCATGCAACTCGTATGATATCTATACCACTTGTGAATTTTTGAAAATAAAGTTTATCGTCCAAAAATAATCTTATAACGTCTTGACAATTTATAAATTACTTTACAAGTATTTTCGTCGCAGAATAATATAATTTGACAATTCATGAAAGTGACTAAATGGCCTCGAAAAGCTAGTCGTAAAATGGTGCATATCGAGTGTTAGGAAATAAACTCAACGGTTTTGGAAAGCTTGTAGAATTATCTCAAAGTCTTAGCTTTTAAATTTTTAACATATAGGTCTCGATCATGGAGAAAAACATAGCTAAAGTAGGGTACTTGTACCAAAAATATTGTTTAAGGGTAGTTTTCGGCAAAGTTTGAGTGACCGTATTTTATTTGTTACAACCCCGTTTGATGAACGGTTGGACATTTTGAAAAATAGGCTAGGTGAACTTACTTTTACTAGAAGAAATCGTTTTCTAAAAAGTACTCCATCAATGTTAAAAACGACCCTCAACATGGTTACTTGCGACTATAGTTTTTGACTAAGGAAAAATATATATGTTCTACTTGTGAAAATAGTTACGTCGACCTTATTTAAACACGTGTAATTTAATCGTTATAAGTCCGTTTTCTACGTTTTATATGTCCTTAGCTTCGTGTTAAAGTATACTAATATATTTTTGATAAATCGACTCATTTAGATAACGCCTAAGACTCATTTTTAACTCGTAAAAATTTGGACAGCATGCTGATTTTTTCGGAAATATAGTTTTCGTCGTTAAACTTGAAAATAGCATAACGTCTTCGTTATAACTCCGTTTTAACCCGTTCAAGCGACCACGTTTTTGTTTTAAAGTATATTTTCTGAATATCTAGCCCAAAATATTTTGTAAACTGTCTAATTTTCCAGATTTCACAAAAATGATCAGACCCTTATTTAATGTTGTCGAAATTGATTTTTCTCGCGTAATACTTATTCTAACCACTTCAAATCAACGCCAAAGTTATTCTAAACCTACCATACACCTTCTTAGGGTGTCATGGGTTCCTAGACATCATCAAAAATGATATGTTTCAAGGGATCATTATAGGATGATATATATTAATTATAAGTACTAAAAACAAATAAAGTGGTATAGATACTCATATAACTTGCATATTTTCTTCAAGCATGATAAAAATGAACAAAGTATGAATATGGAAGATTAAAAATGATCATGAAATGCTTACTAATAAAGTGATGAGGTTTATGAAACAAGGTTTTTCCTAATTACCCTAGGTTTTTATTGCAAAACCTTGATTAAGAGTATACTAGGGTTAATATTTTAGCTTGATCTTGCAAAAATTTTGGTTCCTCCTCTTGACCCTAGCTTGGCCGGTTCTCAACCAAAGAAAAGAGAGCATTGTATTTGCTTTACACCTTAAAAATGTGTGTATGTATGTGTTTGTGATTAATATATTTGGTACTTTGCAAATATCTAATTAATATGCATATGTGTAGTCTAGTTAAAGATATTTGTATAAAATATGTGTTGAGTCATGATCTTTGGTCGACAAGTATAAAACAAAAACAAAGAGTGGTGAATTTTATTAGTAAATGTATTAAAGTGTATGAATATTATGTAATTTGTAAGTTAAAGTAGGTATTTGGGGTAGCGTTAGCAAGAAATAAATTTTAACGGAACAAAATAAAATATATCGATTTCATAAAATATTATAAAAAAATACATTTCTTACAAAAATTTATTGAAATAATAATTATCGAGTAGTATTTACGAAAACCGTCGTAAATATATATACATAACGATTTATGTACAAAATAAATTTAAAACACCGGGTAAACTAATAATATTATTTTTATAGTCTTAAAATAAGTATAAAAATATATTAGGATAATTTTTGGAAGTGTCGGATCAAATGTTCAAAATCAATGATTACGCGATAGCGTTTATTTAATAGGAAATTATACGTTTAATGAAAAATGCAAATCCATGCATGAACTAATATGATGATGATGTTGCTAATGATATGGAGACTAATCTAGTCTATATGAAATGTCCTTGATGATATGCTCATGAATTCGCAGCTAAACCATTAACGTTACGCGAATTTGATACTCGTAAACATAGTTTACGGAAAATGATGAATAGTGACTCAGGAATAGTGATTTTTCTCCGGGAATGAATAGTGTTTTGTGAATAGTAAAATTTTGAAATAACCTTTCAAAATATCAAATCGACTTCAAAAACGATGAATAGTAAAATGATGAATAGTAACCGGTGAATAGTAATTTCCCGAGATAAATAGTGAAATTTTCAAAGTTTGTAAAATGACCTGAAATTACGAGTTTTCACAGGAGAGACCATAGGTGAGATGCTAGCCATGAAAATTGTTTGGGCAGTAGGTTCATCATCGACATCAGAGTCAAATGCATCACAGTTAGCTACTTGAAATGCATTTTGATGATTATTACCTATCTGAATTGGTCTTTCATCTACATCACATCATAGGTTCGGGCATTTCCCTCATCAAGGAACAACAACTCCTCTTCATCCAAAGCTGCTCCATTGTCCTGAGCTTGCACAAGCACATCTTGTCTGAGAGTATTCTACATTCTGTGGACGTTTTGGAGATGTGCAGTGCCTAGCAATATGTCCCTCACCACCACAGTTGTAGCACTTAATTGGCATTGCTTGACTTTGATTCCCATTCCTTCCCTTATTCTAATTTACCACATATCCTACCAACTCAACCTTCTTCTGTTTATGTTGTCTTTCTTGAAGTGGTTGTCCCATAATCTTTCCATCTCTGACAACAGCATGCTTGTGTAGATTGGATGAGTTCGATCTCATTGTTAGTGTGAAGACTGTTGGTATGTGGACTGAGGGTCAGGTTTTGTTTAACCATAAGAGCCAGTTGATTAATGAAGTGACCCATGACCGCATCAGCATCAGCTTGCTTGAACCTCGGATCAGGAATGAGTTTGTGATTACCATTTCCCGTGGGTATGACTTGAGATGCTTTGGTAGTAATACCAACATTAGTGTAGAAGGCAGTTGAGTCATTTACGACTGGTTTCTCCCCTTAGATTTGAACTTTCAAGAATCCTTTTTCAAACATTGCATGTCTCTCATTCGAAGAAGGAAGGCATATAGTTGCTCATAGTTTGTGTCCTTCAATCCTTTGGTTAGATTCATAGAGGTGACAAACTTGTGCCATTCGGGATTCATGTTGTTTACAAACCGAGTTCAATTGAATGTTTGGCATAGTCATTCTGATGTTCCTCATGTCATTCACAAGCTTGTGGAATCTCACGTATTACTCATAGATACTCTCATCAGGCTTCATCTTGAAGTGCTCAAACTTATCATACAGTTGTGATTCTCTGTCTTCCTTGGTTAATTCGAACCTGAGAAGCATCTTGACATTATCCCAAAGCCTTGCTTGGCAGTGTTGTGATTGATCAGCTTGTAGATGTCTTTTGGAAGACCCTGTAGTATGATGTTTGAGGCCCCGATATCAGCATCGAACCTCTTTTTCTCCTTATCATTGAGCTCATCATACGTCTTTGGTCTGTCTATTCCATAGATCATTGTTCCATCTGCGGCTGTATCAATTAAGTCTCTTGTAGTCTTAATTTGATAAGGTCCTTCATCAATAGACTTGAGAATGTTGACTCCGTTTTCCATTCCAAGACATACAATCGATTCATTGTGCCCAATAGTCGTAGTCGGTTCTGTCAAGCATGGTGGGCGAGTATCACGAACCAACTGCTTGAACATCCTCGGCAACAGTGGAGATAATTGTAGATACGTTGGTAGACATGTTTAAAGATTACACGGGATTTTATAACTCAATGATTAAACTGGAAAATAGATTCTTTCACGGGATTTTACAAAATCAATAGAAAACCGTATTACAAACAAAAATTCAACCAAGTCGCTAAGAAACCTTGAACCAAGTCGCTAAGCACCAAGTTGCTAAGTATTATGAAATCAAGTCGCTAAGACACAGTCAAGTTGCTAAAGAACAACTCGCTAAGATCCAAGTCGCTGAGAAGTATGACAACAAGTCGCTAAGCACCAAGTCGCTAAGTTGTCAAGTCGCTAAATAGCAACTCGCTGAGGTCCAAATCGCTAACACCAAATCGCTAAGAAACTTAAGTACAAGTCGCTAACAAAATTGAAAGCAAGTCGCTACCTTCACCAAGTCGCTACCCGTAGTGGAGAATCCACTAAGTGTACTGTTTGTCGGCTTGTCTCAATAGACAAGTTGCTAGGACCAAGTCGCTACCAAAAAGCACTACAACTCGCTACTTTTTACTGAAGCAAGTCGCTAAGATGAAATTCACTACGAGAACCAAGTCGCTACCAAGAAAAACTTCAAAAACACACTTTTCAATCCAAAACAAGCTCAACCACAGTGATTCAAGCTTACCAAATCAAAACCCAAGCACATACAATGATCCTAAATGCAAAAGTACACCCAAAATTCAAACTTTAACACTAGAAATGAATCAAATGATGCAAAAACCACTAAACCTTTTCAACCTCAAAAACCATCTAAAAACCACTAGAAATCCAAGGATATGTAAGAGATGATCTAACATGGCTCTTGATACCATTTGTAACATATTGGATTTCACATACACATCATAACACAAACACAAGAGGCGTACAAGATGATTTTAGAGAGAGAAAGTTAGAGGTTTGGTAACTTTAGTGAGAGAAAGAAAAATCTTATTATGAGCTCCAACTCCCTACCTTGGAAGGTAGAGAGTATATATAGTACTTACATAAATCGCCACCTACGGGCTATGGATCAGGAATACAGTGGGCAAAGACCCGTCCGTCCTCCACGGTGTTACTTAACTGAATACTACTTAACTTGTAATAATCTACGACTACGAGCTTTCTAACGATTACATATACTTGAGGTGACCGACTCTTTAATAACTGGATTTACTAAATCCTAACAAATGGTCTGCAACCAACTCCGCTCGATAAACACAACTAAAACCTTAGGCCATCAACTAATATCTAATCAGTTATAAACTTGAAAGTAATTGTTGATGAATTAACACATGAATGAGTAGCAAAAAGCATCAGATCGGTTATAAATTTATTTATAATCTAATAATTTACTAAAATAACACAAACATTAAATAAACTTCCTGAGTAGCTATTTACATCAACAGTCACGTAAAACTTTGCCCATGAGTAAGTTATGCTTCCCTAAGAGCAGACTTCTGGAACAGGGTCTATTGGTGCTGCAGTCGGGCTATTACTTACGGGCTATATACATCAGATTCCTTAATCAAGTTCTTACTCAACTATGACCTCATCATTTTAGGATACATATCATACAACTTTATGCAATTCACTTAATAACTATATAACAAATATGAATGAGTTGCAACAAATATAATAATAATAAACTTACAGAAGAATAGCAGCAGTAACAGAATAACTCTCTGAGTGATGATGACCGTAGCTAACGGGACATCCAGTCCTTCAAATTCACCAGATGCCTATATAAATTCAACTCATGATTCAGTAATATTCATAAACAACATCAATCAAATTTTATTTAAGTTAAATAATTGACCTTGCCGATTGATGAAAAAGTGTGTTGGTGGTAGAATTGACGGAGAGAAAAGTAAAGGTGGTTGGTTCTTGGGTTACAAACTTGCAATCCTATATCAAAATACATATTAACACATATGTTTGAAGTACTCATGTACCAGTTTAATCTGCATTTACTTATGTTTTATTACAGATTTTGGGTACTAAACATCATACAAGCAGTTTCAAAATGCACATCAGAACAGTTTACTTTCAACCCAAGGATCCATTTTTATCTCTAACTTAGACTAATGCGACCCGTAAAACTTTTCCCCTGATAACGGTGATAAGTTAGTTACAATATACATATTAACATATGTATCTGCAGTACGAGTTAAATTAAAAAGTTCTAAATATGTTCTTGTTGCATAAATATGGAACATGGTCTATTGGTGCTGCAGTCGGGCCATTACTTACGGGCTATATACATCAGATTCCTGACTCAAGTTCTTGCATAAAGTGAATCAGAGGACTATGGCATTGTAAATGTGTAAGCGAGAGAAGCATACCTGCCACTCAGAAAGCATATTTCTAGTTAAAATCGAGCTCCTTTAGATCTGCAAAAACAGACATAAAATATTTAAGCAATCCAAACACCTCAAAATTGTTCACTTGTTGTGTGAACTCACAAACTGATCTCTCAGAATTGCTTATGTCACACTCAGTTATCAGATAAGCAGTTTTAAACAGCAAACTAACCAAAACATATAATTGAAGTAAAAACCATCAAAACAGACCGCTTAATTACTAAAGAAAAGTCAAAAGAAAGTACATAAAGTTTATACGTTCCATACTGATATGACTAAGCATTACATAACCTGAACAACTAATTAAACATGTCGATACACCAAAATTAAAAAAATAAGGCACTGTGTTTCACTCAGAAAGAACTACAGTAATTTAATCTACTTCATCTTCATCTTCGTCAACCTCCTCTTCAGATTCGATAACGAGTGTACCATCCACTACTTCATCAGCATCAACTCCGGCCCTATTTAGGTTTGGTATGTCAATTATGCAAGAAGATGAAGCAAGATTGTTATCATCATTATCACATCGCATGTTAAATGCATCTTTAACATTAACATGTCAAACAGCTAACCACCCTTCTAACTTTGGATCATGAGAATAAAAAACTTTATCAACTTGTGATGCTAAAACGAAAGGGTCATCATGTAATTGAGTACCTGTGTGCACCGCATACGAGAAGTTTACTAGTGTGACACCGAATTCATCGTTTTTACATCCTCTACTAGCATCAACCCAATCACACTTGAATAATACTACTCGCACCTTACCAGAATAATTCAATTCAATAATGTCCTTAAGGAACCATAGTAATTCACCACTACTAGCCTAGTGTTGCCATCTTGAGGATTAGCATCCACCACCCTAACAACAACGCCACTGTTTTGAGTTTTGAGTGTTTTCTCGTGATCTTTTGTGTGAAAATGGCATCCTTTAACAAAGTAGCCTGAATATCGGTTCACATGATTATTTGGTCCACGAGCAAGCCACTTAATTTCTTCTATTACTCTTGGATTCCTTTGTTCTTCTAAGTGTTTAACCTAGAAAATATTGATAATTAAGTATTTAGACCTAACCAATAAATTAGTAGTAGTGTTTGTCGTAGTTTAAGATACTTACCCGATTTCGAAACCACTCACTAAATTTTTGGCAGTGAATCTTTTCAAGTTCATACTCAGATGGTCGACGTGAACGGTTTTTCCCCCTAACGATACTTTTATGTTCCCTTGTATAACAAATAGAAAATAATCAATATAAGACACTTTTGTTAAGAGTGTAAAATTTTGATTAGCAAATAAAGTTCACTTACTATCGAAAAGGCGTGACCGAATTAACATTAAATAACACATAGCGATGTGCTTGTTTAAGGGATTGGTCATCGATTTCATAATTAGGGATCCTTTTGCTTTTGAGAGATGATAGTTCAGAACGTGCATATTTTCCTAACGGTCGATTGGGACGAAGGAAGTTGGATTCTTCAATTTCATTTTGATTGTCACCATCATCGTCATCATTCCTTTTTGGTCTCGTAAATAAGGTTTCTACTCCAGATAAGTATTGAGAGCAAAAGGTTAAGCTTTCTCTCACTAAATACCCTTCAGCAATTGAACCTTCTGGATAAGCTTTATTGCTTACATATGATTTAAGAGTCATAAGATTCCTGAATTGAAGGTTAAGTGAAGTTTTACTAACTTTTTAAATAATAAGGTAAAAGGTATAATTATTAAGGATAAAAAAGTTACCTTTCAATAGGATACATCCAACGAAAAGTTACTGGACCTCCGAGTCATACCTCCCTAACTAGATTGATCACCAAATGAACCATGACAGTAAAGAATGAAGGAGGAAAAATTTGTTCCATTTTGCATAATGTTACAACAACGCGGGATTCAAGAAATCTAAGATCATATTCCGTTAAATCTTTTAGACAAATCCACCTAAAGATATCGCATAACTCAATTACCACTTTGCTAACATGGTCGGGCAAAGTACCACGTAGCGCTATTGGCAAATATTCTTGCATCAACATATGGCAATCATAACTTTTCATCCCCATAAGCTTCCTATCTTTTAATTGCACACAACGAGAGATATTTTACGAATATTCATCAGGAGGCTTGATAGATTTAAGTGTTTCCAAGAACGTATCTTTCTCCTGTCGAGTCATTACATAACATGCTTTTGGCAAAGATAGATTATTGTTTCTTGGATTCCTTTTTGGATGAAGTTCTTCTCGTATACCCCATTTTTCCAAGTCTAGACGAACTTTCAAGTTATCTTTCGACTTCCCCACTTGACCAAGAAAAGTCCCGAAAATATTATCACATACGTTCTTTTCAATGTGCATCACATCAAGATTGTGGCGCAACAACAAGTTTTTCCAGTAAGGTAACTCAAATAAAATGCTTTTCTTTTTCCAAGGAACCTTATCAACATTTTCTACAAGAAAATCGACACCTTTCAATTGATTTAGAATATCATCCCCAGACGAAGGGATAGGAGCTTGTCTTGATTCTTGATGGCCATCAAAGGATCGAGTATCTTTACGTGAGCTATGATTTGGTTCAAGCCATCTTCGATGCCCCATGTAACACCATTTTCTACCGTGATCTAGCCATTTTGAAGTTTTGTCAAAAGCACATACAGGACATGCATATTCTCCTTTAGTGCTCCACACAGAAAGGTTAGCATATCCAGGAAAATCAGATATTGTAGAAATTACTGCGGCTTTCATTTTGGAAATTTTGATTCATTGAGGCATCAAATGTATCAATACCGGCCCATAACTCTTTTAACTCCTTTATCAAAGGTTGCATGTAAACATCTAATTTATTACCGGGGCTTTTGGGGCCCGGAATGATCAAAGAAAGAATAAAATTAGGTTGTTTCATGACATACCATGGAGGTAAATTATATGGAATAACGAAGACAGGCCAAATACTGTAGTTTAGATTCATTGACCTGTATGGATTGAAATCATCACTTGTTAGAGTCAAACGAACATTTAGAGGATCTCTTGCAAATTTAGAATGCTTCTCATCAAAGTGTTTCCATGACAATGCATCAGCTGGGTGTCGTAGTTTACCATCTTTTACCCGTTCCAAATGACGCCATTTCATAAGATGTGCCGTTTTTGAAGACATAAACAATCTTTGAAGCCTTGGTTTTAGGGGAAACCAACGCAAAACGTTCATTTCTTTCTTCTTTTTCTTTTTTAGACCCGCCTCATCTTGTATACCCGACTCATCTTGTATACCCGCCTCATCTTGTATACCCGCCTCATCTCCAGAGTTATCTTGGGTGGGCCTCCATCGGGAAGCATTACAAACGGAGCATATTTCTTTGTTCTCATTTTCATTCCAGAACAACATGCATCCGTTATGACATGCATGTATTTTTTCATACCCTAACCCCAACTTCTTCATGATGTTTTTCGCCTCATCATGTTTCTTAGGCAGTATATTCCCATCAGGAAACAACTCTTCTTGAAGAAACTCCAATAACATAGAAAATGATGCGTTGCTCCAACCACAAAGAGATTTTATATGGTATAAACGAACCAAGGCAGACAACTTGTTATGCTTAGCATTAGGATACACCTTCTGATTAACATTTTTGACCAAATCATTAAACTTTGTTTTATCATTTGCTTTTCATGGTTCAAATTAGGTTCAGGTTGAGGTTCTCTTTCACTAATACTTCCTTCCATTGACACCGTAGGAAAAAGATCATGCAATATCTCATTCATTTCATGTTCGTTGTCTCCTTCTTCATCATTTTCCATCATACTCGAAGATGATACCTCGTAACTTTCCCCGTGATCCGTCCAATTCAAGTACCCTCTCTTGAAGCCAACACATATAAGGTGATCATGCACTTCTTGTCTTTTAAGGTGAAATCTGTTGTGACAATTCGTGCATGGACACAATATCTCTCCATGTTGACTCGATTTCTCAAAAGCAAAGTTAAGAAAATATTCCACGCCATTTACATATTGTGAACTATCTCTTGGTGCAAGATACATCCAAGATTTGTCCATAATGATGTCAAAAGTAGAAAAAATTGAAGTAATATTCAACTCTTACGTGCCTAAAAACAACCATGTAACTCTATTAGCTACTGAAAAAATCTTTGTGTTTGTGTATACAGCATTATCATCAAATAAACACAAAATTCTAAACACAAATAGTGGTATTCTTATTGAGGACAAAAAAGTTAAGTCTCTACTACATCTAGGTTAATTTACAAGCATCAACCTAAGTTTACTTCAACTCAGCTATAATCGGTTAGTATCTACACAAATTAAATTAACTATTAAAATTCCATCATTCATCAAAATATTTTACCAAGCATAAATTACGAGTGCTTCAATCTTCATGCCTATGCTAATGGATTTTCACATACGAGACAACACAAGCTCGTTAAATTAGCTAGGTTTTAGAAACTAGGTGAATTAGGCGACAACCTGAATCAATAATCGCAGCTAAACACAAACAGTTCCAAACTATTACTTTCCTTCTCTATCACAAACTACCTAAAGTGGCAAATACTTGTCTAATATTACTTTAGGCGACTTCTACCATGTCCTTGTTGCACACAGAATAGCTCCTATGCAGTAAAGTAGTATATCCTTGCAAGAAACAAAATGCGAGACTAATAAAACTCCGCCAAACCAGTTACGAGTTGAGATTCATTCCTACATGTATACCGCAATACCATTACAAAACATCAAATCAACTCGACACACCTTCTAAACATCAATCAGCTAATTCCTACAAATCGACACACGGCATACTAATACTTTTTCGCAAACCATACAACACTCGTTCCTAAACATCAAATCGACTCAGCACACCTTCTAAACATCAATCAGCTAATTCCTACAAATCGACACGAAGTCTCTGCTATCAAAACACTTCTAAATACAAAACATATATTGTATTATACCATAGTTAGGGTTTCAATCGGCGATAGAGACAGAAGTGGTGACGACCGGATAGAGACAGAAGTGGTGACGACGGAGTTAGGGTTTCAGTGGTGGAGGATGACGACGGTGCCGGAGTTAGGGTTTCAGTGGTGGAGGATGACGACGGTGCCGGAATTAATTGCAGTCTTCTGTTAAACAACGGTGGAGTTAATTGCAGTCTTCTGTTAAATGACGGTGGTGGAGCATTTTTTCAGTGGGGGAGGATAACGACGGTGGTGGAGCATTTTTTTCGGTGGAGCATTTATCGATTTGGGGAATTCTTTTTATCTGAATTCTTTTTTGCGTAAAAGTGATAAAAGGAGCATTTATCTGAATTCTTTTTTGCGTAAGTTTAATATTTTTTTTTTACTTTTTTTATTTTTGGTGACTTTTAACAATTGTTTAGTGGGGAAAAGTTTTAGTGAGTATATGTCAAATTTTTACTTTTATATATTTTTTGTTTATTTTTTATTTTTGGTGACTTTTAAAAATTTTAGTGAGGAAAAGTTTTACTGAGTATATGTCAAAAATTTTGTAGTGCGGAAAATCATCTATCAACCTCTTTTTTCTTCTTCTTCTTCTAAAACCTATCAGGACGGCTTTGGGGTTTTTTTGGGGGCCTCTCGGAGCCCTCCAAAATGGCTCCGTCTGGCGAATCACCTTGCGACGAAGATGATGAAGATGTTATTTTACCTGACGAGCTAGGAAAATTAGAGGAGGATTTGGACCATGAAGAGGATCAAAATGACTTAGCCCGATAAATAATTGAAGACGAAGATGAAGAGGATGAGGATGACAAAGAATAAGATGAAGAACCAACATCAAAATCGGGCACTTATTAGTTAGTTGATGAAGACAATGACGAAGAATAAATAGTTTTGAATGATTGAATCTTCTCACCAAATCATGCTAATGAATGCTACAGAAATATATGTTTGTGTTTTAACTTTAAGTTTTATTACTAGTTTGGATTAGTAACTAAGTCGTGTTTTGCTCAGTTACCAATCTATATATCCATGATCCATCTTATTATGAATACAACCCATTTTATATTAGGGGTGAGCATGGGGCGGGGTGGGGCGGTTTTATGGTAAAACCAAAAACCGAACCGTATATTTCGGTTTTTAAAAACTACAAACCATTTGGTTTTGGTTTTTTCGGTTTCGGTTTTTCGGTTTTTGACATTAAATCGGTTCGGTTTCGGTTTTATTCGGTTTTTTTCTTACTTGAAAACAAGCATGTTTTAATCTTATTTAAAGTTTACGATTCCAAGTTTCAAGCAAAAATATTTAAACCAATTATCAATAATAGCATATTATCCAGTAATCCAAAGCTTCGAGAAAACGTACAAAACAACCAAACATTAATCTAAAATATAAAATGCACATCTTTGCGGCTTTGCACTTTTCGTTCGCTCACGAGAACTGTAGGGTAAATTTTCAAAGAACACTATTGTTCGAAAACAAAGATATAATATATGTATAAATAAAACAAATTTCAAAGTATAGATAATAAACAACATAATTTTTTTAATAAATAAAGTTGCATACTCAAATCTTTAAAATTAAATAGCAAATCTCTTATATAAATTAAATTATATAAAAACATATGTAAAGGTGGGGCGGGGCGGTTTTCTCGATTCGGTTTTTTTTAAGAAACCAAAAACCGCCCCAAACATTCGGTTTTTATAAAATTCAAAACCACCACCATCGGTTTGTCAAATGGGGCGGTTTTTTCGGTTCGGCTTTTTCGGTTTTTTCGATTTCGATTCGGTTTTTCGGTTTTTATGCTCACCCCTATTTTATATACTAGTAAATAGGCTCTCATTTATGATTCATATGGTGAACTCTTCGTAATTTGGTTTCTTTTATATGTAAACCTATTTAGAACGACATATAATTTTTCATATGAAAGATAGTGACTTTTAATAAAAAAAAAAATTAGAATTAATTAAACAATCATGGTTGTTTAGAAACGAGTTTCTTACTACTAACAAATTGTGAGTTAAAATTTAAATAAAAAAGAATAATAGAAAAAACACCGTACAATTGTCAATATTATCAAACTAAAAAAACATTATATTTGTCAAAAAATCATCTTCAGAGTAGCGAACTAAAAAAATAATCTTGTGAAAACTAATGTTGACACTTTTATCTTTATGCGAGAAGTATTACCATTTTACCTTCTAAATTACATAAATGATCCCCGTGGGTTTGCCAAAATTGCATCCACCGTCCCTAGGCTAAATTAAATAAATGGTCCTTGTCGTTTGGAGCAAATCGTATCCATCGTCCCTAATTTTCTTTCCAAAATTTCTTTTCAAAATTGTTTTTCAAAATTTTTTTGTCGAAAAACTTTTTTTCTGAATTTTTTATTCGTGACATTTGAAAAATAATTTTGAATTTTCTTTTTGTAATATTTTCCAAAAAAAAAATTTCCGATAAAAAAATTTTCGCTTGTGACCAAAAAAATTTCAAAAATAAAGTTGAAAAAAAATTCAAAAAAAACTTTTCGAAAAAAAACGGATAAAAACGTTAAAAACGAACGAAAATGGGTGAAAACGTATAAAAATGGACTAAAACATAAGAAAAACAAACGAAAAGGATAAATACGTATAAAAAACGTAGATTAAAACATAGAAAAAACTTATATAAAAACGTAACGGATCAAAACCATAAAGAGTGGATGCATATATACCTCTACATTATATATAACACGTAGATTATTCTACAAATGTCCACCTCATTGCCATGTAATTGTTTTTATGTCACGTCATCACATTAAAGCCATGTCATCACATTTAAATAAAATCCGGATTTAATTTTACATGGGTTGTTAACAAGATTGACATATATCTTAACCACTACACCAACACATTACTTTGAATTTATTTTGCAACTTATAATCTATAAAGGTATGAATCTTCTGCAAGAATAATCCTATACAAAACATATATACATTATTAAAAAACACATACGTATATTTTTTTTTTCACAAACAAAAACCCTAATCATCAAATCTCGAAGAAAACTCCATCACTAGGTTTTAACGATTTTTAATGTCTTTTTGTGCAGGTTTCCATTCTTTTCCTACTTTATCATCATTGAAATATTCTCACATGATTTAGAATCATCTTAAGAGGTAATCTTCCATTTATTTTGTTCGAATGAAATCAAATTAGGTTAGTTGGTCAATTTTGATATATGATGATATAAGGATTAATTTTGTTGCAATTATTAATTTTTACAAGATTCATGAAGCCAGTTGTGGTTATTTGTATTAATTATATATGTAATTGAAGTGTGTTTCTCATGCATAACAAGTATATGAGCTTAATAGGTTTTTTTATAATTTGTTTATGGGTTTTTACAGGATTTGAGTGACTCAAGGGCTGCGATTAAGGAATATGTGCAAACCGAAGGCGTCAATATCGCCATTGCGGTGGTATATAATTTTTCATTAGGTTTACTATTGATTTAATTGAGATTTTTGATTGGATTAATTAATTGCGGTGTTTTTGGTGTTTGGTACGAGTAATGTGAGGTGGCTAATATTTGTAGCTGAGTTACTCAATGGAGCATGTAATCCCACCATTTGTAAGTAACTCTTAATTGTTTTTTAGTCATTTTATTGGTGAGAATTATTCTTTACACATAATGGTAAAAATATGTTTGTTCTACTCTTTTTCCTTCTCATTCAGTTCCATTTGATCCCCTTTTTTTGTTTGATAATTGCATATATTAGGTTTATTATTCGGTTTCGAGAGAAATGCTTAGGAAGGTCTTCAGGTTTTGCTATTAGTCAATGAGTCCAGACGTACTCTTAACTTTAGGTAAAATGGGTGTGTTTATGTGGGTATAGTTAATTTCAAGCCTTTTTTACTGATATGCTGAGTCCGAGCTATTTCTTCATTCTACAAAATTAGTGTCCGAAGATAAATGGTTAGTCTTGGTTGAATTATGTTTATTTTCAATTAAATTAGCTAAATTTGTCTTAAATTAGTGTCCGAAGATAAATGGTTAGTCTTGGTTGGCGTGTCATCTAATATAGGCTTTGGAAACTAAACGCTTCATTCAAGAATTTAGAATCGTAAACCATCTTTGAACGTCATCAATGTAGGAGTAGATCAGTTTTAATCAACAACAAGAGTTTTAATCAACAACAAGGGCAATATGCGAATGTGCTTATTGTAATTTTTAGGACACCCTCCTGCCATTAATATTCTATCAGTTTGCCATTTGACCATTGCTGCCTGTGTGTCTGCTGTATTGAAGATTTCGTTTTTAACTCATGCCATCTTTGTTTCACCAATATTTAATAAGTAGTAAAGAACCTGTTTTGCTGATTGAATTTTATATATTGGAAGCATTGTGTGGAAAAATATCATATTGTATTCAAGGAGTTATAAATGCATTGGATGCGCAACTTAAGGGGTGTTTCTTTTTTATGTTAATAATTTTTAATGGGGAGATAGTGGTGGGGCCACACATATAATATGTTTCTTTTTCTGTTAAATAGTCTATATGGAGAGAGAAACCAAAGGGTGCCCCTCCCCATTAAGACTTATTAACGGAAAGGGGCCCACCCACTTAATCCAGAAAAAAAAAAGAAACAAGCCCTTAGTCATGTCCCAGGGCTTTGAGAAGTAATATCTTAGTATTAGTAGAACTTTTTCACTTTGACCAAGCAGTAGGCCCACTTTTTTAATTCATTGACTGGTCTGATCCTGCAAGCGCCATACTTCGTGGCTCAAATTTTTCACACAAAACCATCACTAGGATATATCGCATGTTATGTTGGTCTATATTCACACCCATTCTTTTTTGAAGGTCTGATTCATGCTTTGCTAAAAAAAAATTGCATTTTTACATAATATTACTTCTTATCAAGGTTTCTTATTTATTTCTGGTTTCAGTAAATAATTCATGGAAAGGTTCATACAGTAAAAAGAAAGACCCCCTTTCAAGAAGATGAAAACGGAACCTTCTTCAGGTAGTTTAGTGGTGATATTCCATATCTGCAAAATAAATATTTGTTTACTTTACTCTTTGTCGCTACTAATTTATTTATTACAGCACCTCCTAAACCCGCTGGAAAGACTGGATTGTCCTTGTCGGCTCCTTCCAAAGCCAGGGCCTCGGCTTCACCACTACTATTTACACCTGAGCAATCTGGCGTTGCATTCTCCCCATATGCACAGAGAGAATATACTTCTTTGACTAATTTTAATAAAGAGAATGCTAGCACCCCTGAGAAATAAATGCTCGGCAGATTACCTCCTGGTACTATACAGAATAAACAAGGGAGCAATGAAAGATTTGGAAACAACCATACTGATCTAGAGAGTTTGCTAATTTCTCTTCTCATGGAGAAGCCACAAGGAATGAACATCAAGGTAAGCATAAGACCGGTTACAGTGTTTCATTTAATTTGTGTGGTATAAATTGCCATAAAAGTTAGCATAAAGTACCAATTCTGCCAATGTGGGGTATCCAGTACTTTCTCGCTCATCGGCTACCCCCAATAACAACCCTTAGCGACCCTCATTTTTCCTACCACGTTAGCTTTCTCTCTCATGCGACCTACAACCGACCTTTTAGGCATAATAAGATGACCTGCACTACAAAAAACATACCCCACAAAAATATTTTTTAATTAAATAAAAACACACACAACACACCACTCAACCGAGTGTGCTAATACTCAATCATCATACCCCTCGACCCTCAGCGCCCTAGTTGGCCACAACAAGGATGACCTTGAGCAACCTACACAACCCAATCGGTTGTGCTCCTTATTGGGGGTAGCCTAAAGGTAACTTAAGTTTTAGTTTTGACTAATAAGGGAGTGAATGTTTAACTTTTTACCGATGAATGAGTGAACGCTAAAAGTTTGACCAATTAATGAGTGAAATTTTAGTTTTGACAAATTTGAGGACCCATATTTTTTTTTCAACGCTGTTCAGTTTATGATGTAAATTTCCTTTTTTGTTATAGATTGGATTTTGCAAACTTTGTTACTAGAAAAAAATGAACTTACGTTACCTTTTTAGGAGTTAGAATGTATTGGATACCCCCACTAAGTTGGTATTGTATGTTATTTTTCTTGGCATTTTATCCTGTCCTATTATGCATATGTAGTACCTAATAACATGTCATGCTTGAATTGACATATAATTCATCAGATGTTAATCTGAATCTTCGCGCTTACTTTGGCGGGTTTATTTCATCTATTTCCCTTATACTTTATTCTATATTTTAGGCTCTGGAGATGGCTGTTGGAGAAATCATTCCCAGATCTGTGAAGCAAATTGAGCCCATTTTGAGAAAAGTAAGTGGTTAGGATTATATTTAAATTCCGTGTTCTTTAGGGCCTGTTGATTGACATTGTTATCTCATTCAGATTGCTGTCGTACAAGATCCAGGAAGATATAGTCTGAAATCTGATGTCGAGTTAGAAAGTTTCAAGAAAGTTTTACCCGAAAATGGGTTGCAACTGCCACCTCTATTTCGTATCATGTTACGATTATCTGGAAAGGTTGTGGTGCATACCCGTTGCAGTTATGAATTTTAAGCATTGCTTGTCCTATGTTTGTAGGTCAGCTCATGCTGTAAAGTTGGCTAAAAAGTTGTGTGTGAAGTCAGAAGACAAAAACCTGAATGATGGTGATGATAGTGTTAGTTCTCACAATAGCTTGCCACTTGAGCAGGAACAGTGTGCTAAAACCTCCATAAGTCTGGGAAGCTTCCTGCCTGTTCATGCAAGTACGAGTTCAGAGGATATTCCTGTTGCCATGACTAATTTAGATGAATATAAAGCAGATAACTTAAATTCACCCTCACTGGAATCACACGATTCAGTTACAGATTTAAGTTCCCTTGATCTCAAAGCCACTCCAGAGACCGTCAACCAAACAAGTAAACTGGAATCACCCAATTCAGTTACAGATGTAAGTTCCCATGATCTCCAAGCCACTCCAGAGACTGCTCAACAGATAAGTACATTGGAATCAGACAGTTCAGTTACAGATTTAAATGCCCATGATCTGAATGCCACTCCGAAGACCGCCACAAGAAGATGCTTCTTTAAATAAGATGACTGGCTATCTGCCCGCCATTAGCCCTCCACCTTCTGCATTTTTGGGACCAAAGTGCGCCCTTTGGGATTTTCCAAGGCTGGTGTGCTGACAGTAGTCCCGTTCAAGGGTGGTTTCCTGATTATTGTAGTAGGTTGTAGGCTGCAATTGCACAAAATGAAGGATGATTTGGTATGACATCTGTGTCATAGTCAATTCGATTCACTTATATGTTTTGGGATGAATTTTGCCTGCAAGGGTGATGCAGGTTTTACTGACCAGGTTTTAATATTTATATAGTCTCGTTATACCTATGGTCTACCCTAATGCACTAACGGGCAGTGTACCCGGTCGTGTGTAGTGTAGTATTCGGTAAAACCGAGGTCGTCCCAAGAGCTATGTGTGTTGGATTATTACTAAGTCTGTGTCATAGTTTTTAATATGATTTCGATAAGGAATTAATTAATTAACTACTAAAGCAGATAAAAGCAAATAAAGGCAAAGGTTCAATCAATAGAGGAGAGTGGTGCTAACCTAGTTAATCATCCTAGCTAGTAATGTCTACTTCTAATTACTTCCAATTACTTCAGGTGGGGTCAAAGTCGAGAGAGCATTCGGTTAATTCGCCCTAACCTATCAGCAAAGATGCCACCACTGGAGAAGTCAGGTGTCCTCTCATAAGTCCAGTTGTTCCTGGTCCCCAAAGCCGAGTCATTATGTACCGCTACATGCTAGACTTATAATAGTGAGTGCCCGGACGTTAGCAACTTAAACACTCACCCCCTAATTCTTAAGTTCATCCAAACGGTAGGTGATCAGTTGGTCAAATCGCACAAGTAGAAAGGGTCGTCAGTTGGTCATATCTTACCCTTCCTGTCTCAGTCTACTCACTTAGGGTCATTTGGTCATATCTCCTAAGCAACTAGCCTCTACCGCCATTCAAAACTACTGAAACAAGGGTAGCTACCAATAAACTATGCATGCATACACTTAGAAATAATTATCCGGAAGTAATGTAAACGCAAACAAAACAATTAAGAAATCATAACTAGGCCAGCACCAAGAGGTGCTTAGCCGCTTATATTAACCATACAAATCAATTCAATATTCAATGTTACGAAATTCATGAATCTAAAGTAAAGAAAAGATAAAATGCTAATGCTTATCGTAGGGGAGTGATTTCTCCCTTGGAGATAGCTATGTATGCTCCTCTAGACCTGCCTTTGGCTTCTTCCCACGTTCTTTGGTTGTGCTGTGTGGAATGGGATGATTTGAAATGCTGGAAATCGTGGGGTATTTATAGGCCAGATCTGGGTTACGGCGTAACTAATAGAATAGTTACGCCGTAATCTTCTATTTCTTCATAATTTGCACTAGATCTGCTGGTTACGGCGTAACCTTATAAGTGGTTACGTCGTATCTTCAATATTTCTTGGTTACGCCGTAGTTTAAACAAGAGTTACGACGTAGTTATCAGCGGCATGGAACCTCATTTGACCTAATAAAGTTACGTCGTAGTCTTTAATAAGAGTTACGCCGTAATCTTCTGATGACTTGGTTTTCTGAGTCACGCTTTAGTTACGACGTAATGTGAGAGATGAGTTACGCCGTAACTTCTTCAAAGTGAGCATACTCTGATAAATCTTTGATAATTCTCCAATTCCGCGTCTCTTTTGCTCCAATGCTCGTAATTTACCTAAAAGTGGAAAGCAATGGAAAACAAGCGTAAATCCATATAAATGATATAAATTACAAGCATTATTGGGGGAAATTGACACTTAATATTCAGGACTATTTGATGTTATCAAACATCCCCCCACTTGAACTCTACTTGCCCTCAAGTAGACCTTATTAGAAAGATTCCTAAAAAGATATCTCCCATAACCTGGAAAATATAAGTTTACAAATCCCTTATGCTAGAATAAAACAAAGCTGAACACCTCTCGAAATGGGAACAAAACACTCAAATCTCTCAACTATTCTAAGTGTCAATTTCGGGGTGATCACTCAATCGCACAGTCATAGCATATATTCTATCATAAGCTTGGCGGTTACACAAATCTCCACCACTAGAGTTAAGGGCTAAACAATTTTCGAAGGCAATATGGGTAGACACGACAAAAGTTAAGGGGGTGACTCGTCATTACTAACATGTCACGGCGAAGTGGACAAAATCAATGATACATGACCAAATCCATGGCCAAGACACCAAAGATTGCTCGCTGCATCACCTAGACACGCTTCATGACTAAAGGGTAGGATAAGACATGGGAAGTATAAATGGTGTAAAATAAAAATCAAGCAGGTAGTCTAAATCTATAACCAAGTCATCACCACTTACCGTCCGCCCAAATTTCAAGCTTTGAAGTTAAGAAACCGGATCATGAAATACTAGGTAGATGTGTCATTAGAGGACGTCATGATGGGCACACTACATTTTCTCCAACTGTTGGCATAATTACCAACTCCAATCTTCGTATGTGACCGAGGTGGCGTCCTCGATACTAAATCTATATAAGCTCATAACATAGTGCTTAAAACAATGCACTTTACAATAACTGAATAACATAACAACTTTTTTTTTTTGAATCATTTTTTTTTTCATAACTATAATAACTAAACATAATATCCCCCCACTTGAGATGAACAACGGGAATTCGGGGGGTCTTCAATGATCTTCAAGAATATGTCGTCGAAGAAAGCGTGATTTCCGAACCTTGAACTTAGGCAAATGATGACTTCCCAATCACAAATAAAGACTACAGGGTAGGCTAAGGTGTATAGGTGTATCGAAACAATATATTGGGTTAAAAAAATGAAAGGAATGGCTCAGATGGGTGTATCTAGGGGTATCTTGCACTAAAGGTGAGTGCAACAAAAGGGCTTCACATGGGGGTCGAGAAGTCGAGGTGACTAATCGATAGACACACAATGGTAGGTTATTTGGGTCTCGAAATGATGCAAAGGCCAAGTTCTAAAGTTTACAAGCTACCGGCACACTCATAATTTGTTGGATTTGGGGTAAAATATTGGAAATGGATAAGGCTAATCTCACCATATAATATCAAGGGTTGTATGTGCTCGGCTAAGGTCTAATCTGTTTAAGTTAAGAAAAACTTGTCAAATTTTTATAAATGGAATTTTCAAAATAAACTATAAAAACGAGGGAAAAATAAAGTTCAAGAGATAATTCTACTCCCGTCCCCCACTTGAATTGTACAAAGTCCCTTTTGTACTAAGCGTTAAATAAAGGTGAAGATAAAAGTAGAATTAGAGCGAGAACTTTCCTGAAATTTGCTCCAAAAAGAAAGAAGGCCCACGAAAAAGAGACGTGCCTTCGTATAAGCATCTATGAACAAACTTCAATCCCTGAAATCACACTACCGACAAGCATAATTCTAAAAAGAAAAATAAAAAAAAAAAAAAAAAAAAAAACCTAACTCACTTTATTAGGAATCACGGTTGCATTTAGCATATGCAACAAGCCTTTTAAACCACTTGGTGTCCCAAGTGGACGAGTGAAGTCTCGTGAGGGTTTACAGGGAACACACCCACAAAGTTCATTTAAAATACTAATACAAGGTTATTGTGTTTTAAAGTGAAAGAAGTAAAGCAGAGGAAAGTTACGTCGTAACTCTTTGAGGGAGTTACGCCGTAACTCGCAAAACCTGGCATACGCTAAAAGAGTGTAGCTACGGCAGTAACCACGGAGATGGTATTACGCCGCCGTAATCGTAATGCATCCGAAATTCTCAAACGGGTAGGTTACGGCGTAACCATCGAGATGAGTTACGCCGTAACTAGGGTCGATCAAGTTAAAAGCAGCAATCATTCCAAGTTTCCTGCAAAAATGGTTAAAAACACAAAACCCTACA
Source organism: Chrysanthemum makinoi (assembly GCA_910596185.1). Classification (NCBI taxonomy): domain Eukaryota; kingdom Viridiplantae; phylum Streptophyta; class Magnoliopsida; order Asterales; family Asteraceae; genus Chrysanthemum; species Chrysanthemum makinoi. Next base: position 151,836,725 of record OU343223.1, on the reverse strand, counting down.
GAAATGGAAATAAAACAAAAGAAATGGATAATTCGGGTTGTCTTCCGAAAGAGCACTTTTCTTTATTAACGAGTCTTTAAGTTAGACTCAGAGCCAAGGGGCTACCAGTGCTTGTTGGTCATTTCGTGGATATGGAAATCTCCACGTTGGATCCAACTTATCAGATTCTCATCCCGTTTTTAGTCATCCCCCAGTTCTAAACAACCCGAGTAGAAGCTTTTGATTTTCTGGTAAGGCTGGTTAATACCTTTTGCCTTGTCTTCCTCACTGATATCGAGCAATGGTTGGGCTTGGCTTAACTGCCTCTTGGTCCAATTTTTAAAATTATTAATGGTTCTCGGCATTTTGAAGATAGTATTATCATCGTTTATCTTTAACCATACTAACCCTTCTTTTTCATTTTTAGCTAACCCAGACATTTCCTGAAAAGGTTTTCCTAATATAACTCCCGTTAGTCCATCTTCCACAAACTCGCTTACGTCGTCCAAAACCATAAAGTCCACCAAAAATGAATGAGTCCCAACGAAGACATGGATGTTAGTTGCAAACCCAAGAAACTTATTCCCCTTATATTTTAATTCTTTCTTCATAACTTGGTTGTAGCACTCTTTTGACATGATGTTGACTGGGGAAGCTGTGTCAATAAATGGATGGAAATCGATGAACCCGATTTTGCATGAGATCTTCAGATAATAAGGGTTCCTATGATGTATGCGGGTTCCTACCTCATAAAATCTAGGTTGATCGGTTTGCGAAAAAGCCTTCACAGAGTTGTCTTGCCAATAGGCCATTTTGACGTCACTTGAGAAGTCATCAGTACTGATTCCTAAATTATCCTCTTCCTCGAAATTGACGAAAACATCAAAATCTTTCCCCGAATCTATCTCGCCGGGATCCGGGGGTCGCTAAGAATTTCTTCTAGAGCGTCACCAAAACTGCCTACTGGGTCAACCGCACATACCTTTTGAGGAGTAGACAGGAGTTCATTAGGTCCGAATATTGCAATTTCTCCATTAGCTTCAAGAGTTAGTTTTCCAAAGAAAGACATCCACCTTTGTATGGGCAGTAGCAAGCATAGGTCTACCTAAAATGACAGGTATTATGTTGTCTTCAGGAATGTCAAGAATCACAAAATCCACTGGGAAAAGGAATTTTTTATTTTTACCAACACATTTTCAACAATGCCTAACGGTGACTGCATGGATCGATCGGCCATTTCAATTTTCATCTGGGCTAGCTTAAGGTCACCAATACCCATACGTAGGAACATCGAACGAGGCATTATGCTTATGCTCGCTCCAAGATCAGCTAGGGCATTACACATATTGAGACTCCCGATCAAGCAAGGGAGAGTAAAACAACCTGGATCTTTTTCCTTCTGTGGTAGCTCGTTTCTCAAAACCGCTGAACATCTTTTGTTGAGCTGAATTGTTTCATCATTGCTTGATTCCAGTGGAACATCATTAGTTTTAATAAAATTAGTAATAGGGGAGTTTACCGGTAAACCTTGGTCCATAAGTGATTGTCTCTCCATGCTGATTTGTCGCTTAACTTTTTCCGAGAAGGTTGTTGGTTCTTCAAGGATAGTTTCCACCGTGTTGACAACTTCCTCTTCCTGAGCTGGTAGGTAATCAGTGATGGCATGCGAACATGAGCTCACACTCTTTTCTAATCCCTTAATCCGATTTTCATGAATTTTGAGAGAAGAGACAGTATTTTCCACGAATATCTTCATCATCTTTTCAATTCTCTCATCTCGTTCCCTCGATTCCTTGATGTGGTTAAGAATCTTTTTTTCAAGATTGATCCCGGTCTTGGTCCCAAATACACTATTAACCTTCTCAATCCTACATGCTTCAGCTTCTCTTTCAAGCCTTCGTTTTTCGAAAATTTCCCCATAATTGTATTCTTGCTTTGTCAATGTCTTCATTACCTTATGATCAAAGTTGTCTCTTGGTCCGTACCCTGTATCCATATGCCATTTGTAGCAATGTTCATAAATCCGTTGAATACATTCCAAGGCTTGGTCAGGGGTCATGCTAGGAATAGGTCTCGGAGAATCGAGTAGTTAACGCATTAATTCCCCGGTAGAAGACGTAGACGATCTGATGTTTGTTCAAATCATGAGTGGGACATCGATAAAGTAGCTCATTAAACCTTTCCCATGCCTGATAAAGCTTCTTCCCCTACTTGAACGAATTGATAGATTTTACCAAGAAGTTTGGCCATTTTTTAAGGAGGGCAAAATTGCTGGACGAACTCTCTTCTTAATTTATCCCATGCTCCTTTACATTCGTTAGGGATTTTATTGTACCATCTTTTCGCAGTTCCAGTAAGAGTCATGGGAAAAATTCTTGCGGTGACCGAATAACTCGGGGTGCCTCGGATGTTGATAAGAGAAGATAAATACAGTACTTCTTCTACATGATTCTGAACGTCCTCATCTTCATCTCCAGAAAACTTAAGTTCGTGTAACTCACGAATAAATTGGTCTGGAATAGAGTATTTTTCAGTACTAGAATCCTGTGTGAAGGTTCGTTGGCAGTTCTCATTTGGTCGCTCCAAATACTGCTCCATGGTTAAGTCGTCGATATTATTTTCATCAATGACCTCCGGTTCTGTGTCATACTGGTCTAATTCGTAAAATGAAAAGATGTTGTGAATAGGAACCGGAGAGTAAACTTTCCTTGTCCGAAATTGCTTCTCCGGATCATCGAATGGGGTGGCCAAAAAAGGCATCGAGCTACGAGTCTTGTATCCTGACATATAAGAGAAGAAAGAAAATTTAAAATAGACTTAATGCGAAATCCAAAAATAGCTCCCCGGCAGCGGCGCCAAAAACTTGATGCAGGTTTTACTGAACAGGTTTTAATATTTATATAGTCTCGTTATACCTATGGTCTACCCTAATGCACTAACGGGCAGTGTACCCGGTCGTGTGTAGTGTAGTATTCGGTAAAACCGAGGTCGTCCCAAGAGCTATTTGTGTTGGATTATTACTAAGTCTATGTGTCATAGTTTTTAATATGATTTCGATAAGGAATTAATTAATTAACTACAAAAGCGGATAAAAGAAAATAAAGGCAAAGGTTCAATCAATAGAGGAGAGTGGTGCTAACCTAGTTAATCATCCTAGCTAGTAATGTCTACATCTAATTACTTCCAATTACTTCAGGTGGGGTCAAAGTCGAGAGGACAGCATTTGGTCAATTCGCCCTAACCTATCAGCAAAGATGCCACCACTGGAAAAGTCAGGTGTCCCCTCATAAGTCCAATTGTTCCTGGTCCCCTAAGCCAAGTCATTAAGTACCGCTACATGCTAGACTTATAATAGTGAGTGCCCAGGCGTTAGCAACTTAAACACTCGCCCCCTAATTCTTAAGTTCATCCAAACGGTAGGTGATCAGTTGGTCAAATCGCACAAGTAGAAAGGGTCGTCAGTTGGTCATATCTTACCCTTCCCGTCTCAGTTTACTCACTTAGGGTCAGTTGGTCATATCTCCTAAGCAACTAGACTCTACCGCCATTCAAAACTACCGAAACAAGGGTAGCTACCAATAAACTATGCATGCATACACTTAGAAATAATTATCCGAAAGTAATGTAAACGTAAACAAAATAATTAAGGAATCATAACTAGGCCAGCACCAAGAGGTGCTTAGCCACTCATATTAACCATACAAATCAATTCAATATTCAATGTTACGAAATACATGAATCGAAAGTAAAGAAAAAATAAAATGCTAATGCTTATCGTAGGGGAGTGATTTCTCCCTTGGAGACACTTCCGTATGCTCCTCTAGACCTGCCTTTGGCTTCTTCACACGTTCTTTGGTTGTGGTGTGTGGAATGGGATGATTTGAAATGCTGGAAATCGTGGGGTATTTATAAGCCAGATCTGGGTTACGGCGTAACTAATAGAATAGTTACACCGTAATCTTCTATTTCTTCGTAATTTGCACTAGATCTGCTGGTTACGGCGTAACCTTATAAGTGTTTATGCCGTATCTTCAATATTTCTTGGTTACACCGTAGTTTAAACAAGAGTTACGGCGTAGTTATCAGCGGCGTGGAACCTCATTTCACCTAATAAAGTTACGTTGTAGTCTTTAATAAGAGTTACGCTGTAATCTTCTGATGAGTTGGTTTTCTGAGTCACGTTTTAGTTACGGCGTAATGTGAGAGATGAGTTACACCGTAACTTCTTCAAAGTGAGCATACTCTAATAAATCTTTGATAATTCTCCAATTCCGCGTCTCTTTCGCTCCAATGCTCGTAATTTACCTGAAAGTGGAAAACAAGCGTAAATCCATATAAATGATATAAATTACAAGAATTATTGGGGAAAATTGACACTTAATATTCAGGACTATTTGATCTTATCAAAGGGCTCAACTATGTCAAACGTCCTTATACAGGTATCTCATTGACAGCGATAGGGAGTTCAAGCTTTATGATCAACCAACCAGGTAATTTTTGTATGTTTCGTTATTCTATTTCATAGCTTTTTCGGCCACTTGTTTCATGTTCAGCTATTTATAACAAATGACTAATGTTTTTAGCAAGCTCAGTTCATTATACAGTTTTTTCAAGTTTCCTTCAAAAGCCCATTGTTATCATACAAATATTGATGATATTGATTTAGGTCCAAAAGATTTGAGGCAATTATATAAGACGTTATGTGCAGGATGTAAAACAAGGACCACTTCCAACTGCGCCACTCGGGTATATATCCAACAAACGTTTTTCCCGAAAGCCAAGTTCCACCAAAAACTCAAAGAACGGGTGATGACTTTTGTAAAGGATGGTAAGAAAATTACAACTTGGTTTTTATTTGAGCATGCCTAATATTTGGATTGAAGGTGTTATATTGTTGGTCGGTTTCAGCTTATGATGAGTTGGAAGTTATTACAGATACATGTATAGTTTATAGGGTATCACTTCGACTAAGAGTTAATTTTGTCTGTAGGTATCCTCTTCAGACACATTATGGGGCTTACATTCACCAAACTTTTCCTACAGTTTTTCACCAAGAAAGAGATACATATGTTGATGGTCATAATATATATGTTTTCATTAAGTAATACAAACCATAATATATATAATGTATACAGTCAATTTACTTAATGTATATATTTGTTACTTAAATTTTTTATACAATGGTGATAGTTCAGAACATCTCGCTCACAATATATATGTTTTTCGTGTGATGTTTGTGATCCTAATGATGTTAAAAATTTGGCCAATTTTGATGTCAATGAACTTGGTTCTATAGACATTTGGGTGAGCAATTTTGACTTTATCTGCATAAAAGCTTCATGCGAATTGATATCTGAACCTACTTACCTACATTAGTCTTGATTAGTAACTCGTCGTTTTGAGATAAACAATGCCGGGACTAACAAAGGTTTTGCATGTTGGACTAACAAAATTTAAGCTCTTTTTGGCAAAAAAGGTTCTAATAATATTTTGTAACATATTGATTATCGATGAATATTGAATTGGTTCACCAAGTGTTTGAAATTTTCAACACAAAATACTACATAGATGTTATTTGTACTCAAAATTTACTTCATGTCTATAGAAAACTCTGTATATATTTGGCTCTCAAACATTATCACAAGTTGGGTACAAAGACCGGACAACTTCATGTTGGTCTTTCAAGAGTTAAAACGAAAAAAGGTTTTAAGATTCTTTGTTGTGACAAGACGATTAATACGAACTTAACAAATATCGTGTACAAATAAATTTTATTTTGTATATGAATAAAATGATCATCCATTTTGTTATTTCGCTATGACGATTAATAAAAGTTAAGGCCAAAGATTGTCCCAGATTGGTTTGTTTCTACAAAAGCCGGTATACTTATATTATTTAATTGTTTCATTATCTTTTATATGTATTACACAAAACTTAGTTACTTATAGTTTGTGTGTTTTTATAATTTACATCCACGCAAACCATACAATTATTTATAATTCTTAACCAAAAAAAATACCAACAACTAAAAACCAAAGAAACAATTGTTTTATAATATTGTTTGAAAATTCTAAAAAATGAATATCAGTTAACAAAAAACAACAAACAAATAACTGTAAGTCATGCATGCTTACCGAAAACTAGTATATACAATATATAGATATAGAATCTAGATCAAATAAGATCAAACTTAAAGTTGTTAAAATGAGATCCAACTAAAATTTGACAAGCGACACTCTCCTTACAACAAAAATAATATTTTTATTAACTTCAACTAAAATTGTTAAAGTTTCGATAGATTTCTTTTAAAATTACTGAAAACCTAGGTGATACACTTTGATTAGAAGTGTAATGTGTATAAGGTTTTGTATGTGTATCGATTTTGGAATATTTATTAGTGTAATGTGTATCAGTGTATCACTAATCGAACTCATGTATCATTTGGTTATTAGTTGCTAAAATGTTAATTTGTATTAAAATATTATTTTTATGTATATTATTGTTAAAATTGTTATTTATAAATGTTTTAGTGGTTTTTTAGACTTGATCTTATTTTTACAACTTTAAGTTTGATCTCACGTTAACTCTCCTATATATATATATATATATATATATATATATATATATATATATATATATATATATATATATATCTATATATATATATATATATATATATATATATATGGTAAAGTTAAAATAAAAAGACAAATATCCGTAAAAAGAATAAAATTATGGAAAACTAGAAGGGGGGTTGAATAGTTTTACCAATTTAAAATTTCCTTTTAAATATTTAGATCGTCTTATGTCAATCTATTTAGTTGTTTATGTTGGACGTTGATAGATAGATATATAAATGTGTAAAGAAAGATAAAGAGTAAGAGGCACATAACCATGACACAAGTATTTATAGTGGTTCGGCTACAAGGACACCTTCCTTGCCTTACTCCATTCCCCGAGTCACCTACTCGAGAGTTGTAATCACTACACCGACACCAACTCCTTATGGCGGAGAAGCCTTCGTCGCCTACTCTTTTTCCGGTACTAGGCTAACCACCGGGTTCTTTCACACCAAGGTGAACCACGCCTATCACAACGTCGCCTACCCTTTATCAGGTACTAGGCTAAGTACCTAGTTCCATTACAATGGAGGAACTACTACCCAACACAACACAACACCTAAACCCAAGGAGACCCACTCCTTATTACAACACCATCAAGGATATCAACATCCTTGAATATAAACAATCACTATATGTATAACGATGCACCTCATCGATTATACGACCTAGGCATTCTTAACTAATTCCACTTGAATTGATTCCTAGGCATCCTTCACTAATGCCTTTGACACGACGCTTGGAACTTTTCACTAATGCCTTCGTCTTGACATCTTTAGCATTCTTCACTAATGCTTTTGACACAGACGTTAAGCACCTTTCACTAATGCTTTCGTCTTGACTCTTTCGGCATCCTTCACTAATTCCTTCAACACAACACATCTATGGAGGAAGAAAGAATTATCAACAAGAGAACCTCAGTTGTCTTGATGATGAAGAAGCATGGCAACTCATGGACTTGAGCTTGCTCGACTTCAAGAAGCGGTGATCTCGCCTTTAAGAGGAACCTAGAGAATCACACAAAAACAAAAGACAAACTACATAGAAAGATCCCTTAGGATCAGTGGTTAGAGAGTTACAATACTTGGGGAAAGTATGTGTGAGATTGGCAAACCAAAAGGAAGAAATGGCTCACTATTTATAGAGGAGAAATGCTTACTGTTCCCCGGATCCCACGGATCCCTCCCACAAGGGATCCGTCTAGCGTAAAGCTAGAGATCCGTGGGACGCTCCTCTTTGCCCATGGGTATTTTGGTTATGGGTCATGGGTCATGGGTCATGGGTTATGGGTTGATCCATGGGTTTCTTATTAGATAAAATGTATCTCATGAGTGCAATGCACCTAGTCAAATGGGTATGGGTCAATACCATGGGTTATGGGTATTTTCCATGGGTTGTAGTTTTTACCCATTTATTTAATATATACTAGTTGTGTATATATTTTACCCAATATGTAAACACTAGTTGTTATATATATATATATATATATATATATATATATATATATTACTAAATCATAAAATCACTTATACTTGTTTTTGTGTTTTATGTGAAAACGTAAATGTGTTAGAAAAACTATTGGCTCAAACTAATTACGTATTTTATTTATTTCCTTAAAATGATTTTACGTTTGTTATCGACAAAACATTAGAAGATCATAAAATATAAATAAACGTTTTTACAGCTTATTTGTATTAACAATCTCCCCCTTTTTTGTTTATGACAAAACATAAAATTATTTTAAGGAAAAACTAAAATTCGTAAAAGTTCGAATTGGAGTTTTTACTCTCTTCTCCCCCTTTTTGTCGAAACAAAAAGAGCATCGAAAAGAAACTAACACATTGTTTTAAGAAAAAAAACATGTAAAAAGAAAAGATGTAAAGAGATCAGGTGACGGGAATGGTTCTCATCTTAACTCCCTTTTGACGAGTCCATCCCTTTGTGAGGGCGTCAAGTACATAAAAGTAAGTAAGCTAATGTATTGCAATTATGTTTGCAAATGGTTCGTCATATGGTTTGACACAAAGCTCCCCCTAGCTTTATGGTGTCAAAATCTTCATGTGTAATTTGAAAATCTACAAAATAAAGGTTAGAAAACAAGAGTATAGTGCATAATTTCCTGCAAATAAGACTCAAGTTAGTAGTAAATTGTTCTTATGTACCACGGATCCCACGGTTCCCTTTGTGGAGGGATCCGTCTAGGCATTTTGGAGTGATTTGTCTGTCTGGTGACAGGTTATTCAGCAGAGGTGATATATCAAGCAATGCTAAATATAAGATCAAGATATGTATACAAACATATACTCAGAGAAATATGGCAAACAAGTTATCATTCAATAAAACAACGAGACAATCGACAAATCTCTAAAACTAAGAGAATGATTTAGCCATACATTTTCTACTAATAAGTTACTAACGCCTAGAATGCAACAAAGTGCTCGAGTCTAAGGATGAGTAGACTTGTTGATTTGGTCCAATCTTTCAAGAAGATGATTAAACATGAAATGTAACTCATTTCGTACTTCTTGAACAAGTCCTTGGGTGATTAGACAATTTGGGCAATTATTGTCTTGATTGAGAACCGGAGGAAAATGGATGTTTTGAGGAGGCTCTACGAATGATTGTGGGGTTTCATTTTGAGGTGTGGGATGAGGTTCTACTAAAGGTGAGGGTGGTGGTAGTGGAAATTCCTCTATATGATAATGTCCATGATTGTTCCTTGTTTCCCATGATGGACTATTAGGTGTTGTGGGTGGTTCCCTATTTAACGAGAAAGTTGGTGAGTGGGAGGTTCTTGGTGGTGAATGCTCTAATGATTAGATATTTGGGTGAGGAAGAGGCTCGTTAAATCTATGCTCAAGGAATGAGGACTTAGACGGCTTGCTAGAGCTAGCTATGTTTGATTTTGAACTAGATGACCCTTTTTCTAGTCCAAAAGGTTTTATGCTAATTCTTGCAGTTCTCTTAGCAATTGTTGAATGAGTTTGTTGAGGTGGAATTCTAGCATTGTTATCTCTTACGGGAGATGATTCGGTGGATGAAATTTCATGGATCATATGACCCTTTCTTTTGGATGAGCGTTTGGTTGAAGAGTTGTTGCTAAGAGCTTTGGTCATGATGTAATATGAGCTTCTAACTACTGAGTTTTGAGAGCTAGGTGAGAGTGATGACTAAACCTTAAGAGTGTTTGGTTTATAAAGGATGATTTTGAATTAGTGAATTAAATTCTTGACCACTAAGGGGATTAAGCATGCACTTAGAATATTGATCAGCTCTAGGAGGATATTAAATGATAACTAAAAGTGGTTAGATAACCAAAAGGTGACTTAAGTTTGAAGAGGGAAGCTGATTACAGCTTTCTGCAGACACGGATCCCCCGGATCCCTCTCACCAGGGATCCGTCTGGTTATAAACCAGGGATCCGTCTGTCAGACAGATTATTGGTGAAGTTATTATGCTTTTTGTAAGGTCTAATACCTATGTATCTTGAGGTTTTGACTTTATTTAGATGTCTTGAGTGGTGGATGTATTAAATGCTTAGCCATAAGGGGTGATGGTGCTTAATGATGGTTTTGGATAGGAAAGTTGACTTTAGATAGTCTAACTAAGTGCTTGAGAAAGATGCCATTTGATTTGTGATGAGAAATGGTGGTAAATAGTCCTAGAACCCAGATGATGCCTTAAGAAAAATTTACTAAAATCTTAAAAAATAAGGAAAAATGAAAAACTAGTTTTGAGCCATTTTTTAGTCAAAAGTGACTAAAACCAATTTGCTAAGATTGATGGATATATCATAATAAGTGTTATGAGATGTGGTAGACAATGTGTGAGCGTTGGAGTGGAAATATGAAGAGTTTTGATGAGTTGATAAATCAAAGACACTTTGAAATATATCCTAAGTAAGCCATGGGTGAGTGTGAGGTTTTCAAATGTTTGAGGAAGACTTGGTTGGTTCTAATGTCTTATGTTTGACTAGTGTGAGGTGATCTAGTGAGCTATTTTGATGTAAGCAAGTCTGTATTGCTCATCTGTAGTCACGGATCCCACGGTTCCCTTCTGGGAGGGATCCGGCTAGTTATAACTCTGGGATCCGCCTACTGCAGATCAGAAGGCTTTCAGCAAATGTGTCATTTTGAATTCTTAAGCAAGTGCTTCTCCTAGTTATTTCTATAAGGACTACAAGCAAGGACACATCAAGTATAATGCATAGCAAATGTGAGACAACTAGAAGTTCCTAAAAATGAGTGACGACGACTGCTTGAATGTTTTCAAGGAGTCGTAAAATCTCATTCTACATGTTTCTAAGTTACGATTGTTTAATGCCAAGTTATGGCAAGACCTACATGCTACATCCTATTCTACATAAGTATTGTTTAAGTGTTACAACCCATTGTTTGAAATTGTTTTTCACAAATTTTTGGTCCTATGACCTTACCTTGCTTCTCCCATCTTCACCCATCCTCCACTCTTTATCACACCATCTCTACTTCTTTTTCTTCAAGAAGTTGGCGAAGCACTTGAAGATTCCCTTGGTTTGTTGCCATTCGGGTGATGCACTTGGAACGTCCGGCAATTGGCTGATGTAGTCCAAGGGGTCGAGATTGGTATTTCCGAGTGGGTTGCTACTACCTTCACCTTCTCTTTGCCTCTCCCTTTCATCCGAGGAATCCGTGGGTGGGTGAGGCCTTTTTCCTTCCACCATAAACCTTGTAGTTCTACCCTCGGTTAGTGGCACCATAACTTTGTTGCAATAGCTATTATCATAGGATTGCGGAGAAGGATCTAATGCAAAGATGAATTTAGCAAGACGGGTTAGGAGCATTGCGTATAGGAGTACCATATTGTCCATGCTTCTTACACTTTCCATTCTCTTAATCATGTAGTAGGCAAGGTTAAAGCGAGTCTCGGTCACTAGGCAATAGATCATGAAACTTAGACATGCGTTGGGGTGATCCTTGTTTCCTATTAGGTACACCACATTCTCCCTTACCACATTTTCCCATTTCCTATACAATGCGTACATCTCGTAGAGCACCATTTGAAAAGAATCCCTATAGATCACTTTCGAGTTCCTAGTGACCCTCGATGGGGATGCTCTTGGCATGAACACGGTGTCCCTTACCGTGGTTGCTTCCGGGATTATCATGTGGTAGATTTCATGATGATCAACCATAGTATGTAATTCTTCCAAAGACCACTCATTAGAATACATGCAAACACCTTGATATGGAACCCCTACTATTCTTCCAAACTCTACAAGGGAAAGGGTGTACTAATGCTCATTTATGGTGAAGACTATCGAGATGGACCCATCATCATTTCTAACAATCCCCATTGTCTTGTAGAACTCGAGTACAAAAACCGGGAAAATGTTTTCGTTTATATCCAATAAACAATCAAAGCCGATGGTTCCAAAAACTTCTCTTATGTCGGTATTGGCAAGAAATGATGGTTCTACTACTCGACCTTCATGAAAAAGTCTCTTTTCGAGCATTTTAAAAGCTTTCCTATCTTCGGGACTAAGTCCATCCTTTCTATGGTACATTGGTATGTAATGAGCAGTATCTTGGTAGTCTTGTTGTCGGTTGCTTGGCATGATTGTTCCTAAACAATACAACCACAACGTGGTGTTAATTATGAATAGTAACCTAGAGGGTTTGATCACAATTTTGCTCTCATCATCTTTGTTGAATTCAAGAAATGAGTTTAATTTGTATTTAACAATGTTAATTCTTTGATTTAGATTATCTTAGAAAACAATGTGGTAACAAATTATGATAAACCCATTTGAGCCCAACTCTTAAAGATGAAGAAATTGTAATCCTAGAAATCAAGGAATTAAATTAACAATGTAGTGAAGATTATACTTACACAAGAGATTGTTATGCTTGAAGGAAATGATCAAATTGCTCCTGTGAACAGTAATTGGTTTTTTGTTCGTGAGTCTTTGAAGGGAAAGTAGTTGTGGAACTTCCACAGTGATCATTCTTTAACTTATGCTGTCTTCTGTTGCACGGATCCCGCGGATCCCTCTCATTTGGGATCCGGCTAGTTTAAACTCAAGGATCCCATGACAAAGCAAAAATCAGCTTTAAGCATTTTTTGATAACTTTGGTTTGGGAGTTCTAAAACGCCTAGAGTTTTATGTTTAAGCTCAATAACTTGTGATTTGAGTTTTTGACGATTTAATACTAATCCTATTTGACGTGTTTCCCTTTTTAAGAATTGGTCACAATTCTTGGGAGATTTATCAAAGATTATAATAAAATCCCATTTTATCATAATATAAGAAATTTCACACGGAAATTCATTGACATAGATGAAGTGTCAATGATTCTTTTGTGATGGATAATGATTAAGGCTATCGAATAACTAAGATATCATTATTACAAGTTAGTAGTGCAGTCTATACAAATCAATCGAAGAATACCATTCTTGATGATGACTTTTATAGATAACTACTTAAGTAATTACTAATAGAGATTAATTATGCAACTAAGATTTTAGCAACAACAAAAAAAACAAAAGTGAATTATTAACGATCATACCTTTGCTAAATATTCTTTTTTTTTAAATAAAGAATTATTTGGATGAAATGCTTTGTGATCTTCTTAGAATCTCTAGATTCATGTGTGAGAAGAACAATGCTAAACATTCTTTTCGTGAAAGGAAATATTTAGATATTTTCTTTATGATCTTCTTGGTAGGCCCAAATCCAAGTATGGAGAATACTTAACAAGGAAAGTGTTCGAACATTCTATCATTGTCCAACAATAAACATTATAATGATTTAAAGCATGACTTGAAAAATCCTTCTTTGTAGTTTTCAAACATACACGGATCGTATCAAGTTTTTAAAGTACAACATACTTTAAGAAACTTGGTAATGAAGCTCTGATACCAATTGTGGAAAACTAGAAGGGGAGGGGTTGAATAGTTTTACCAATTTAAAACTTTCCATTTAAATATTTAGATCGACTTATGTCAATCTATTTAGTTGTTTATGTTGGACGTTGATAGATAGATATATAAACGTGTAAAGAAAGATAAAGAGTAAGAGGCACATAACCATGACACAAGTATTTATAGTGGTTCGGCTACAAGGACACCTTCCTTGCCCTACTCCACTCCCCGAGTCACCTACTCGAGAGTTCGTAATCACTACACGACACCAACTCCTTATGGCGGAGAAGCCTTCACAACGTCGCCTACTCTTTTTCCGGTACTAGGCTAACCACCGGGTTCTTTCACACCAAGGTGAACCACACCTATCACAACGTCGCCTACCCTTTATCAGGTGCTAGGCTAAGTACCTAGTTCCATTACAATGGAGGAACTACTACCCAACACAACACAACACCTAAACCCAAGGAGACCCGCTCCTTATTACAACACCATCAAGGATATCAACATCCTTGAATATAAACAATCACTATGTGTATAACGATGCACCTCATTGATTATACGACCTAGGCATTCTTCACTAATGCCACTTGAATTGATTCCTAGGCATCCTTCACTAATTCCTTTGACACGACGCTTGACACTTTTCACTAATGCCTTCGTCTTGACATCTTTAGCATTCTTCACTAATGCTTTTGACACGGACGTTAAGCACCTTTCACTAATGCTTTCGTCTTGACTCTTTCGGCATCCTTCACTAATGCCTTCAACACAACACATCTACGGAGGAAGAAAGAACTATCAACAAGAGAACCTCAGTTGTCTTGATGATGACGAAGCATGGCAACTCATGGACTTGAGCTTGCTCGACTTCAAGAAGTGGTGATCTCGCCTTTAAGAGGAACCTAGAGAATCACACAAAAACATAAGACAAACTACATAGAAAGATCCCTTAGGATCAGTGGTTAGAGAGTTACAATACTTGGGGAAAGTATGTGTGAGAGTGGCAAAGCAAAAGGAAGAAATGACTCACTATTTATAGAGGAGAAATTCTTACTGTTCCCCAGATCCCACGCCACGGATCCCTCCCACAAGGGATCCGTCTAGCGTAAAGCTAGGGATCCGTGAGACGCTCCTCTTTGCCCATGGGTATTTTGGTTATGGGTCATGGGTCATGGGTTGATCCATGGGTTTCTTATTAGATACAATGTATCTCATGAGTGCAATGCACCTAGTCAAATGGGTATGGGTCAATACCATGGGTTGTAGTTTTTACCCATTTATTTAATATATACTAGTTGTGTATATATTTTGCCCAATATGTAAACACTAGTTGTTGTACATATATATTACTAAATCATAAAATCACTTATACTTGTTTTAGTGTTTTATGTGAAAACGTAAGTGTGTTAGAAAAACTATTTGCTCAAACTAATTACGTATTTTATTTATTTTCTTAAAATGATTTTACGTTTGTTATCGACAAAATATTAGAAGATCGTAAAATATAAATAAACGTTTTTACGGCTTATTTGTATTAACAAAAATATTTTTTTTAAAAGTTCTAAAAAAATTCCACAAGATCGGGTGTGTTGGTGCATAAAATTTTTGTGAAAGAAGTTTTTCTAATTTTGGGTTTTTATACGTTTTTTTTAATGCACAAAAAATGAATTTTGATGAGCAAAAAAATTTTGATGCACAAAATTTTTAACTTGTTTTAGTTAGATATGCAATGTTATTTTGATGAAAAAGTCAAAGGTAGTTTGGTACAAAAACGAATTTTTGATGCACAAAAAAACGATTTAATGCACAAACGTATTTTTTCATAATTTTTTTCGGAAAAAGTAGCCACTTTAAAAAAAACTTCCTTCACAACTTTTTCATGCACCAAAATATCCGATCTTGTGAAAATGTTTAGGAATTTATCCAGATTTGTTTTAAAAGAAAATATTTTTATCTTTTTACGGATATTTGTCTTTTTATTTGATCTTTACCCTATATATATATATATATATATATATATATATATATATATATATATATATATATATATATATATATATATACATGTGTGAGAGAGAGAGAGAGAATGATTGGAGGACCTAAATGTGTGAATAATTGTATGCCTAAAGTGATCTGCAAGTGTTTTATTGGTTTTTGATGAAGTGAGTTCATATACTGTCACCAACAAAATGATGTCACATAAGATTAGGCATATAATTAGGCACACGGGTTAGACATGCCAATCATTACTCATATATATATTAGGGACTGTGGATGCAATTTGTACTAAAATCACATGGACCATTTATGTAATTTACCCTAAGGATGGTGGATGCAATTTCAAAAATCCACGGGTAAAATGGTAATCGCATATTTTTTTTTGTCTTCATTATTACTCACATAAAGACAAAAATGACAATATTATTTTTTTGTTTGCGTTTACAAAGTATTAATGTTTTTATGATATTATTTGAAGATCCTCGGGATCGGATCAAATAATCAAACGTGGCCAAATCAAAACGTTGATATTTGGAACCACCTGATAGTATTTACAATGATCCATTTTTTATGATACTTTACTCTCCCTTTCAATAATGATTGCTAAGTTAAAAATGATAGAACCGAAAATGATCCTTGTTTTATCCGAGAAGTTGATCCTTTATTGCTTCGATGATATACGTGGTTTAACTTATATTCTCGTGACCGTTTCTTAATATGCGACCGTTTCTTATGATTTCTTCAACTATCACAAGATGAACCCAATGAGGTTTAACCTCAATCTTTGACTATCTTATAGATGGTCAATCATTCTTATAGATAGTCAATCATTGTTAACTTACATAATTAAAACTAACTACTAATTTAACACACGGCGACATTTGAAATGTATATTTTTATATTTAATTTAACACACGGCGACATTTGAAATGTATATTTTTATATTTAATTTAATACTAACTAACTACTCAAAGTCTTAACACACGTGCGATACAAAATACACTTTAAGTTGAATTTTTATGTATTATATAAACACAAATAAAATTATTTAAGATATTTACAAGAAAAGACTTTTAAGTAAAAGGGACATTTATGTGAGGACGGAGGGCAGAAAATATTTGATGCATATTTGACAGATATATTTATAAAAATATACTACGGAGTAATTATTGTTATATGTGCTCAACTGCTCATATTAGTCTTTTTTTTATGCACATATAGTATTTTGAAATTTAATACTAAGTTCACACTTTGCCGGCATGCAGCCTCGTGTTTTCAAAAAAACATTTTTACAATTATCATAATAAGTTACTACAATAATTGCATGATTTGTTAGGGATTTATATGAATACAAATAAGCGCTCGTCCATTTATATAGTAAAGATGATATGCAAGCAATATCACAGTTGAACGAAACTCCATTATTTCAAAGCCTTTACAGCATATGTTAAGGACCATATGTTGTTGGTATATTCCGAATCAGATACAGAAGAAGAATGGAGGAACAAGGCCTAAAACATGCAGTACTTGTGAGTCAAGAAAAGAATGAGATATTGTGTGAGTTTAAGAAACAGTTGTACTTAGCAGCGCCGTTGATGTTTGTGATAATTGTGCTTCAATGGCTACCTCTTTTGCTTCTGTCACTGGTACCACCTTGATGGTTAGTTCATTTTCTGATATTCTGAAAGTAATGGGTTATAATCAGCTATGACAATGATTTCATTGATCATAGTCACATGAACGGGGGTCATTGGGGAAAGACACCAAAATTGCTCTCGGGTGGATGGCTACCTCTGCCATGGTCAAACATTTATGGTTAGTTCATAACTTAAAAAGCATTTTTAGAAAAAATAGATTTTAACTTAATTCTAAGAACATAACTTAAAAAGCATATTAACTTAAGAATAATAAGTTTAAGTATTTGAATCGCATTTCGTGAATCGGAAAGTAATCGATTAATTATGTGATATATAGTAGTCAGAAGAAGATAATCAGCTATGACAATAGTGGTAACAAAATTGGCGATAAGAGAGTTTAGATGCTTTCTTAGTGTGAAAATAATGTGCTGTTTATGCGACTATGAAATTTATTACTCCGTATTATACAAATATTTGCATCTAAAATGATGCTGAAATAAAAGAAAAAAACAAAATCAGTTTGGTTGGCAGGTACCACTAAAAAATGAAACTTTTGACTACTAACAAAACCGTAATTCATTATATCTAAACTGATTATTCTTGTTTTAACGGTGAACAGATTGGGATGGGCAGTGCTTTAGACACATTTTGTGGGCAAGCTTTTGGGGCAAAACAATATCACTTGCTAGGAATCCATATGCAACGAGCCATGATTGTTCTTTTATCAGCCAGCATTCCTGTTGCTTTTATATGGGCCAATGCAGGAACTTTGCTTGTTTTTCTCCATCAAGATCCTGAAATATCAGCCGAAGCCGGTATCTATGCAAGATTCATGATCCCAAGTCTTTTTGCAAACGCATTACTTCAATGCCATGTTCGATTTTTGCAATCTCAAAATAATGTTGTTCCAATGATGTTAAGCACTGGGATTACAACTTTACTTCATATTCCTGTTTGTTGGATTATGGTGTTTAAATCTGGGCTTGGAAGTAGAGGTGCTGCATTGGCTAATGCAATCTCTCTATGGATTAATGTGTTGCTGTTAGCAGTTTACATTGGAGTTTCAGCTTCGTGTAAGAAGACTTGGACTGGTTTATCAAAGAAGGCTTTTCATAGCATTCCAACCTTTTTGAAACTTGCAGTTCCTTCTGCAGTTATGGTCTGGTACTTTAATAAAGATTTATAATTTTTCATCAAGTCTGTCTCTCTTTAATACCCTAGAATTAAATAATTCCATTTTGTATAAACTTCAAACCAAACTTTTGCTTTTCATATTCAGTTAACCTTATTCTAATACTTGTGTGGTTCTGTAAATCTTTAATCAGTTTAGAGATATGGTCATTTGAGATGATGGTGTTGCTATCTGGCTTTCTTCCTAATCCACAACTAGAAACCTCGGTTCTTTCTATCAGGTTAATAGACAGAAGTCCAATTCAAAGATGTGATAGTAATTCTTTATTTTGACATCTTAATCAGGCTAACTAATTGTGTCCATGACAGCCTGAATACTTGCTCAATGATTTATATGATTCCTCTAGGTCTAAGCGGGGCCACAAGGTAATCTCAAGCTTTGCAAATTACAGTACTAAATTTCAAGTTCATTTTTCTACATTTCTGTCGTATTTTTTCAGTGTAAGGGTTTCAAACGAATTAGGTGCTGGACGGGCACAAGCAGCACGTTTAGCAATACGTGTTTCAATGTTTTTTGTATTTACTGAAGGAGTTTTGGGCGCGATAGTCTTGATTGCAGGGCGAAAACTATGGGGTTATTGTTATAGCAGTGAAGAACAAGTGGTGAGTTACATGTCAGAGATGATGCTCCTTCTTGCAGGGTCTCATGTTATCGAAGGGGTTCAAACTGTGCTTTCAGGTAATAAAGAGCGACTAAACTATCACCATGTTTACCTTTTGATGTCAAAATATATGTCCTGTGTTACTAAATTACAACTATTATCTATTTTTCTACAGTATTGACATGAACGTATTCCGTATTTTTCAATCATTTTGATTTTAAAATGGCAGGCGCCGTTAGAGGGAGTGGGCGGCAAAAAATTGGCGCGATAGTCAACTTGGGATCTTATTATCTTATTGGAATTCCTTTGGCAGTCATTTTTGCTTTTGTATTGCATATAGGAGGAAAGGTAGTGACTTTGACCTCTTTGATCCCATCTACAACTCAAGAGAAACATTTTCTTGAAGTAATTTTATTCTATTATGCAGGGATTATGGTTAGGGATCATTGCAGCATCACTCACTCAAGCGGTCTTGCTAACTATTTTGATATTATACACTGACTGGAATAAGGAAGTATGTCGTGATCCTACTTATTCTAATTTTTTTTGTTTCACAACATTTTAGTGATCCTGCAATTTCCCTAATGCTATTGTACGTATATTAAAAAGAAGACTTACACCACGTATATGAAGAATTATCTATAAATAGCGTTAGTTATGGATGATTTCATCGAACTGATGTTTTAGTTATGCTTTTGCGGAACTACAATTTTCTTGCATATATGATGTATATATAGTTGAAACTAGACTTTCATTTCTAACATTTATTTTATTTAATGAGGCACTTCATTTTTTTATTTGTAGGCGCAGAAGGCTAATCAAAGAGTGCATGACTCGATGATCAGAGATGAAGTTTCATAGCGACAAAGGCTAGATAAATATAAGAAGGGTTAATCAATGCTGTATGGGACACAAGAACAACTATCGTGGTAGATTAATATATTTGCAACGACCTACTTTTCTTTGCGTTAACATATACACATTATCATTAGGTGTTCAAACTCATTTCAAAGATTGTAGCACTTTAGAGACCAATTATGCTTTGTTACATAATGAATTAAAAAAAAAGGTTCTTTTTAAGAGATCCACTAGTTTTACGTGGTTCAATTTTAAAGGGAGAAAAGAGACAAGAGATACTGGATATGTCAATTATTTTGTCTTCTAAAGGTCATCTCAGTGCCAAATGAAAAAGTAAAAAATTAATTCCGAATACTCATCAACAAACAAATCAAAATGCAGGTACAAGAGGTCGAGCGGGTCTACAGTTGTAACGAAATGTCGTCATTGTATTTTTTTTTGGCTTGTCGGTTTTTGTTTAGTTTGGTTGTTATGATCATGGCATGGCTCATCAAGCTAGTAGTAGCGCATTTTTTTCTTGTGTTATGGAGGCTATTCCATAATCTTTGTACATAAACAATTCATTATTTATTTTACCCAAAACAATTCATTATTTATAAAATTTGCCGGGTTGTTAAAACTCTTTTACCCAAACAAATAAATTAATCATAATGTTGTTAACAAACAACACAAACTTTGATCAACAAAAGAGTCCCATAGAATGACATTAAACACTTACAACATAGAAAATACCCACATAAACAATATACTCTCATAGAATGACATTAAACGCTTAAAGGGGGCGTTTGGTTGGGGCAATTTGGAGGATATTAGAGTAGATTTGCATTTTAATTCCCTTCAAATGTTGTTTTGGTAACTCAAACGGGCATTTGAAGTAATTTACAATTACGATTGCCAAAATGGAGAGAATCGAGAATGCCCAAAGAGTGAATTTTTTTACTTGAAAAAATTATAAACTTTTTTCTTATTGTTTTTTTATAAACTTTTAAATAGAATATTTATTAATTTTTTATAAATTTTTATTAACCTTTTTTATAGAATTTTTATAAACTTTTTTATAAATTTTTATAAAATTTTTTTATAATTTTTTATAAATTTCTTATAAATTTTTTATAAACTTTTTTTATAAATTTTTTATAAATTTTTTTTTTATAATTTTTTTGTAAATTTCTTATAAATTTTTATAAACTTTTTAATAAATTTTTATAAACTTTTTCATAAATTATTTATAAATTTTTTATAAATTTTTATAAACTTTTTTATAAATTTTTTATAAACTTTTTCTATAAATTTTTTTATAAACTTTTAAATAGAATATTTATAAAATTTATACTAAAAAAATAAAAAAATATTATAAATTTCTGTCAACCAAACATGCCAAGATATTTTAAATTTCGAAATTTTAAATTCTCAAGAATTTAAATTTTCTAGAATTTAAAATTCTGAAATTTCAAATTACCTCAAGCAAACGCCTCCTTACAACATAGAAATTACCCACATAAACAATATATAACCAACAAGTAGCAACCCCCTTATACACATGCTTTTTATTTAGGGTGAGGATCCTCTCAAGTTGAATCATCCATATCCACCACAATAGCACGTACTATTTGAAACATGCATAAACTAAATAATTAACGTCCAAACTAATAGTCAGAATCATCATCATCGTAACCATATCCACCACAATAGCCACCACCACAATCACTATCATCATCACTGTCACCATAGTCATAAGTCACAACATTCTTGCTACGATAATTATTATCGTAACTAACATTACGAAACCTTTGCTCTTTATACACCTCAGTGTAGCCACTCTTGTCACCGTATCTCATAGTCTCAGTTTGTTTGTACTCACTCCTGGTTCCACTTGTGCCATTTTTCCACCGAAACTCTCCTGCAGACGCCGTCTTGGTTGTCGTTGCACGTCCGTAGGAACCAGTTTGTTTGTCATTGTAACTTGTATAGGATTTGGTCTCGTAAGTGTCTTTTTCTCCCCCACTTCCTTTGTAACTGACCGTATCGCTCACCTGTTTGGGAGAGACCACTTCCATGATGTAACCTATTCTTTCGACATGTTCTGGTTCAGATGAGGCGGAAGCTTTGGATCCTTTATTCATGTTCAACGGCCTGTGATAAGAAATAAATATAGAACGTTATAATGCATGTTATCCAAAATTAAAGATGAAAATGTAAGATAAGTAAATAGGACATATATATGATGATAAATGCATGTCGAGAAAAAGTAAGAAGGACGACCTTTGGTTTGTTGTTTGAGTGGGAAATGAAATGAAGGGTGAGGGGTTATTTGTAGGGAAAGGAGAGATTCCGTTACTGTTATGTTACAGTACTACCACATCATTGCCAAGTGCAACTGTCAAACAAATACTCTAGAAATTTCCGATTTCGTATAATGATACTTGTTTTGGCTTCTTTAACTACCAGTAGTTTACAAGCTTCACTACTACAAAATCTACTCCCTCATTCTTAAATAAATGTCCACTTTGATTTTTTTCAGTCTTTCTTGTTTAACTTTTGCTTTAAATAATCTTGTTTGTGTTATATAATACTTGATAAAGATTATATCAATGAAAATACATTTAAAACTCAATCAATTCATATATTTTGCATCAAGTATTATATTACACAAATAAAAATATTTAAGGTTAAAGTTAAATAATAAAGACCGCAAAAAGTTCGAGTGAACATTTATTTAGAAACGGAGGGAGTATCATTTAGATCACTTACCTTTGAACAAAAGAAGCCTAAGTACGGAATTTCTCGGGAAAGCCACATTTAAACTAGTGATTATCGCGTTTGTTAAATAATAGCTAGTCTATGTCACCTTCACATATATACAAGCGTGAAAAAGGTTTAGCCATTCTATTTTTTTTAAAATAACTCCCCCATCGGCTACAAAACCATATTTGCTATCAATATACATTCAACAGCCTCAAATTCCCAATTAGTTCTCTCGAGAAATATCAAAATATCCTTGTAATTCTTAAACTTTTTCGTATTTACTAGAATTAAAAGGTATGAATCATTTCTTATAAACTTTAATCAATAATAACTAAGCTTTTCTTATCATAATTTATGTAAAGTTTTTGATAAATATGTTATACTAACATGGATTATATATTTTCTATTAGTTTAGGATCGTTTGTGGAAATTTTCTGTTAGTTTAGGATTGTTTGTGGATATCATTCGTACGGTACCCAGAATACATTGTTAGCATGATTGACCTGTGGAGGTGAGGTGTTTTTCAACAAATTACGAGAATAACTATTTTTTATAGCATTTATATTGTATAAATTGAAACTCATGCGTCATTGGTTTAATACTAGTGATATATTAACTGTTGGAATTATATAATTTGACATTTAAATAAATAAACAATAAACATCTAGTACACATGTGGAAACGTAAGAATCATATAACATATAACTAATTAACTAAATATAAAAGTATGCGTACCGTTTGCTAATCGGATCAAGAATGAACTAAATGAACCATAATTAGGGTTTATGTGGATTATTGGAATTACCCCTTACCCACTAGTACAATCACCACAATCCCCCGCGACTTTTTTTAAACGGTCCCTACGACATGGCGTAGGCACTATCTCCTCCCGACAACATGTCGTAGGCACCAACTTGTCGACATTGCCCCGTCGCTATTTAATGTCCCGACGAAAAAGCCCGACGAAAATGTGTGACCCACATGCTTTTTCAGTCAAACATTTTGATGTTATGCACAATTGTTCCCGACGACATGTCGTAGGCACCATAATGCTAATTAACCATTTGATTAGTTATGTCTAATTACTCTTCTAAATATACCGACGACATGTCGTAGGTAAAATAAAAACCATTTTGGTTTTTCATTTTACTTCCCGACGACATGTCATAGGTAAAATAAAACCATTTTGGTTTTTCATTTTACTTCCCGACGACATGTTGTAGGGAAAATAAAAACCATTTTCGTTTTTCATTTTACTTCCAGACGACATGTCGTAGGGAAAATAAAAAAACATATAAATTTTTGCTTTTAGTCCCGACGACATGTCGTAGGGATTTTATTATGATATCCACTTTTGTCAAAAACCGGCATGACTCGTGGGTTAACTTTTATTCATCAAAAGATGGATTATAAAATTATAATTAAACGACTAAAATTAATAATCTTACTTTTTGAAAATGTGATTAGCCGAAAGATATTCGTTTAAGTTTGATATGAAAACTTATTTAATAAAATCATGTTTTCAAAATTTCGCTTAATGTTTTGGTTTACTTACTTAAGACCTTAGTACTAGTTTTCATGGCGTTATATTGAATGTCTACGTGTATATGCATGGAACGAGTCGTGTTGCTTGAAATAGATCACGAACGGATGGCATTACGAGTAAAGATTGGACAACCGAGAAGGGAGTTGGGAGAACGGTGTAGGGTGAGACGCGAATGACTTGGCTTTCATTTAGACATTTACGGGGTTTAATCTATTTTCAATTCCTATGTATTTCTGATTGTGCCTTATACTTAAACTAACACACTCTTAATTTTTGTGACGGGTTGTGGCCCGGTGGGGTTTTGGTTTCGCACATGGGCTTCGGCCCATAGATCAAACAAACGCCCCTTTGAATAAACATTGGGCTGTGGCCCAAATCCCAAAATTTGTGCTCAAAATCCCTTTACCAGGAGTACAACATTTGCAAATTGTTACTGTGAAATGTTGTGTGACGTTTTAAAGTCGTTTCCGACAGTAAGGCTTCCACAGCCAAACGTGCCATTCAAACTTGATTTAGACTCTTAAGAATAATGAGAACCACAATAAACGACCACCCTTATGGCCTCTTACTAACCGTAAGTAATAACACCATTCTTGGGTGCTCTTTCCTTATGGTTCGAGGCAATACCAGCACTCCTTTGGGAGTTTTCAGGACACACAAACACAACAATTTTCAACAAATTGACTAATACCCAAAACACTACAACAAGGTCATAATTTAGTAAACTAAATGAGTATGACCTATCTTTTCCTTGCATCAATTGGGTACGACTCGACTCAGTTGAGTGACTCAATGCAATCACACCCTTGAGGGGTCTGTGATGGTTCGTTTTGTACAAAGGAGATGGCCACCCTCGATGTGGGTTTCTTTCCCAGTCGAGCAAATAAGTAAGCCAAAAATAAGGGTATGATAATTGGCAAAACGAAATCGAAATAAGCCAATGACATATGAACTATCCAAATGAGCCTACGGGTTTCCGTTTTTAGATTCAAAAGTGAAAAATATGTTAAATTAATAGTCTAGAAAATTACCATTTTTCACAGCCTCTCCTCTTTAGAAGAATTCCGTCCTCGAAATTTAATTTGTGTTACCCGATGGTGGTGAGGTATCATGGAAAAGATGAGGGTACTTGGTTCAAATCTCATCCTCACGTTCCCACGTGAACTCGATACCTCTTCTGGAGTTACATCGAACCTTGACATTAAAGATACGACTTTATTATGATACAGTTGGCTCGTGATGCAATTATCCGTTTTTTTATTTATAATTTAAAATAAAAACCATTTTGGTTTTTCATTTTACTTCCCGATGACATGTCATAGGGAAAATAAAAACCATTTTGGTTTTTCATTTTACTTACAGACGACATGTCGTAGGGAAAATTTAAAAAAAAAAAAAAAAAACATGTAAATTTTTGCTTTCAGTCCCGACGACATGTCGTAGGTATTTTATTATGATATAGTTGGCTCGTCATGCAATTATCCGTTTTTTTATTTATAATTTAAAGAAAAAATCATTTTGGTTTTTACTTTTACTTCCCGACGACATGTCATACGAAAAATAAAAAACATTTTGGTTTTTCATTTTACTTATAGACGACATGTCGTAGGGAAAATAAAAAATATATATAAATTTTTGCTTTCAGTCCCGACGACCTGTCGTAGGTATTATATTATGATACAGTTGGCTCGTGATGCAATTATCCGTTTTTTATATATAATTTAAAATAAAAACCATTTAAGGTTAAAGTTAAATAATAAAGACCGCAAAAAGTCCAAGCGAATATTTATTTAGAAACGGATGGAGTATCATTTAGATCACTTACCTTTGAACAAAAGAAGCCTAAGTACGGAATTTCTCGAGAAAGCCACATTTAAACTAGTGATTATCGCGTTTGTTAAATAATAGCTGGTCTATGTCACCTTCACATATATACAAGCGTGAAAAAGGTTTAGCCATTCTATTGTTTTTTAAATAACTCCCCCATCGGCTACAAAACCATATTTGCTATCAATATACATTCAACAGCCTCAAATTCCCAATTAGTTCTCTCGAGAAATATCAAAATATCCTTGTAATTCTTAAACTTTTTCGTATTTACTAGAATTAAAAGGTATGAATCATTTCTTATAAACTTTAATCAATAATAACTAAGATTTTCTTATCATAATTTATGTAAAGTTTTTGAAAAATATGTTATACTAACATGGATTATATATTTTCTATTAGTTTATGATCGTTTGTGGAAATTTTCTGTTAGTTTAGGATTGTTTGTGGATATCATTCGTACGGTACCCAGAATACATTGTTAGCATGATTGACCTGTGGAGGTGAGGTGTTTTTCAACAAATTACGAGAATAACTATTTTTTATAGCATTTATATTGTATAAATTGCAACTCGTGCGTCATTGGTTTAATACTAGTGATATATTAACTGTTGGAATTATATAATTTGACATTTAAATAAATAAACAATAAACATCAAGTACACATGCGGAAACGTAAAATAATATAACATATAATTAATTAACTAAATATAAAAGTATGCGTACCTTTTGCTAATCGGATCAAGAATGAACTAAATTAACCATAATTAGGGTTTATGTGGATTATTGGAATAACCCCTTACCCACTAGTACAATCACCACAATCCCCTGCGACTTTTTTTAAACGGTCCCTACGACATGGCGTAGGCACTAACTCCTCCCGACAACATGTCGTAGGCACCAACTTGTCGACATTGCCCCGTCGCTATTTGTTGTCCCAACGACAAAGCCCGACGAAAATGTGGGACCCACATGCTTTTTTAGTCAAACATTTTGATGTTATGCACAATTGTTCCCGACGACATGTCGTAGGCACCATAATGCTAATTGACCATTTGATTAGTTATGTCTAATTACTCTTCTAAATATACCGACGACATGTCGTAGGTAAAATAAAAACCATTTTGGTTTTCATTTTACTTCCCGACGACATGTCATAGGTAAAATAAAACCATTTTGGTTTTTCATTTTACTTCCCGACGACATGTTGTAGGGAAAATAAAAACCATTTTGGTTTTTCATTTTACTTCAAGACGACATGTCGTAGGGAAAATAAAAAAACATATAAATTTTTGCTTTCAGTCCCGACGACATGTCGTAGGGATTTTATTATGATAACCACTTTTGTCAAAAACCGGCATGACTCGTGTGTTAACTTTTATTCATCAAAAGTTGTATTATAGAATTATAATTAAACGAATAAAATTAATAATCTTACTTTTTGAAAATGTGAGTAGCCGAAAGATATTCGTTTAGGTTTGATATGAAAACTTATTTAATAAAATCATGTTTTCAAAATTTCGCTTAATGTTTTGGTTTACTTACTTAAGACCTTAGTACTAGTTTTCGTGGCGTTATATTGAATGTCTACGTGTATATGCATGGAACGAGTCGTGTTGCTTGAAATAGATCACGAACGGATGGCATTACGAGTAAAGATTGGACAACCGAGAAGGGAGTTGGGAGAATGGTGTAGGGTGAGACGCGAACGACTTGGCTTTCATTTAGACATTTACGGGGTTTAATCTATTTCCAATTCCAATGTATTTCTGATTGTGCCTTATACTTAAACTAACACACTCTTAATTTTTGTGAAGGGTTGTGGCCCGGTGGGGATTTGGTTTTGCACATGGGCTTCGGCCCGTAGATCAAACAAACGCCCCTTTGAATAAACATTGGGTTGTGGCCCAAATCCCAAAATTTGTGCTCAAAATCCCTTTACCAGGAGTACAACATTTGCAAATTGTTACTGTGATGAAATGTTGTGTGACGTTTTAAAGTTGTTTCTGACAGTAAGGCTTCCGCAGCCAAACGTGCCATTCAAACTTGATTTAGACTCTTAAGAATAATGAGAACCACGATAAGCGACCACCCTTGTGGCCTCTTACTAACCGTAAGTAATAACACCATTCTTGGGTGCTCTTTCCTTATGGTTCGAGGCAATACCAGCACTCCTTTGGTAGTTTTTCAGGACACGCAAACACAACAATTTTCAACAAATTGACTAATACCTAAAACACTA
The DNA here is from genome assembly GCA_910596185.1 of Chrysanthemum makinoi. NCBI lineage: Eukaryota > Viridiplantae > Streptophyta > Magnoliopsida > Asterales > Asteraceae > Chrysanthemum > Chrysanthemum makinoi. The sequence goes on along the minus strand of OU343223.1, from coordinate 151,808,574 downwards.
CAACAAGGTCATAATTGAGTAAACTAAATGAGTATGACCTATCTTTTCCTTTCATCAATTGGGTACGACTCGACTCAGTTGAGTGAATCAATGCAATCACACCCTTGAGGGGTCTATGATGGTTCGTTTTGTACAAAGGTATCCTAATCTATATTCGATCGGCCACACCTTTTAGGGTGCGTTCCGGAACTTTCTCGACTTCCAAATTACACTCTAGTCCTTCCTTTATTAATTAACGGTCGTTAGTCAATTAACTTTAATTACATAACTTTCGTTTAGGCATTTTGTGTATATAATAATTAAATATAACGTTTTATATATAATTATTATTCGTTAACTCTTCATACGTAAAGTGTGCAATCCCGTGATCTCGAGTTCGATTCTAACACACGACTACTAATTTATTTCCATTAAACTAACAGCTCTCACTTGGACATATCTTAATAGTGTGGTCACATCGGTTAGCGTCTAGCAACACACCGATGCCTCTAGTAAAACTCGAGTAAGGTCTCTTGGAAAAACCATTTGATGATTCATCATTATTATTATCCTTTTGTTTCTAATACCATGTTAAATAAAGATATGGATCTAAGTCATTCTTTATTCAACTATTCTGTTTCTCGTTGTTTGTGATTAAGCAAGATTACCAAATCTTCTGAACATATTCAGGGTAGATCTTGGGCGTGGCCACACAAATATCTTGTCAACCCTACGAGGGGCCCAACAGTATTAAACTCCAAAATAAATTTGAAGGAACAAGTTATATCTTGACTACAAGCAAAACCCATGAACTTTGCAACACTTCTAAAAACAACCCTTATGACTACCAGTTACGTATAGCGTTGAGTTGTTCCACAAAAATGCACTACATTCATGACACTTATCTGATATCTCAAGTCTGAGGATAACTATTCATGATTTACTTAATAACAATATCCATAAAGTAAAATCATGTAGTTAGGATAAGTCATATATTCAATTCATTGATTATCATCTGACATTGGTATGTTAACACATCAATAGACGTTCAAGTATATTTTACTAACCAATCAGATTTGTCTTAGTTTAATGATATTCCCATATCAATAATTGACAACGGACGATTTAGAATAACTAAATTATTCACAGATTAAACATGCAAATATATGACAACAATATTAAAGAATGAACTTAAACATAACAAATACTTTATTTTATTAAAAGATAATAAATGTTTACAATATCCTTTATCCAAATACTAATCACAGTTATGCATGAAACTATTAGCCAAACGAAGTCAAATGCCATTGGCAAGTTCAGTAAGCTTTTCTCTAGGTAAATCCTTAGTGAAAGGGTCAAATAAGTTGTCATCTGTGTGAACTTTCAGTAGATTTATTTCACCTTCGCAGACTTGTTCCCGAGCATAGTGATACTTCCGTAGAAAATGTCAGGTGCCCTTCATGTGTAACACTCCCAAATCTTGTTTAGCGGAAGTATTCGGGTCATGGGGTGCTACTGAATTGGAGATCACAACACAAGTAATAAAGAACGGAATACATATTTCGTTTTAAATACATAAAATTCTTTTAATAAAGTTTACAATCAAGTTCAATATGAAAAGTACGGCCCATAAATTTAGTTGTCCCAATAGATATGTGTAAAAACACTTCGGTAGGTAGTCTACAACCTTTTCCCTTGCCAAGCCTTGCATCAATCTAACAAGTTAAGCACCTGAGAAAAATATGCTAAAAAGTCAACAAAAAACTAGTGAGTTCATAGGTTTATAGTTTAAACAGTAAAGATGGACCATAAGTAAAGCATATGTACATTACAACGAATATAATGTCATATGAATGAATGTCTATTACGCTAGCACTAAGTTCATGCAACCGAAGCTACGACAGTTTCTGTATGCAAAATGTAGTCATACTAGTAAGGGGCCCATAGCGAGTGTTTATCCCGCTACACTCGGTTCCGACATGGTATATGTTTCGCCTTGACCTATGTATGGCCAACCGAACGGGGGAGTCAAGCCCAATAGATCTATTTAGAGCATTAGCGCTTCCCAGTGGGAACTGACGGTTCATAAAGTTAGGCATATAGGGACTTAAAGGCTTAGGCTAAACCACGTAATAGTAATCATGCAACAGTTTATGGTTTATAAAACAATTTATCAAATAGGCTATAAACTCACCTCAGCAAAAACAGCAGTCCGATGGTGAAAGTCAAAGAATATTGTGTAATCGCATCGATACGCGACCTAAGTAAATAGGGCAAGTTTAGTTCATTACTCTAGATTAAGACTCAGTGAAGTGTAATTACGTAAAAAAGTTTTGAAATGATTAAATTAATGTTGCTTGTGTGGTAGCAAGTGAGTTTGAATTAGTTTTCGAAATATTTGCAAGTATTGGCTTTCAAAAGTACATGAGTAAGATATCGGAACGCATCGATGATGAATGAGTCTTCAGTTTAATGACGACCCAAAAGGTGACGAACAAATATAGTTTACACGAAGTACTAGACATTTAACGGTTCATGCAATACTATTAACAACGGCGTATATATATATACCTATTTATATAGATATATATTTATATTACTATTATCAAATAAGGATAATCAAAATATAAATGTTAACTCGGTTTAATGGGTTTTTTTATATTAGATATATATATTTATATTGCTTTCAGTCCCGACGACATGTCGTAGGTATTTTATTATGATACAGTTGGCTCGTGATGCAATTATCCGTTTTTTTATTTATAATTTAAAATAAAAACCATTTTGGTTTTTCATTTTACTTCCCGACGACATTTCATAGGGAAAATAAAAACCATTTTGGTTTTTCATTTTACTTACAGACGACATGTCGTAGGGAAAATTAAAAAAAAATTCAGTCCCGACGACATGTCATAGGTATCTTATTATGATACAGTTGGCTCATGATGCAATTATCCGTTTTTTTATATATAATTTAAAATAAAAACCATTTTGGTTTTTACTTTTACTTCCCGACGACATGTCATAGGGAAAATAAAAACCATTTTTGTTTTTCATTTTACTTCCAGACGACATGTCGTATGGAAAATAAAAAAACATATAAATTTTTGCTTTCAGTCCCGACAACATGTCGTAGGGATTTTATTATCTTTAAGGGCAAACCCCCAAAGTAATTAGGGTTTGGAAACAAACAAACCCAAAATCAATAATTAATCAAACACAATATAATTATCCATGTTTTATGTGTTTAGTAATTAGTTACACATTATCCAACGCTCGCGATACCACTGTTGGAATTATATAGCTTGACATTTAAATAAATAAACAATAAACATCAAGTACACATGCGGAAGCATAAGAATCATATAACGTGTAATTAATTAACTAAATATAAAAGTATGCGTACCATTTGCGAATCGGATCAAGAATGAATTAGATGAACCCTAATTAGGGTTTATGTGGATTATTGGAATTACCCCTTACCATTTGGTAATTCAATCAAAGATACTTACAATAGTGTGTAAGTATCACATTCTTGTACACACGTACTAATACCAATTTAACGTTATGCTAGTAAACGATTCACAAAACAATTTATTTATGTTATAAAAATCTGATCGACCCTTTAGGGATAGAAACCGATCGGCACTTATCAAAACAAAGTAGAAAACTAGTTTAGGGTTATGTGTGTGCACAAGAGGTGAGATAACAAATAACCCTAGACTTTGTATTTATACTATGTGAAGGTTGAAGTTCAAGTTAGAATAGGATTAGGTATCCTAATCTATATTCGATCGGCCACACCTTTTAGGGTGTGTTCCGGAACCTTCTCGACTTCCAAATTACACTCTAGTCCTTCCTTTATTATTTAACGGTCGTTAGTCAATTAACTTTAATTACATAACTTTCGTTTAGGCATTTTGTGTATATAATAATTAAATATAACGTTTATATATAATTATTATTCGTTAACTCTTCATACGTAAAGTGTGCAATCCCGTGATCTCGAGTTCGATTCTAACACACGACTACTAATTTATTTCCATTAAACCATGCCTCTCACGGACATATCTTAATAGTGTGCACATCATTTGCTAGCTAGCAAACAACACCGATGCCTCTAGTACAACCTCGGTAAGGTCTCTTGGAAAACCATTTGATGATTCATCATTATTATTATCCTTTTGTTTCTAATACCATGTTAAATAAAGATATGGATCTAAGTCATTCTTTATTCAACTATTCTGTTTCTCGTTGTTTGTGATTAAGCAAGATTACCAAATCTTCTGAACATATTCAGGGTAGATCTTGGGCGTGGCCACACAAATATCTTGTCAACCCTACGAGGGGCCCAACAGTATTAAACTCCAAAATAAATTTGAAGGAACAAATTAAATCTTGACTACAAGCAAAACCCATGAACTTTGCAACACTTCTAAAAACAACCCTTATGACTACCAGTTACTTATAGCGTTGAGTTGTTTCACAGAAATGCACTACATTCATGACACTTATCTGGTATCTCAAGTCTGAGGATAACTATTCATGCCATGAAACTACTTCCTTCGGGTACAACCGTGTAAGTTTATCCATATTTTCAGTCTCTTTTATTGGTAGGAAATGTGTAGACTTGGTAAGAGGATCAACGATTACCCAAAACGTCTTTGGTAGCTTAGTAATGAAGTCCATGGTTATACGTTCTCATTTACACTCTGGTATCTAGGGTTGTACTAGCAAATGCGATGGTTTCTGGTGTTCAGCCTTCACCTTTGAACACATTAAGCATTTACTGAAATATGTGGCAATCTCGGCCTTCATGTTAGGCCACCAATAGAGTTTCTTGAGATCGAGATACATCTTGTCAGATCCTGGGTGGATAGAATACTTTGACTTATGCGACTCGTGCATAATAAAATCCTGTAATCCTTCATAAAGTGGTATCCAACTTCTATTCTGGAAGCACAAGGTTCCATCTGAACGCGTCTCAAAACTCTTCTCTATCATGCCGTGCAGGTTCTCGTTCTTGACGTTTTTTCCTTGACCGCCTTAGCTTACGCGTCAAGGATCTGTGAAGGAAGGGTTGAACTAATTGTATAATCAACATCTGAAAAATCAACATCTGAAAAAGTGCGGGTTGTCACACCATAACTACGTATAAGCCCTAAAGCTCATTCTTTAATTTTTTAGCATATGTAAATGACTAATTGTTTACGCCTTTCACACTTCCTTCTTCATAAATTTTGAATCATTTACACAAATATGTACTTGTAAATTTCAAACTTTTCTTGATAAATGCAATTAGTGTGGAGGGTGTTGTAAACTTTATTTTCCCTTCAAGCCATTATTTAACACTCTCTTTGTTTTTCCCTAACTTTTACAACACATTCTCTCATATTTCTTTTACATTTCTCATTATTTATCATTTAAAAGTACCTTCTCCTCAAACATTTAAGAGAAAATCCCCAAAGTATGTTTTTTTAGTTCTCCTGTTTAGTCTCGCGAAAGGGGAGAGTAGCTTCTCTTTTTCTCGCTCATTCCTGCTTCTTTCCCACCCCACACCCACTGCTGGTACAAATACTAAATAAAATATATCTCCCTCTAATTTATCAAGGGTAGGGTTAATATACAAATATGTTACTAAACTTTCTAAAAAAAGTTCGCCTAAGTTACTGAACTTTTATTTCGTTCACTTAGGTTACTGAACTTTGAAACTTTATTCATTCTGGTTATTGAACGATTAAAATGATTACATTGCTTATTTTTTTAGTATAAAACAATCCTTGTGGTTAGTTTGGTTTCACGGATTTAGTCCATAAACCACTATTTCTGTTAGTTTGACCGTTTTTCTTATGTTTTCGCCCGTTTTCTTATGTTTTCATACATTTTTATCTGTTTTCCATTTTATACGCTACCGCTTTATAAATGCTACCGCTTTCTTTTACGTTTCTATCTTTCAACCGCTTATCACGCCATTCGCTTTTATATCGTCTTTATTCGTTTTCATCCGCTTATACATTTTCAACCATTTTATACGCTTTTCGCTTTCGCCCGTTTTCTTAGGTTTTCATACATTTTATCCGCTGTCCCTGGCTACGTTTTTATGCTTTTATACGCTCGCTTATCCGATGACTTTTTTATACGTTTTCATCCGTTTTTACACGTATTCGTCCCTTTTTATACATCTTCATCCATTTTTTCGCCAGCTTTTATTACGTGCCGCTTATGTTTCATAATTTTTATCGGCCATCCGTTTTATACGCCATCCGCTTTTTATCCGGTTTAGTTCATTTTTGTATGTTTTCTTCCGTTTTATACGTCTTCATATGATATTATCCGTTTTTATACGTTTTTAAAAATGCATGAAAAAATTTAAAAATGTAAAAAAAACCTAAGAAAATGGACGAAACGTAAAAAAACGGTTGACAACGTAAGAAAACTGGCGAAAGCCTATAAAAATGGATGATAATGTATAAGTACGGATGAAAACGAATAAAAACGGATGAAAACGTATAAAAACGGAGGAAGACAGATAAAAACAGACTAAAACGGATAAAAACGAATGAAAACGTATAAAAACGGCAAGTATAAAAACAGATGAAAACGGATAAAAATGTGTGGAAACATAAGAAAACGAGCAAAACGTAAGAAAAACTGGCGAAAGCATATAAAAATGGATGAAGTATGTATCTAAAACATATAAAACTAATATAAAACGAGGAAAAACTTAAGAAAACAAGCGAAAACGTAGAAAAACGCGAAAACGATAAAATGGATGAAAACGATCAAAACGCATTTCGAAAACTTATAAAACGGTGAAAACGTAAGAAAAAACTTATAAAACTGGATAAAACGGATAAAACGATAAAACGTATTAAAACATAAAAATAAAAATGGGATAAAAAACATATGAAAACATAAGAAAGTGGGTGAAAAAGTAAGAAAAACTGGCGAAAGCGTATAAAACGGTCAAACTAACAGAACTAGTGGTTTAGGGACTAAATCCGTGAAATCAGACTAACCACTAGGACCGTTTTGTACTATAAGAAATGTGATCATTTTAAAAGTTCAGTAACCAAAGTGAACAAAGTTTCAAAGTTTAGTACCGTAAGTGAACAAAATGAAAGTTCAGTAACTTAGGCGAACTTTTTTGAAAATTTTAGTGACATATTTGTATATTAACCCATTTATCAATACATGATTACATGATAATGCGGTCAAGTTCTTGTCGCAAAAAGCGTGCAACCGAATAACATTGCTCGCTAAACAATTTACTCCCGTCTTTGTCATTGCTGCATTATGCGTGCCTACCGTCTAATCTTATCTTACTTAGGGTCCGTTTGGTTGTCGTATTTTGGCATTGGGTTAGGAGATATGGTAAAAAAAATTCTAATGTTTGGTACGTGATGGTGGGGGCCTTTGATTGGGAATCACGGATAAAAATCGTGTGTGGACAAATCCTAGAGGGGAAGCCTCCTTTTCAATTAATTGTATAAGTGATTTGTCTTTTGGTAATAAAAATGGGCCCTACTTTAACTAAAATCACTTTTTCATACCTCTTGTTGTATTTTATAATAGTTTTTTTTACTCATATATTCATTTATATAATAAATATTTTAAATAATTATTTTTTTCTCTCTCGTTATTTAATCCCAAATATAAATTCAAATCTAAATCTAAATCCTAAACCCTTCTACAAACCAAACAGGCCCTTAATATATTAGAAGAAATCACTAAAATGTGTTAACTCCGCTATTTTATGGTTGTATGTATCTATCTTATTTTTTTCACATTCTATCACTAAACCTCCATCGTTAGTCATTTCTATGTCCCCGTTACCAAAAAACACTGCATCGTTAGTCCTTTATACTAACGACCGTTAATAAATAACTTAAAATTTGGTTATCGTACGCTAAATTTGCATCGTTGGTCCTTTATACTAACGATCGTTTAAAAATAACTTAAAAATTGATTTTCTTACGTTTCCGTCTGTTTTTTTCACGCTGCCCGCTTTTAACATCGCCGCTTGTTTTAACACGCTGCCTGCTTTTTACGCCATCCGCTACACGCTTTCATTCGCTTACACATTTTCGCCCGCTGCGACGCCATCTGCTTACACTTTCATCCGCTTTAAAGTTTTGTTCGTTTTAACACGCCATCGCTTTTCGTTGTCGTTATCCGTTTACATCGTTGCTCGCTGCACGCTGCTGTATTTACATGCCGCCCGTTTTAACACGCTGCCCGCTTTAAACACGCTGCTCGTTTTCGCTTATCCGCTATTACATTTTCATCCATTTTACAATTTCGCCCGTTTTTCATGTTATTCACACGCTATTCATTTTGCATTTTCGCTTATTTACACGTTTTCATCCGCTTTAACACGCTTTGTTCGATTTGCACGCTGCCCGTTTACACTTTCATGTAACACGCCATCCGCGTTAACACGCTTTTGCGTGTTTACACGCTGCCCTGCTTTTTTTCACTTTTACATTGCTTACACGCGTTCAGATTTGCATCGCTGTCCCTTTTAATCATTTTCATCCGCCTTTACTACGCCGCTTCAGCTTACACGCTGTCTGCTTTTACATCGTTGTTCTGTTTTTCACATGTTTATCTATTTTTACATGTGTAAAAACGAATGAAAAAGTGCAAAAACGAACAAAAATGTGTAAACCAAATGAAAATGGGTAGAAACAGATGAAAACGTAAAAAAACTGACGAAAACATGTTAAAACGGATGAAAAAGTGTAAATATGCATCTAAAACGCAAAGACGAACTAAAAACGGTAAAAACGCTAAAATGGACGAAAATGTCTTAAAACGAACGAAAACGTGTTAAAATGGACGAAAACGTGTAAATATAGACGAAAACGTGCAAAAACAAACGAAAACGTGTAAAAGCGGATGAAAACGTTAAAAAATGGATGAAAATGTTAAAAACTAACACGCTTAAAATACGCATCTAAAACGTAAAAACAAATGAAAACCTGTAAAAATGGTTGAAAACGTGACAAAATGGGCGAAAATGTGTTAAAACGGACGAAAACGTGTAAATATAGACCAAAACGTGCAAAAGCGAATGAAAACGTGTAAAAACAGATGAAAACGTGAAAAACGGACGAATGAAAAAGTGCAAAAACGGACGAAAATGTGTAAAACAAATGAAAACGGGTAGAAACGGATGAAAACGCGGAAAACGGATGAAACGTGAAAAAATGTGTTAAAACGGACGAAAACATGTTAAAACGGACGAAAGTGTAAAAACAGAAGAAAACGTGCAAAAACGGACGAAAACATGTAAAAACGGATGAAAACGTGAAAACGTGAATTTAAAACGTTAAACGAACGAAAACGTGTAAAAACGGACGAAAACGTGAAAAAAACGGACGGAAACCTAAGAAAATCAAATTTTAAGTTATTTTTAATGATCGTTAGTATAAAAGACCAACGATGCAAGTTTAGCGTAAGATAACCAAATTTTAAGTTATTTATTAACGGTCGTTAGTATAAAGGACTAACGATGCATGGTTTTTGGTAACGGCATACGAAAGAACTAACGATGGAGGTTTAGTAATAGAATGTGAAAATAAAAGATAGATACATACAACCATAAAAAATGGCAAGTTAAATACATTTTCAAGTGATTTACCCTATATTAAAAAGCAAAATCTCTCTACAAACCCCCTACCCAAAACCTCTCCGATCCCTAGTATGTACTATTGTGTCATACGTTTTGTCACTTTTTTTTCTCTTTCTTCTTTGTGTACATATGTTTTTTATACTTTCTTTCATTTTTTATTTATTTAGTTTCTGTATCACTTTCTTTTTATTTTAATGTCACTTTTTCTTGTGTGTATCATTGTACCATAAGATTCCACTAACTTTTTTCTTCCGGTTTGTGTTTTTGTGTTTTAGTTGTAGGCTTTATATCAATCTTCAATAGTGAAGATTCCATATGTTTTGCATTCTCAATGTTATAAACTGCTCACAAACATATTTCACAAACACAAAGACATTCACAAACTACAACAATAGAAAATAACGGGTTTTCACTGAAGATTTAAGTAAGTAATAAGACGTGAAATTTAATCGAAATATGATGAGTACATCACCGTTTTACACGAAAGAGGTATAATTTTACACTATTACATATATTAGTTTAAAAAATGTGTAATGTTTATAAAAAATGACAAATCGAGATTTTTAAAAGCTCAAATTATTCTCGTTTTATCATTTTGGCTGCAAATTTGAAGGTTGTAAAGTGAAAAAAAATTCACTTTACCGTCCATTGGGTTATGCCACGCCAAAACTCTAAGTTTTTATTTAAAAATCAGCATCGTCGTATCTCAGTTTTTTTTTAACAAAAATCAAGTTTCGCTTAAACCTTGTTCAAAAAAAGATCTGCTTAAACCAACAAACTGCTTATTTCATAATAAGCATATTCAAGAAACTGCTTATTTCATAACAAACTTCTTAAACCAACTGCTCAAACAATAAGCATACTATCACCACGTACCGATATGTTTTTCAACTGCTTAAACCAACTGCTTATTTCATAATAATTAGTTTCATAGATCTAAAAAGATCTATACTTTCTTACCATAAAAACTCTTTTTTTAGATCTAAAACAACAAGTTCTAAAAAAGCATATGATCACCATCACATATCTGTTTTTCACCATCACAGATCCCAGCCAAAAACGTATCTAACTTGCCAAAAGCAGATCTGTTTTTCACCATCACATTTTTTTTTTATCATCACCATCACAGATCTAACCAAAGAAAGAAATCAATTTTTTTAGATCTAAAAAGATCTAACAATAAAACATCACAGATCATCATCACCATCACAAATATGTTTTTCACCAACAGATCTAATCAAAAACAGCCAAGAAACCATCACCATCACAGATCTAACAAAAAACAGCCAAGAAACCATCACCATCACAGATCTAACCAAAAACATCACAGATCACCATCACCATCACATATATGTTTTTCAAAGAACATATCTAAAAAGATAACGAGAACCATACCATAACCAAGATCTTGAAACCATAAGTGAAACAACCGGTTATATAAAACCACTACCCCGCCCCTTGTTTTTTATACAACCTCATCATAAACAAGATCCGTTTTTTTTTTTTCTTATTTCATAATAAGCAGATTCAAAAACCATACCAACACATCTAACCAAAAACAAGATCCATTTTTATACAACCTCACCAAAAAAGATCTAACCAACAATCACTCTAAACAGATCTAACAAGATCCGTTTTGAGAGAGAGAGACTATCACTTTTGAGAGAGAGAGATTGAGAGATTGATTAAGAAAGAGAGATAGAAACTAGTGGTGTGAGTCAGTGAGTGTGAGACAGAAACATAAAACGAGTGGAGAGTGGGTGGGTGTGTGGCTTATAACACTAAGGGTCTGTTTGGTATGATGAAATAAAGTAGCGACGGAATGGAATGAATGTCGTAATAGAATAAATGAAGTAATTGAATGATGCATTACGGTTATAATCATGTTTGGTTATTATCATAGATTGGAATGGAATCGATAGTAAAAAGACTAAATAGCCTTTAATGATATATTTTTTTTTGTTTGGTGGGTAGTTAATAAAGGGCTTTTATGTAATTATGATTCCATTCCAAGATGTAATGGAAAAAAATAAAGGACCCCTAATGAATGAAAATGGTGGTTTTTAATGTAATGAGTGATTACATGTAATGATTCATTGCAATTGAAAATTGTAAACAAACATAAATTTTTCATTCCGTCGTAATGATCTTTTCCATTCCTACTCCCATTACGCCATACCAAACACTACGTAAACAAGGGGCGATAGTGGTTTTGTAAATAATAGTTATTATTTGTAAATTAAAGTTATTATTTGCAAAAAATAAAAGTTGTAAATAAAATTTGTTATTATTTGTAAAAAACTAAATAAAAGTTGCAAATTAAAGTTATTATTTGTAAAAAATAAAAGTTGTAAATAAAAGTTGTTATTATTTGTTATTAATAAAAGTTTTTATTATTTGTTAAAAAAAATAAATGTTGTTATTATTTGTTAAAAAAAAGTTGTTATTATTTGTTAAAAAAATAAAAGTTGTAAGTTTTTTGTAAAAAAATAAAAGCTGTAAGTTTTTTGTAAAAACATAGTTGTTATTAGTTACATTTAGTTCGGGTGGTCACGGTTTGGTTCGGTGTATTATTTACTTATTGTGATTTTTGTTTAAGAAATATTTATAACATATTTTTAGGTGTTCGCTTCTCACAAGCAGCTGACTGATTGGCTGCAAAATATAGCTCGAGCGATCGGTTTTGTTATTGTTAAAAAAAGAAGCAAAGCAAAAAAGGGGTGTATGTACGAAATCGATTATGTGTGTTCAAAAAGTGGGAAGTATAAACGTGAAGGTTTAGAAGATGAAATTCAACGGAAAACTAGTACCGTTAAAACCAGCTGCATGAAATTAGTGGCAACATTTTATATAAAAGACAATGTATGGAGGTTGAAGGTGAGGCATGATCAGCATAATCATGATTTTCCAGAGACGTTGCATGGTTTCCCATATTCTATGCGATTAAAAGATGGCGAGTTTGGTTTGGTGAAACAATTGTCAGAGTATAACGTAGCATCACGTCATATACTTGTGGCAATAAAGGACCGTAATCCAGATAACGTGTATGGTATTAGAACTAAACATAATGCACAAAATAATATCTGTGGAGCCATAAATCAGTAATCATTTTTGTTCATCCCACGTCATATGCGGTATGGTGTACATTTCCAGAAATCATGCTAATGGACCCTACATACAACACCACGTTGTTTAAATTGCTTTGAAATTGCCGGAGTTACTTCCACAAACAAGACATTTTCAATGGCGTTTTGCTTTTTCGACAAAGAAAGAGGACCTAATTTTCGTTGGGTATTGCAATATGTGAAGGAGGTGATAGATGAACAATATTACGCGCGTGTTATCGTCAGTGATAGACAACGCATGTATACCACTCCCGGATAGTCACCCATAATGGGGGCGTACAGATATGGCAAGGCATCCGCATGGGAAACTTTATATTCCGATCGACAACGCATGTATACTGACATTATTGAGAATAGAAGAAGATAAATGTAGTAAATGATTACTGATTTATGTTGTAAATAATTATACTGTCAAAACACAGTAAATGATTACTGATTTATGTTGTAAATAACTATTTGTATTCGGACAAAACATAGTAAATGATTAAAAATTTACTTAAATTAATAATAACATTACTGATTTATGTTATAAATAATTATAAAAATTCTTTGGCTAGATGGAACGAAATAATCCTTGTGTAATTGTCGAAGAGGATTTATAATAAAAAGAACATCCCGAACGTCCGATACTTATGGTCAACAGTATTATGCATGCCCTTTTTCAAAGATATATAATCATACGTTTGCTTATTTACGTAAATATATAAATAATTTGTTTGTTACAAATATATTTCTTATAATTTTATTAACATGTAACAGCCATGAACAGACGATTATGGGTGTGGATACTTTATGTGGAAGGATATTTTTGAACGAAACCTCTCCCAAGCCTCTTCTTCAATGCAGTGCTCAAACTGCAAATTTAAAGATATTACGATTAACTTGCTTTGAAACAAGAAACAAGATGTTATTGTCTCAAAACAAGATGTTGGAGACAAGAATAAAGACGCTGAAGGCATTACTGGAATTAGAAAGGAATCCCAAGGATAACGCATGTCAGTCGGGTGCAATACTTAATAATCTTATAGATGACATAAATAATCTTCATATGGAGTAGGTTGGTTGTTAAATAATGTGTTAATGTTGTTGTTTTTGTTGTAGTAGTACTAGCACTTAATGTTGTAGTTGTTTAATGTGTTAATGTTTAACGTGCTATTGTTGTTTAATTTATTTTTTTTGTTTTTTAATTAAATAGAAACACATTAGACGAATTTATATCAATCTTTTAGTAATAACATATCCTCGCCAAAAGTTTGCGTTTAATTTTTCTTAACATTTTACAAACTTTATTAATCATAAAGATAAAAAAAGTAACAAAATAAATCAATTAAAGTAAAAACTAAAAAAAGAATGAAAAAGAAAAATTGTCGTCACTAAAAAAACCCGTCTCCAAAAGTGAAAAAGAAAAATTATCGTCACTAAAAATTGTCGGAAACATTCGACGAATTTAAACTAAAAAGTTTGTTAATCATAAAATTTTTACAAATTTTTCAATAATTTTTATTAACTTTATACAAAGTTTATTAATCATAAAAGTTTTAGAAAGTAAAAACACAAATCACAAAAGACTAAAAAGTATAAGAAGAGTGAAAAAAAATGACAAAAGACAAAAAAAAAAAACAAAAAAAAAAAGCAATGATTAAATTACAAAAGGGGGTGCCCTTTGTAGTCTAGGGGTTGGATGTGTTATATGAACCCTCCCTATGAGTCAACCGTACAACCCGCGATGCAGAGAGTACAACATCGCGATACACACCGTACAACCCTTCAATGCATTTAATGATTAGAAACCCTCCCTATAAGGGGGTCCAAATATCATGCCCCTTCTTATAACCTCTCGGGATGTGTTATTAAAAATCTCCTATGGTCAACCGTACAACCCACGATGCAGACAATACAACATTGCGATGTACACCTTACAACCCTTAAATGCATCAAATGATTGAAAACCCCCTGTAAAAAGGATCCGAATATCATGCCCCATACCTCTCCCTTTCTAATAGGGAGTTGATACTCCCACCATATTTTTTGATGCAAATACCATAACTGTGCATTATAGTGTTTGTACTGTGAGCTTTATAACTTGTGTAAAATGGTATTTGCATAAAAAAATATGATGGGAATATCAACTCCCTTCCTAATATAAGCTTGAACTTGATTTGTGCAGATAATACCTCATAAAGACATTATTTTCTTCCTTTTCACATTTGTGCAACCATCCTCACATAATCTTTTTATATATAAATCCTTTTTTAATATAAAATAAAACCGTGTGAGTATCAATTTTTTATATAAAAACACTTTTGAGAATCATGTTTTTTTATAAAATGAAAACACACACATACCAAAATCAACAAAGTTTTTGTACAATAAAAATGTTTCATTATTGCAGAAAGTTTCTCATTAGCAAATTGTATGCGTATAATTTTTGATGTGTTATATTAATAAGCAGCGTGATGGAATGGTTTACATCAACTCGCAAAGTTGATATAAAAGAAAAAAAAATTGCTCCCCAATTTTTTGTTAAATTGCATTCGACCCCGAGGAACAGGGACGGAGCTAGAGATTTCTCGCAAGTGGCCGAGAACCCCATGGATTTTTTTGATGTGGTGTTAACTTTTGAAAAAAACAATGATTTTTTCTAAATGCATCTTAAATGCACCCGATCCTTCAAAATGTGTTTCCAGTATGACGGTTCTAAAGATTTTGTGCACCCGATCATATTTGGTCTTTACTCCATCCCTACCGAGGAATATTTAAAAAGAACTATATGGCGAGCATATTACCAAAGTCGACCTTTAAAAACGCTTTCACAAACAGCATAAAGGCTTGGGTTTGCTCGTCACATTTTTTGCTCTCCGCTCCTTCATGTGCTGATACGTGTTAATTTTTGATTTACTAATTTATAAGATGGTGACACGTGGACATGGCGAGCAAACTAGTTGGCTCTCCATGCTCATTTTCTCGCTTAAAACATTTCGTGTGTTGACAAGTAGATGTAACAAGCAAAATTTGTTTGCTCTCCATCCTATTTGCTCGCTCTCTCATCCGATTTGATTGCTTAAAATATTTTCGTGTGTTGACAAGTGGATGTAGCAAGAAAAATTGAAATTGTAGCAAGCAAAATTGTTTGCTCTCCATCCTATTTGCTTGTCGGAAATGTACCAAAGAGTATTGAGGAGGTAAATTTTGTGAACTTTTAGGGCTTATATATATTTTAGCCAAAGAGTATTGAGGAGGTAAAGTGGTATGAAAAAGAACAAATAAATGCAAACTAGTCGAATACACAATTGTGGACATCTTTAAAAGCTTTGGAGTTTCGCTAGATAAAGTATATTGCCAATTCAATGCAAATAAAAACTTGTGTATATCATTCAAAGCTTGTTATCTTGTACAGACATGTAAAAGCAGATTTTGAAACACTGAAATGACGAGGGTTTGTTTTTAGTCATTTATTGTGAATTGAATTTACATGTTCAACCATCCTGTGTGGTCAATTTAGTTAACTACTGTTAAATTTTGGGGTAATAATCTGTGGCAAACATGTCATTCTATCAATTGCTAATGGGTTTCAAGTTATGTCATTGCGCATATATTACGGGTGGGTTAATCATGACAATGCATAATTGGTTCAAGTTCATTCCCCGCTAAGCTTGTTTCATTTCACGGGATGAATAAATTATAGCCGAGGGTCTTGTGTATCTTAATCTCCTATTTAATCCATCCCCTAATCTAGGGTTAGACACAACCGTGTGCGCAAATATTGTCTCACATTCTTCTTTTCCTCATCATTATAATCGATCTTGTTTCTTCTTTGTATTTGTCCTGTTATTGTCTCATTGATATTAACCTAATCTTGTTACACTTTGGATACTATTGTTGGTTTAATCTAAGTTTCCACTATTGAGGCTTAGGTTTGAATAAAGTATTGTTGTGAATCTATTGTTGCTGATACTTTTCGACATGGTATCGAGCTTCGTGCTCATAATCATTGTTGATTCACCATCCGGGTTTCTTCAGTAAACTTGGGGACATCTCTTCAAAGAACTATTGGTGGTCTGGGGTTATTGCTATTGGTAATCATCGGTTATTTTTATTCACAATTAGCCCCGGTCTAAGTGAATCTAGTGGTAATTGTGATTTGTTCTTTCCACGATATATTGCTCGTAAGTCTAAGTTCTCTTCTTCAAACAAACAAGATTAAGTCTTTGTGGGTGCAAACGGTAGACTAACATCTTGATCACACTGGTGCCAGGTATGAATACCGCCTCGTTTACCCTACCCACAAGCTTGGTGCTTGTTGTTTCTTAATTACAAAGTCTTACTTATTTTCTCGCTTTATCCGCTTTAGCCGTATTCTTGTCCGTGTTATTTGCTTGTCTTATTGTTTGCTTTATGGCCGCTGGTGATGATAATACCGGGCCGGTGGTGGTGGTTCTTCCACTGAGAAAAGCTTATCCTTTGGTGATGCTTTGTATTTACACCCTAATAACACCAATGGTACTCCTATTATTTCCATCAAACTCACCGGAATCGAAATTATAAAATATGGAATATGGCCATGACCTTTGCCTTAAGGAATCATAATAAGTTAGGGTTTATTGATGGTACTTGCATAAGAGATGACTCAAACCCTAGTCTTGCTAATCAATGGGATTCTTGTAACTCGCTTGTGGTTACCGGATTCTTAACTCTCTCTCCAATTATTTTCCGGTGCTATCTATGCTAAACCTGCTTATGAAATGTGGAATGATCTTAAAGATACTTATGATAAGGTTGATGGTTCACCTATTTTAATTTGCATAAAAATATAAACTCTCTTAGTCAAAGTGGGTCTTCTCAATACACATACAACAACCTTAACTCGTTATGGAAACAATTTGATTGTATGATTAGCTTGCCTCCTCAAGACTTGTGAGGTCGCAAAACATTTTGAAAACACAATCACTAATCAAATTAATGCAATTTTATGTCTCATTGTCTCCGAGAAGAATATCACGTAAATGTGTCATCTCGGGAATAGCTCGCTAAACCCAATGCCACCGCTTTGCCGCAAAAACTTTTGATAATGGAAAATTTTTGATAACAAAAAGGATCAAACAACAACAATTTCAATAAAAGTAATCGGTTTTAATGCCGGGTAATGTTTCTAATAATGAGGATCAAACATGAATCTCAAATGTACTAATCAAGAAAAACCCGGGTCACACCGTTGATAGATGTTATGATCTTGTTGGTTATCCCTACCGGATATGTTAAAAAGAACTTTAATGCTAAACCCTTCAAGAAGAATAATGTTTCCACCGATACTAATCATATCAATCGATATCAGAGCTAGCAATCTCGTGGTCTCTTTGTCTAATGAACAAATTTCCAGACTTATGTATTTTCTTAATGACAACAATGTCTTCGCGCTAATGCTAACATGGCAGGTAAAAAATTTTCAGGAACCTTCTTTAATGGCAGTGTCAAGTTTAACATAAACTTCAACAAATTTTTAAACAACAACACAAAAACCTTATCCGGAAATATCAGTCTTGGTTGGATTGTTGACTCGGTGCAAATCAGCACATGACGTATCTGCCAAATTTTAATTAATGTTGTTGACATTTCAAATCTTGGTCTAACTGTTGGACATCCCAATGGTACTCGGGCCTAATTACTAAAATTGGTGATTTAAAGGTCAATAATAACCTAACTCTTTTTGATGTTTTGGTTGTCCCCGAGAGTACAATGTCGGTCTGCTGTCTGTTCATAAGATTGCTAGAGACAATAAGATGTTTGTTGGGTTTAATGAATCTAATTGCTATATACATGATTTACATCAAAAAGGATTGTGGGGATTGGTAAACAATGCAATGGGTTATATATGTTTGATATTGATTCTACATGTAAGATTACTTCTAATAACCGCATTTACTTTGTCATGTTTCTAGAAATATCTGGCATCAAAGACTTGGTCATCCCTCTGACCAAGTCCTACATATTCTTAAATCCACTCTTAAACTTGATAGTACATCTGAATCTGACCATCTTTGTGATACTTGCAATAAAGCTAAACAAACCAGGGAACCATTCCTCTAAGTGAACATAAATCAACTAAAATTGGTCAACTTGTTCATCTAGATGTGTGGGACCATATAAAGTCACTCTTGAGAGATGGTTACAAATATTTTTTAACCATTGTTGATGACTATTCTAGGGCAGTCTGGGTTTATATGCTTAAGGGAAAGGATGATGTTTATGTTTCCATTATTAACTTTACACATATGCTATCAAATCAATTTGAACACAATGTTAAGATTTTCAGAAGTGATAATGGGACAGAATTTGTCAATAAAAAACTTCAACACTTCTTTCATGAAAAAGGAATTTTACATCAAACCTCTTGTGCTTATACACCACAACAAAATGGTATTGGAGAAAGGAAACATAGGCATCTCCTTAATGTGGCTAGATCCCTTATGTTTCAGTTACCTCTATATCTTTGTTGAATGTGTTCAAACTGCTTGCTTATGTCATAAACGGTTACCATCTTCATGTTGTCGGCAAGTCTCCCTTCTCCCTTGTGTATGGGCATGACCCCTCACTCTCTCTCCTTAGAGTCTTTGGTCGCTCATGCTATGCCACCATTCTCAACATCTCTGATAAATTTGGTAGTAGGTCTGAGAAAAGTGTCTTTATTGGTTATTCAAATGAGAAAAAAAGTTATAAACTTTTAAGCTTAGAAACAAAAAATATCTTTTATTCCAGAGATGTCAAATTTTATGAACCTTTTTCCCTTCAAAATGAAAAATACTTTGTCAAAACCTTTTGTTGAAACTTATGTGCCTAAAGATTTAAACCATTAAAATTTCTTTGACTCACAAATAAGTCCCAATGATGAAGGGAGAGTGACATCCTATGATGATGATGGCTGTGTTGGGTCATCCTACTAGGGATGATGAACCTGTTGCAACTTCTATAGATGATAATACACACCCTGAGGGCACTACATCACATGAATCACATCCGCTAATGCATCTTCGATTCTGCTACATCTTCGATTCAATTCAATTGAACAAGAAGAAGGCTTGCCGCCACTCTGCTAGAAGGTCAACCAGAGTTTCTAAATTGCCCAGTAATCTTAATGACTTTATTGTAGAAGGGAAAGTTAAATATGGTGTTGAAAAGGTTGTTAATTACTCTAACCTTAACAAAGATAATTATTGCTTTGCTTCTAGTCTTAATAAAAGTATTGAACCTACCTATTATGAAGAAGCTATCCTTGATAGTAATTGGGTTGATGCTATGAACTCTGAAATTGAGGCCTTAAATGAAAATCATGCTTGGGATATAACTGATCTCCCACCTAATAGAACTCCCATTGGTTACAAATGGATCTTTAAAATCAAATATAAAGCCAATAGTGAAGTTGATAGATACAAGGCTAGATTAGTTGCTAAAGGCTACAACCAAAGGGAAGGAATAGACTATGATAAAACTTTTTCCCCTGTTGTGAAAATGTCTACTGTTAGATGTCTTATTGCCTTAGCTGTGAAAAACAAATGGCCTATTTTCCAACTTGATGTTAACAATGCTTTTTTGTATGGAGACCTTGATGAGGATGTCTATATGACCATCCCTAAGGGGTTCTAGTGAGAACAATAAGAATAAAGTCTGTAAACTTGTCAAGTCTCTATATGGCCTTAAACAAGCTCCCAGGAAATGGAATGAAAAACTTGTTAGTGTTTTAAAAGAAAATAACTTTGTTCAATATGTCAATGATCATTCTTTGTTCACCAAAACAGAGAATAACAAGTTTATTGCTCTGCTTGTTTATGTGGATGACATTGTCCTTACTGGAAATTGCATTGATGAGATAAACCTATTCAAAGAGTTTCTAAAATCAAAATTTCATATCAAAGACTTGGGAAACTTAAAATATTTTCTTGGCATTGAGGTTCTAAAAACTGGGAATGATATATGTCTCACCCGAAAATCTTGTCTTGAACTCCTCAAAGAATTTTGCCTTCTTGGGTGCAAACCTGTGTCCACTCCTATGGAACCCAACTCTGTTCTTCCATACATACCCACTGTTGATGATCCCTTACTTGTCAACATCACTGGATATCAGAAGTTACTTGGAAACTTATTTATCTAACCCATACAAGGCCGACATCTCATACTCAGTTCATTGTCTGGCACAATATATGCATTCTCCCTTGAAATCTCATCTAGAATGTGCCCTCAATGTTCTGAGATATCTAAAAGGAGCTCCAGGAAAAGGTCTAAGGTATAATTTCAACAACTCTGAAAATCATCTTGAAGGGTATAGTGATGCAGACTGGGCTAAATGCAAAAAAACCAGAAAATCATCGCAGGTTATTGTGTTTTCTTTAATGATTGTTTGATCTCATGGAAAAGTAAAAAACAAAACACTTTTTCAAAATCTTCCACGACAGCATATAGATCAATGTCTCTGCTGCTGTGAAATTATATGGATTCAAAAAATCTTAAAAGATCTAAAAGTTGATATCAATCTCCCTGTTAATCTTTTTTGTGATAACAAATCTGCTTTGCAACTTGCTGTCAATCCTCTTTTTCATGAAAGATCAAAACATTTTGAAATTGATGTTCACTTCATCAGAGAAAAAATTGCAAGAGGTGTTATAAGTGCCTAGAAGATTGGTTCTTCAAACCAAACTGCAGACATTCTTACAAAAAAACCTTCCTGTTTATCAGCATAAATTCTTGTGTGAAAAATTGATATTGTTTGATATGTTTGCTCATCAGATTAAGGGGGAATGTTAAATTTCGGGGTAATAATCTGTGGCAAACATGTCATTCTATCAATTGCTAATGGGTTTCAAGTTATGTTCATTGCGGATATATTACAGGGGTTAATCATGGACAATGCATAATTGGTTCAGAAGTTCATTCCTGCTGAAGCTTGTTTCATTTCTGCTGATGAATAAATTATAGCCGTTGAGGGGGTCTTTGAGTATCTTAATCTCCTATTTAATCCATCCCCTAATCTAGGGTTAGACACAACTGTGTGTGCAGTCATTGTCTCACATTCTCTTCTTTCTGATCATTATACTGATCTTGTTTCTTCTTTGTATTTGTCTAGTTATTGTCTCATTGATATTAACCTAATCTTGTAATACTTTGGATACTATTGTTGGTTTAATCTAAGCCGACTATTGAGGTTTAAGTTTGAATAAAGTATTGTTGTGAATTTATTGTTGCTGATACTTTTCGTACAACTACTTAACTAACTATTTTGTCAGAGCCAAGTGGTCATTCTTGTTAATTAAGAAAACTAATTTGATAATTGTTAGTGAATGTGGTTCTAGTCTATGCATGCTACAAAGCCACTAATAAGTTGGTATATTAACGATAAGTCGATAACAAAGCCAACCGAAATGGATAAATATAACACTTTATCTAATTTTTTCAATCACTAAATTTACTTATAAAAACTACTTCAAAAGTGGTGTGAGCAAACGATGGAGTAGCAAGCAAATGTATTTGCTTGCTATGTTGCAAATGGTGGAGTAGCAAGCAAATGTTGGAGTATCAAGCAAGCTGTGAGAAAACGGTGGAGTAACGAGTAAATGTATTTGTTTGCTATGTTGCAAGTGGTGGACTAGTAAGCAAATATATTTGCTACGTCGATTTTGATAATGTGGAAAAATAGTGTTGAATTTGGTAAAAGTAGATTTTAGTAATTAATTTTTTGACCTAGTCTAGGCTAATAATCAAAGACGATGAATTGTTGAAAATGATGCAAAAGGCAAATTACATGATAAAACACAAAGAGATAATCAACTAGATGATTATAGTTCCAAATGCTAATCAACAATACATATCATGATGCTGTTAACAAACAGCATACCAAATTGCCACTTTGATTAACATAAGAGTCATAAAACCTAAAACATAAGAAGTTCAACATAAACGATAGAATTAACCA
The DNA here is from genome assembly GCA_910596185.1 of Chrysanthemum makinoi. Lineage (NCBI taxonomy): Eukaryota > Viridiplantae > Streptophyta > Magnoliopsida > Asterales > Asteraceae > Chrysanthemum > Chrysanthemum makinoi. Next base: position 151,785,875 of record OU343223.1, on the reverse strand, counting down.
GCAACTTACTAGCAACCCACATAACATTTGCTATTAAATAGCATAACCACACTAAATCACCATGCAACTAGTAATCATCATCATCATACTCATCATACCCACCATAACCACCACCATACGAACCACCGTAGCCACCACCCGAGCCACTACCATAACCACCACCATACCCACTCTTACCACCACTGTTACCACTGTCATAACTCACCACATTCTTACCACCATAGTTATTCTCATAACGAACATCACGAACCCTTTGCTCATTATACACCTCAGTGTACCCACTCTTATCACCATATCTCACAGTGTCAGTTTGCTTGTACTCGCTCCTCGTTCCACTTGTCCCATTCTTCCAGTGAAAGTCCCCTGAAGACACCTTCTCGGTCGCCGTTTGACGTCCATAGGAACCGGTCTGTTTGTCATTGAAACTCGCGTAGGATTTGGTCTCGTAAGTACCTTTTTGTGCCCCACTTCCTCTGTAGGAAACTGTGTTGTTCACGGGTTCACAAGTGAAGGCGGATACACAATAATGTGTTGGTTCAGATGAGCCGGAACTTTTTGATCCTTTGTTCGACATTGTCACAAATCTGTTGAAAATAAATAAATAAATAAATAAAAATAAAAAACTATAACATTACATCCATGAAAATGAATGAAAAAATAAGCAGAAGATTAAAAATTGAAACGGTAACACATGAAAATAAATAAAGTGTGACCTTTGGTTGGTTGGTTGGTTGAGTGTAAATGAAAGGATGAATTAGGATTAAGGGTGAGGGGCTATTTATAGGGGAGGAGAGGGGGATGCTGTTACTTAACCATGGTAAATATAACGGCTGTTACTTAACGACGGTAACTGTAACGGCAAGTCACGTTTTAACCTCTGCTACAGGACCCGTACTACCGCGTGATAACCAACTGTCAAACAGTCAAAGGAAGACTCTAAAATTTTGGGATTTCGTTTATTGTGTGATTTTGACTATTTTATCTAAAAATAACAAAGTGAATAAAAAGTAAATAAAGTATTTTTTTACTGTATATATTGTTCAGAAATAGGTTAAAGCAAAAAAGGGTTAAAGCAAAAAATATTATAGAATTATCACGATATCAAAGTTTGTTGCAAAATTTATGTTTTACACCAAAAGGTTTACAAACGATGATGTGTTGATATTCGATTGGAAAATATTTTCAAAGATTTATATGTTTTACCACACACGTTAAAGATCATATTAAAATTAGAAAAGTCAAGTATCCTATAGCATTTTTAGAAGAAAAAGAAAAGTATAGTTTAAAAAAAATGACATCCTTAACTTATTTTTAAGATAACTCCACATAAAAAAGATAAAAATACTGACTTTGATTATTTTGAAATTTAATTACACACATACACATCAACTAAAGAATCAAATGAAACTTTTGAATTTTAATTCTAGATAGATCATCTAGGAAAATGATTTGTACACTCCACTTTTTGATTGGCACACTCCATCCTGTGCATTGAAAAGTTGTACAATTTATAAATTATGCTTTATAAAATTGTACATTTTAGTGTGCAAATCAAATTTAAATGTGTACAAATCATCTCCCGATCATCTATAACTGAATATATAATTACTAGTACTTTATTAAATATTAAATATTAAATATCATAAGTAAGAATCAGATTGTCTCAATCAAATAGTCAAAACCAGATATTAAAATTCCACATTTATAGAGTAATTATCATCTCCCGATCATCTATAACTGAATATATAATTACTAGTACTTTATTAAATATTAAATATTAAATATCATAAGTAAGAATCAGATTGTCTCAATCAAATAGTCAAAACCAGATATTAAAATTCCACATTTATAGAGTAATTATTTCACAGTTGGCAATGACGTAGGACTTTAGAAGTAGCAAGGTAAAATTAAAGATAGAGGTAGCCACATACACGGTCATGACCATCAGCGACTATAATTTTGGGACAAGATATTCCTATCATTCTTATTTTTTATATTCCCACCCTCCCTGATTTTTTGCATTTTTTATTTATTTATTTTTTATTTTTATAATTTTGTTTATATCAAAAAACTATAAACCTGAAAATGCGGAACAGAAAATATATAGTTTAATAAGTAAAAAGCTTAAAACTGTAAAAAAATACGGAACAAAAACTGACAAAAAACTGTGCTGTACTGAAATAAATGGGGGACAAAAGGAATCAAAAGTACAAACCCTCCCTATAGAGGGTAGGAATAGTACATCCCTATAATCCCTTTTACTTGCCACATCAGTTTTCTTTTTCTGATGATTATTAGACGATTTTTTGTCACAATAAAAGCGACAATCAATTTTTCTTTAAAAAAAAACCCTATATTTTATATTTTTTTCTTATATATATCTTCGACGATTTGTTTCTGCACGATAGCTTTTATTTCCTCAACGGTGTGTGGAAGTGAAAAAGCCATTTAAATTGTGTGTAAATGATAAGATAAATGAGGTTTGAATTGTGGTTTGTGTGAGGTATTTATAATGTAACATAAAGGGAACTTTCTTTTTTTTCTTTTTCTTTTTTTTTTTAAATATGCAAACGGTAAAAACTCCAAAAGGGCCAAATATGTAAATGTTTTGGTAGTCTCTGTATGTCGAGTCTGCAACTCAAATCGAAAAAGAAAAAAGAAACGACCACTAGACGATTGAGACCATGCAGTGAGGGGAATCAATCTCCTAGTCGGTCGACTAGGCCTCGACTACCACCACGTATAGCCTAATTGCGTATAAAGAAAGATATACTCGTATTAATTAGATTATTTATTGTGAGAAAAATGGCCATAAAAAGTGGGTGTATAATTTAGGCTTGTAAAATTTTGCAAAACGAGGGAGAGGAGCCCGCCGAATTGCAGCTGGGTGGTTGCCATATTCATGGATGTCTTAGGAAAATAGTTGTTAACATTATGGATGTTCTTGTTTACCAAAAAATGGCATGTTCTGAGCCTAGTGGCGGGAAATATGTGAATTTGCAGCTTAGGAGGTAGACGCTAGAGTTATCCAACATATTAGAGTACATATTTCCTTACGCTTACTGTACATACATTATATCAACTGCATATACACTATTTCAAGAGCTACTGAATTTTCGATTACGAAGCTAATCATTTTTCGGTTTTTTGGGATCGAGGCCATTTGGTTCTTCTCCTTCACTTGCAAACAGCTCTTTGCGAATGGTCGGAGACACGGTCTCAATTTTGGTTCTGTGCTTTTCTGGGGGTTCGTCAGTATCAAAAGGGGAGTTATGCTTCGTCGAGATTCATTCTTGACTTCTTCTTTGGTGGTGGGTCTTGGATGATGCCTTGTGCATTTGTCCTTGGGGATATCAGGTAGCATTGGTGGAAGTGCGTCCACTGCGCTATCCAAGATGAATTTCAGATATCCTTTGCGACTTTCAATGCCAAAATGCAGTTGGAACAGATGTTTTGTGTTTTCCAGATCCTTAATTATGGAGGGTAGTTGTTACCATTAAAGAAAAGTGATGGTCATTCTACGATTAGAAACTTTGTACTTTGTTATAGAATATGTAATAGTTAGTCAATGGGCTCGTGGATTGGTCTAATCTAATAGGTTAGTAGCCTTTATATATTGTAATCAAAAAGCCCAATCCACGAACCAAACAAAGCCCATAAGCAAGACCATTAGGGCATTTTTCTTTTAGTATAAATAGCACACTATGTGTCATTTGTAAAGTGTGCCTCAAGATTGTAGTGTGTGTGTTTGGATTAATAAAATTTTCTCTCTTTTCTTTCTTTCTCTTTCTTCTTCTTCACGCATATCTTTCTTATTGTCAACACACGAGCTTATATACATGATATTGTTGATAAAAACAGCATTCTCCTAAAAATGATTTAGGAGTGGTTGAGTATCGTTTCTTGTTGTGGCTTCAAAAAGGTTGCGTTTTTTCTTTCAAAGTTGGTTCCTTTCTTGTTTTTTCTTTGTTTT
>OU343223.1:151713333-151781802 GCA_910596185.1 Chrysanthemum makinoi | reverse complement strand
CTACTCCACTCCCGAGTCTCCAACTTCGAGAACTATCTTCACAATCAACAAGCTCCTTTAACGGCGGAGAAAACCTTTACACGTTGCTTACACACAATATTTCGACACAAAGCTAGATGTCGAGTTCTTTTACAAGGGTACAACCACTCCTAACACACTATGTATTTTAAGGACTAAAATACTAACCGATCACACTCATAGGTTTAAGATGGTTTGGTACAAAAATGATGTATGAATAAATACAATTCACACAACAACAAAACAAACAAGACTTCCAACTTTTCGTTGAAGCTTGATTATGCCTTGATCTTCTTTGCTACAAAAGATGATCACTAAAATGAAATGAAACTGAGTTAGATGTAATAGAATGAGTTTTATGCTTATGAGAGATGATAAAACAACTTGGGTTGGCTTGCTATTTATAGGCCAAATGATCAGACGACCACGGACTGGACATAACCAAACAAAGGGGCCACCCTTTATAATTTTTGGTTCCGTCAGTCTGACAGAAAAATCATAAAAAATCTTTCAAGGATCTACCAAATCTATCTAAGATTATGCAAGATATGTTGAGTGAATATCTAAACAAAATATTTCATGAAATCTTCTAAACATTTCTAAGGTGATGCAAGACATGATGTAATATTTAGTTCTCCATTTTTAAGAATTTATAAGTAAATACTTATGTAATGTCTTGTTAAAGTAACTAAAAATGATTGATCTAAAATGTTAAGACACATTTTAATTTAGAAGGCTAATAATGTAGATTGATATGTAGTTAATCAAAAGTGATGAAATGCTAATGCGTAAATGTTGAAAACTATTTAAGAAAAGCTTGTAATAATATCTAACAATCTTGACAAGCTTTATACTTTGCGAAAATGAAATTTTGTTTTGTCGATAACAAAACAAGGTAAATATCGTAAAATATACATAATGTTTTTGGACGATATTTATATTAACAAAGAGCAAATATGTTTTCGAACGGAGCATCTTCAGGAGGAGCAAAAGTATTTACTTCTAAAGAATTTTCTACTGCAGTGCTTTGATGTACTGAAGAAGATTGAAGATTTGATGATGATGGTGACTGAATTGCAGAGGGAGCATCTTGATCTACAGAGGTAGACACAGATGGACCATTGAGATTGTTTGGGACAGGAGCTGCTGCAGCCGGTAATGTCGGAGTATCACCAGTTGGTGACTCAAAATATTCATCAAACATCGGATCGAACAAGAGCTTCAAGTCTTCATCTGAAGGAGGTACATAAGGAACTGCAAGAGTGGGATTCTGTAGAGCTAATTAGCCCAGGTGACAAAAAATTAGTCGTGGAACCGGAACTAGTGTGACCAGGAGCCGGTTGCTTAGTCAGTTCATCGAATGTCATGTGAATGGTTTCCATAATTTGTCGGGTTCGTCTGTTGTAGATTCAGTATCCCTTACAATCTGGTGCATAACCAACGAAGAATACAATGTCTGCTTTAGCCTTTAACTTTCCCAAATCTTCACTATCATTTGTTGGGTAGCATAGAGCACCAAACACACGTAGAAAAGATAGATCTGGTTTCCGGTTATGTATCAGTTCATATGGAGTTTTGTTGTGTAGAGTATGTATCAAGGATCGGTTTTGAGTATAATAAGCAGTGGCAATAGCTTCCCGCCAAAGATACATTGGAGCCTTAGAGAATATTAGCATGGTTCGTGCAGCTTCCATAATAGTACGATTTCGTCTTTCAACAATGCCGTAATGCTGAGGGGTACGTGGAACACTTTTCTAGTGACTGATGCCAACGCTCTCATAAGATTTAGTGAGTTGTTTGTTCACAAACTCAGTTCCATTATCTGTTCGGATGAATATGACGGTTTTGTTGAGTCTGACTTGTAGTTGCTTGATCAGTTTAAAGATAACCTCTGGAGTTTCGTCCTTGGTTCTCAAAAACTTTACCTATGTAAACCGATAATAGTCATCTACCACAACAAGAACATATTTCTTCCCATATATACTCTGCACTCTCATTGGTCCGCATAGATCCATGTGAAGGGTGTGAAGAACTTCCATGATGATGTTGACAGTTTTGGGTTTGTGAGAATACTTCTTGCTTTTTCCCAGTTGGCATGCCGAACAAAGATGATATTTTTTGAATTTTAATCTAAGTAGACCGCTCACAAGGTCTTTTCGAGCAAGATCATTGATGGTGCCAAAGTTCAAGTGATTCAAACGACGGTGCCATAACCAAGATTTGTTCTTTAAGGCTTTGGACAACAAGCAAATAGGAGAGGACCAATGAAGGTCTAACACACGAAATACAATCATCATCGATTATTTGTTGAAGCTTAGCTTCTATTTATATCCGAACATAAAGAAAGTTTTATAAACTTGCTATAACCGTCTTTGGTTCGTTCAAAGACCAAAAAAAAAATAACACAAGTAGAACCTACCCGAGACCCATCAAGGATCTTGAAGCATTCAAAATGATTTATTGATTCTTATGAAGCAAAAACAAAGACACATAGTTCTGTACGGTGTGTATTTGTGATGTTTGATTTGTGTTGTTTGTTATTCGATTGATGAAGATCTGAGATGAGATAAGTTTTTTGATCGTTTGGATGGGAGATGAGTTGCGTTTGCAGGAGATTAGATGGGTTTGGGAGAGACTTTAAGATGGGGGCGGATACACAATGAAGTGTGTGTGAATTAGGTCAAAGTTAATACCATGTATTTAGGGTTATATCTTATACCGGTTATTGTGATTGTAAATTGGATCAAATTGTGGGCCAAGTATTTCAATAAAAAAGTTGGGCTAAAATGACTATCGGACTGGGCCCATTCCAAGTTATTGGATCCGAACAATTAGACTAATCAATGGGAATGGCAGAATGGTAATCATCTTGATTTGCTAAAAAATGATCACCACCAGCCTACATAAATATTTTGAACTCTAAAGATCATTTTGTAGATTTCATTCTCATAAAACACATACGAGTAGATAACGTGTGTACCTTTAGATCACTAGTAATTCGATGACAACCAAGTGCAAGTTACCTTGGGTTTCATATAAATTTTATAATCAACTTATGTGCTGGATATAACCTCAACATGAGAACTGAAGCTCCCCTGCATTTTAAACAAATCTACAAGTGCCTTTTTTTGCCCAAGGTTCAAAGTAGTAAGGTTAAGGATTATGCCTCAAGGCATCATGAATAATGCATAAAGATTTTGTCATCTTGCAATGTTGTCGAGTATATAAGTAAACCTATTCATTTCTTGCAGTTTATGAATTCCCTGTAAGTTTTAACTACATATGAGTTATTAAGGGTGTGTTTGGTATTGTGTTACAAAAGGCATTGCCAAACACCCCATAAGGCCACATTTGCTGATATCTTAACCTACCAACTTCATTCTTGCATTAACTTCTAATGTTTTTGCTCGATGATACTTTTTTTTAGCTTTATCATATTATATGTGTTGTTTGCTTATCAATTGATCATGTTATATCTCTAAAATGCTTCTTAACCAAAACAAATTTAAGAAACTTTGTCATAGTATTACCACTCACAACTATAAAGGAATAACTTAAATCAATAGTAGATTATGTTCTTCTTTCACCATAATACATATAACAGCTAATCCTATTATTGTTATATTGTGTCATAACGTTTAATTTGACAACATTTAAAATGCCATTTTATTATAACTCTTTTTTGATAAAACCGTATCCATTTAACCTCTCTTTAAATCAGCTAATAACTGAAAGTATTTCATAGCTACCTACTTAAACATCATATAAGATGTTTACACAAAGATTACGCATTGAACAATTAGATGCCTCTTGTTCTCTATGTTGAACAAAGCCCGTGCTTTGCGAACACTACAATTTTACTTCAACGATTTCATGACGAAAATTAGTGCCGAACATTACGCTATGAACATTTAGATACAGCCCGTGTGTAACGTACGGGTCTGAATGACTCGTGAATAAGTAGTTACAAGCAAAAGGTTATTAATTATTATTTTTTGCATTGCATTTCTATCTAAGTTACATAATATATTCTTAATGAAAATAGTGAGATTTTAGTGAATAGTTAAACTGCATAGCATACGGTGCATACAACCACATTGCATTTGAAAGTTCAACAATGTGACCTTTGAACATGAGTGATCTTTGGTGTTAATGTTTGACATTAGAATAAAAAGGTTTCCCGCGCGGGTTAACCTACTCGTTTTAAACTAGCCATATGAATGAAGTTTTACAAATTTTAATCACGTGTGATTTAAATGGATTTTTTAACGGTATGAAAAATATACCTCAACAATATTTTCTAGACCCGGCAACACAAATAAGATCACATTTGATAATCAACTGAAATATATCCACATCCCATAATAAGACTTGTAAAAGTCTATTCACATAATCTGAAGACATCTTTAAAACTCCAAAACAACAATACCCTTGCGAAAAGTATTGTTTTAATGCATTGCTACATTATATTACAGTCCATCATTCAAAAACGACCAAGAGTCACGAAAGAGAAACATAAACGTAACTCATATGTCAAAGTTAACTAATTAAATTCCTATTGCTTACTAGATCACAAAAACCTGTAGTGTGTTTTTGTATGTGAGCGCACCACAATACGTTGATCATCAGCATTGCCGTTTATTTTCCAATCATATCGAAGATTAATCATTTCTTTGTTTCTTACCTTTGTCGCTATGATAGTTGATCTGGGATCATAGAGTCGTGCACTCTTTGAGTAGCCTTCTTTGCCTACAATTTCGAGAAAATACAATGCATCATTAAAATAGATAATCGTTTGCATTGGTGCCTGATTTTAGCTGTACATCTTCACACAAATATGATAAATAACATTTTCTTATAGAAAATCATATAACATTAGTTAAATGCAATTTTTCTTAACTCAACAGTATATTCTGGGAGCATTTTTCTTATAAGCAGAGGTGGTCAAAACATCCATCTTCTTTCTTAATTATGCAATACATGATGTAGGCAATTTCCGTATCATATAAGTGTGTGTATAATTTATTATTTCCTACAACCATCGTGTGTCTGAGACCAAATACATAGAATAGAAGGGTATGACATACTTCATTTTCCCAGTTGGTGCATAACGTCAATATCAAAAGAAACAACGATTGAGCGAATAATGCTGCAATGATTCCGAACCATAATCCCTGCAAATTAACAAAATTAGCGTAAATAAAAAAATTCAAAAGATGTAGAGATGCTATAATTGGCGGGTGGGCGAGTTGTGTAAGTGATCAATATGGGTTTAGTCGTTTAGGTTAGAAAGAATGATAATATTTTTATGTCAAAACGGTTGAGTTGCTTGTATTTTGCAAATAATTCAGGTATTAGACCCATATGACCTGTTACCTATGAAATACAACCAGGGATATATGTTTCTGTATAAACTGGTGGAATTTGGCACCCTTAAAACGAGTAAATGAGGAATAGATGAGAATATGAGATTAATGAGGCGAAAGTTACCTTTCCTCCCATATGAAATACAAAAGCAAACAAGATGGCCAATGGAATCCCGATAATATAATAAGCTCCCAAGTTCGCAACAGCACCAATTTTTTGTCGTCCACTCCCTCTAACAGCTCCTATCAATCACAAAACAAGAAAATGTTTACGTCAATAGTCAATTTAGTAGCACGAGATACATGTTTGACATTCTAAGTTAAAGAGAAATGGATAGTTAAATTATTGGCTTGTTGTAACCTGAAAGCACAGATTGGATGCCATCAACGACATAGCCCCCTGCAAGAAGTAGCATCATCTGTGCAATGTAACTCACCACTTCTTCTTCATTACTATAACAATACCCCCACAGTTTCCGCCCGAAAATCAAGATTAATGCACCCAAAACACCTTCAGTAATAACAGCAAACATTGAAACCCGTATTGCTAAAAGTGCTGCTCGTGCCCGTCCAGCACCTAATTCATTTGAAACCCTTACACTGCAGAAAAAGATAGGAAAATTTTCACACAAACAAATATGACTCTCAACGACTTCAACCTTAAACACTAGAACTCACCTTGTGGCACTACTTAGACCAAGAGGAATCATGTAAAGCATCGAGCACGTATTCAAGCTGCAGTTAAAGCCTTTGTTAGCCAAATTTAGATGGCAAAACATTGAATAAAAATATATAATCTTTGAGTAGGACTACATTGGTTAACCTGATAGAAAGAACTGAGGTTTCTAGTTGTGGATTAGGAAGAAGACCAGATAACAACACCATCATCTCAAATGACCATATCTCCAAACTGTTCAAATATTCAGACAATCACAAAAAAAGATTTTAAATAAGATTGAATTTTGAAATGCAAAAGTTTTTTACAGGATCACGATAATTACCAGACCATAACCGCAGAAGGAACTGCAAGTTTCAAAAATGTTGGAATGTTAAGAAAAGCCTCTTTTGAGAAACCAGTCCATGTCTTTTTGCACGCAGGAGCAAATCGAACATAAAGAGCCAATAACGACACATTAAGCCAACATGAAAGTGCATTAGCCAATGCAGCACCTCTACTCCCAAACCCAGATTTAAACACCATAATCCAACAGACAAGAATATGAAGTAAAGTTGTAATCCCAGTGCTTAACATCATTGGAACCACATTATTCTGAGATTGCAAAAATCGAACATGGCATTGAAGTAATGCATTTCCAAATAGACTAGGAATCATGAACTTTGCATAAAGGCCAGCTTCAGCTGATATTTCGGGATCTTGGCCTAAAAAAACAAGCAAAGTTCCAGCATTGGCCCATATAAAAGCAAGAGGGATGCATGCCGATAAAAGAACGATCATGGCTCTTTGCATATGGATTCCTAGTAAATGATATTCTTTTGCTCCGTAAGATTGCCCACAAAAAGTGTCTAAAGCACTGCCCATGCCAACCTATTCACCATTGACAAGAATCCAACTTTAGGCATTTCAAGGAACATGTGAAAACATGAAAGTAAATTGGTGTGTTCTGAATTGGTTTTTCTTTTATTTATTTATTTATTTTTTTTCTTCTCCAAAATGAGTACCTGATTACTGTGTTTTCAAGCAATAATGTGTTTAATAGTGTTCTCCTAGTTAGACTAAGGTGGCGTTTGAATTTGACTTAATTGTCTTAATATAGTAAAAACTAAATTCAAAAAGTCATACGGAAGTTATTTATTTATTAGAGTACTTAATAAAAAATGATGATTGAATATAAAAAGCGATAAAAGAGATGTTCTCTACATTAAGTTATCTCTTATGTGAACACGACTTAATGAAAAATTTAAACAAAAAGGGTCTGATTACGGTTATCTCATCATTTAAGGGTGAAATCTGTTGAATGCTTAGAGCATCTACAATGCATCAAATCTTAAAGACTTGATGCATTTAATGCAAATCTAATTTAATGACCAAGACTTGTATCAAAGACTTGGTGTTTATCAAGCTTTTCCAAAAAGCTTTTCAAAAACCTAATCATGCAATGCAAAAAACTACATCAAAAAGCTTTTTGTAATAGTAAAAAGTCTTTATTTGGTTTTCCCATTGTAGATGCTCTTAGTTTAGAACCACCTGCAACAAAACCGATGTTGTACTTTGGATTTTAATCACTATTTAGCATGTAAATCCCCATACATCAGATTTTGCTAGTCACTTAAAGAATAATTATTGAAACACTAGAAGACATCCTTATAGAGCTTTTTAATTTGAGGCTGAGCTGCTGATTTCCCACTAATCACATTTAAGACACAGTCCCAACTAATAATACAGTAATAATAATAAATAAATAAATAAATAACTCTAGGCCCTGGAACAGAGGAAAACAGGGGAATACATGGAAAGGTTTGGCATTGTAGATGATAAACAATTTATCGACTAAATAGTTTGGAACAGTCAAGTTTGGAGTAGTCGCCACAAAAATGACTATGATCTAAATCTTCAAATAATAAGAATTCGCAAAGCAACTAGTGTATGATTACCGGATTATCATAACTTCATAAAAGCAAAATTGAAGATCATTATATTTATAGTTGTTTACCTATATAATCTTACAGATACTCAAAAAAAGTACGTATCATATAATCATCAGGGCTTTTAGCTTTACATAACAAAGTCATATCAAACACCTTATTTTCACATAATCAAATTTCAAAACGCAATGCCAAAAAAATAAACAATGAACTAACCATCAAGCTTGTACCAGTGACAGAAGCAAAAGAAGTAGCCATAGAAGCACCAGAGAGAGCAAGCTCACCCAAATGACCAACAAACATAACCGAAATCATCGATAACGCACAAACCAGCAGATTTACAGCCATCAAAGGCCCTGCTAAGTACAACTGTTTCTTAAACTCACACACTATCTCATCTTTACTATATGGCCCAACTCGTTTCTCATATTCTTGTCCCACAAGTGGCTTTTGCAGCCCTTGTTCCTCCATTCTTCTTATGTTATCTCTTTGCAAATACCAAAACTAGCTAGCTCCTAATAATATGTATAGAAAAAACTTTTTTAAATGCAATAATAGTGGCAAAAACACAATTTGTTTAATACACAAGAGTTGGAGTAGATTGAATAACAAGTGGTGCAAGATACTTTTAATGTCAGTAAGAAATATGTGTTTTGTTTTGTTTTGCTTTTTTTAAATATATAATGTGATTAACTTTTATAATTTTTCCACGTTAGGGTAGCCGCCAATATTACTTCATGGTTTTTGTTGTCAGCCAGAAATATGCATTTCCAGGAAAGTAGTGGGTTTTTATTTAATTTCCTTTTTTTTTCAAATTGGAGTGGTGCCCAAGTGTGATTTTATGTTTGTTGGTACTATTGATGCAGAGTATCTTTTCTGCATAACGACATTCACCTTATTCGGCGAGATAATATCAATTAAAGGAATTAGGAGTATTAAATAATTGAAGAGGATAGAAAAAAGGGTGCAAAGAATATAAATTCTAATAAATAAATTGCTTGAGAAATATGATAAATTCCATTGTTCGATAACGAGAAAGAATTAGTACTCATATTGTTGTTTTTTATTAGTCGTCACATTTTCTTTTAAGGACATAAAAACTAACAAAAAATAATCCAAACATTGATTTCGTATTCAACATAAGGTTTGTAAAAGGAACCAAAAAAGGAAATGGAATTAGTTGCATTATTAAATGTATAAAGAAAAGAAGAAATATCAATTATAAACTAGCAAGTTACTCGTGTGTTGCAATGGCGGTTACTATGCAACTACAAATTTCAGTAAAAAATGTTTTTCAGTTCTATATTTTATGATAGTCTTGTAGAACATTAATACTTTTATGCCTCGTTTTAATAACTTTTATTTTATCAGTTTTAATGTAAAACATGGAGAAAACAAGTTTCACTCAATATGAGACAGAAATCATAATACAAAGTGACCGATATCGTAAGTATTTATACGTGCCCCAATATCTTGATTCTTGAGTCATGAAGAATTTATGAATCTGCTTCCGTAAGGTAACCGCATTCTTTTCTAATTTCCTAATGAGAAATGGAGAAACCTATCTAATACCCGCAAACTTAGCCTCATACTTAACACGTTTACGTTGTGCCGCATCAATCATCGCACGACCGGGCACGAAATCAGCCATCCTAGTTTGTGTCAAAGCGAAGACCAAGTCAGATCAAGACACATCAATCCCTCCATCCCATGAGTAAAGCAACATATGCGCTGAATATAAGGATTTGCCACGCCTCTATTCAACCCAATAACAACTTCTTATACCAACTGAAATTCCCAACCGATAGCAGATGTCGACAATGGTATCGCGCAAAACATTGTAACAATCCTTAATACCAATAATACCAACACACGATACAACATGATCTCCATAAACATCCTTAGCAGAAATTCCTGGAGTAATTTGAACAAGACTTCTAAACAGAAAATAAAAGGACACCTAACCGATAACACAACACACAACAATAAGCTTACCGTTCATAGTATGTCCCAAACATGTGATCAGAACTTCCCGAAGCCAATCAAAAGTGTGATCTCTAAATTGAGATTTCCACAAAGCCATATGTCGAGGAAATAAAAAAACGCTGGATTATTTTTATTATTGTAACAAATAATAATAATAATAATTAGTAGTAAATTGATTATCTATAATACTATAAACTTGAGTCCCTTAATTTAATGTGCAAGAGTGAATGTGCACAACAATTTGTACGGTACAATCCGTGTAAAGCCATATGATTGAATTTCAAGTATTGAAATATGTAAAATTCAATGAAGTCGTCATTAATCGGAGGTATACGAAGAGGCATGAAGTTACATTGTGATCATTACTTGGAGGTATGCAAAGAAACACTGCATTTAGTTGTTGCAACACTTCATATTCATCTTAAGGAGCCTATAAATAACACAAGCATTTCTTAAACTTTCCACACCATGGAGTATAACAAATTAAAATTCATAAGCTAACATGATTAACTGAATTTAAGTTACTAACCGAACAACTATATCTAATTTTCTTTTGCAACGCATCAAGAAGCATTAAAGAAAGAGATCGGTGTGCATTATTGGACATGGAGTCGTTATGTGTAAGCAAAAACCCGCCTCAATCATTTATGATTATTGACTTGCACTTGAAACTCATAAAAGACACCTCTTTGTGATTGATTTATCGTGTTTTCTTTGTTTATTCAGGATGGATGTTTCTCTTCAGACTCGGATATCTTTCTTTTTGGAGCAAGAACAGTGTATAGAGAAATATGCTTAGGTTAGCATTTCTAACTTTCTGTACAATACTAGAGTAATTTTTGTATGAGGTGACTTGGGGTAACACTATGGCCCCAGTTGTAGATGATAAGTAATGAGCAGCAAAGAAAAACATGCACCGATATAGTGGTGGATTTCTATTATTTGTTGGGTCTGAAAAAATGCAAAAGGCTGAGAACAACGAAGACAACAACAACAACGACAATGACGCCACGGCCACCGGTGAACACAAGGATAGCTCCATGAATGGTTCGGAGGGAGGTGAAAGGTTGTTCAATATCTCCGTAATCAATACAATAACTTTTTTATTATCATGTGATATTCCGCATGAAAAGGACCAAAACCTTTCTGTTTGTAGCATAGATAGAGGTAATCTTTTATCCCTACAACACAATATTGTAATAAACATGATATTCCTGTTTTTACAGAATACCATTAAGGGTTAGTGGGTGTGTTTTGCTTGCTGAAAAATGTTTCCATGTTTGTTCTACAAAGAATGAGGTTTCAGGTAATTTCGTACGTTTTGTTTTGGTTTAGAAAAGGTTCTTATATATGATCGACTAAAGCTATCCATTCTTGAATATATGTGGTAGTATGAGCAAAGTAGTGTACTACTCTTTTGGTTTAGAAAAGGTTTCAGGTAATTTCGTACGTTTTGTTTTTCCTTCTGGCTGGTAGTATGAGCAAAGTAGTGTACTACTCTTTGGAAATAAAAAAAAGTAAATATTGACGTGACTTTCAATATAAATATATGTTTACTTCATGCAAGAGTAAGAGCAACTCAATCTTTTGCTAATGTATTTTAATGCAATGCATTCTTAAATTAAGCTGTTAGAACAAACAAGAATAAATTTTGAATTTTTACAACCCCTTAATTTAATGTGCAAGAGGGTTTTTGCACAAAATCATGTACGGTACAAACATGCCAATGCTCCACAAAAGTTCTCAATTGAATGTAATGAAATGAAGGTGAATATGACGTGTTCTTTGAAGGCTACAACATTCATGTTTGATCATTAATCGGAGGTATATGAAGAGACATGAAGTTACTTGGAGGTATACAAAGAAACACTGCATTTAGTTGTTGCAACACTTCATATTCATCTTAAGAAGCCTATAAATAACACATGCATTTCTTAAATTTTTCACATCATGGAGAAGAAAAAGACGGCATAATAAAGAAGCAGCAAAGTAAGTTAATTATTAGTCATTATATACATAAGCATCAATAGATTGTGATGGGTAGTGTGCGAAACATGAACCAATGCCCTGTGACAAGGAAAAAAGCACACCATACACTATGGGCCACCATCTCAGGAACCACCACAGCATTAATGCGAGATGATGTATCATAGAAATATCCATTTTCCATTCGTGTTTGAATAATTACTATACTAGAATGTTTCATCTAACATGTATAAACCGAACATTTTACGGTTCGCATGCGTTTGCTTAGACAAGGAATGACACGCGATTATAATAACTTTAGAGTCTCCAGAAATAGTATCAGCAGAAAAAATGGGGACAAAAATGGAATTGCCAAGGTGAGTTTACGTTAAGTATTCTGTGTTTACCGCTAATACGCGTTCTTTTAACCGTAAATGAAAATTATGCTCTTCAGATCTCGAAGAAAATGTCAAAAGCAGATATTATAGAAAGGCTCGGCTTCTGCTTCATCGTCGATCCATATTATTCATGCATTAAAGGTGGCAACCTTGCCGAACCGGGAACAACATCCACTCTTAAAGTGCAAGTGTTAATTAATTAATTCTATGTAGTTTATTTTCTTTTGGATGATATATGTAGTAATTCTATTATTTATTTATCTTCCTAATATTATTCAATATTATTGAATTGGTATGTACAAAGTGAGTTGAAGAAAATGAGACGAAGAAAATCAAGTTGCTATTACATTACTCTTTGAATGATCTACAGTTATATCCGAGCTCACGAAAGTAGGATCAGATGTGGTCTCTTTTTATCTTTCACATGGAACAATATATATGCAACTTGAGAAAAGAAACTTGAGATTGCAGTGTTCAACTACTATGTTTTTTAGTGATTGAATGTTAATAATGGATGTTGGAATAATCTTCGTTGCTAAAATGAAAAATAAACATGAAAGTGCGTGACAACAGTGACTTCACCTATATTAACCATGGTTGAAGATTAATCGATGCAATTCACACGAATGTGGTTGGAAGAACTTAAAGAACGTTTTAATGATGGGTATTAAATTTGTATTTGTCACATATTAAAAATGATGATTATTCAACTTTATTCATTTTCTCATTGACATATAATGTGTTTGTTGCAATAAGTGTATGGTTGTAGAGTGATGAAGATGTGGATTACAATGAGTAAAATTACTTCATGCATTCAGACCCTTGCGAATTTACTCAGTTACTTAACAATATAGTATGTTCATCGCACGGGTTAATATCATCTTTACAAATTGATTAATTCAATTCACGATTACACATGACTTTTGTTTTGATGGATTTTAGTAATTTATGTTCAATGGATCTTTATCATTTATGTTACTTTGATCTAACTATTATACCGTTAACAATGTTTTAAAATGTGTAGTTACACTAGCAATCGAGTTTTTGATATATTTGTAATATCATATCTTTGTAATTGAAATTTATATAATTTGCCATCACTGCCGACCGAATAGTTTAATTTATTTACTTATTTTATTTAATTTCGTATTTTTCATTTTGTAATTTTTTTATGTCGTTTGTTTTTATTTATTTATTTATTTTTTATTTTTAATGTTTAATTTTATTAATGAAGTATTAGATTGTTTAATGAATTTAATTGTTGAGGGCAAAATTTGTAAATTAGAATTATAAAAAAAGTGAGTCCCAAAAAGTTGTGTTATTTGATATTAAATAACTATCTTAAATAGTTTATGTAAATAGGAAAAAACAATAATTTATGTAACTAAAATAATAGGAACCTAATGACCAAACATTTAGTTATGAAAAATTAATTAATTATTCGGCCAATAGCACGTGTATCACACAGGTTGTATAAAATACCATGAAAATAACACACAAAACTCAATTTGAGAATACATCAACTTCACGTGCCTATTGCACAAACCATAAACGATAAAATCGCTCAATTTATAAGAGCAACAAACATAACAAAAGTGACAAATAAATATGGAAAATAACGAATATATACATAATTCATATTAAAATATTAAATAAACTACTTTAAATACAAAACTTATGAAAACATCAATTGCAATACCTTACATGTAACTACTTGCATACAATATTATGTAAAAAACACGTATATATTTAACCCTTAATCAGTCGGTGCAACGCACGGGTTTTTGTAGTCATCTAGTAGAATCGAAGAAGCAACTTTGGCATATAATGAATGTGGTGGTTATTAATTTGAACACCATGCAAATTTCCATAACGAAACCAGTAAACATTACCCGACAAGGTTTGCAACTACATTACGCAACAAGAATTTACCTAAAGCCCTACGATAACGATCTTATGATACCATTAATTGCAATATCTTATATGTAACTACTTGCATACAATATTACGTAAAAAAAAGCGTGTACATTATTAATGCCATGGTACAAAAAACAAATGTAGTCATCTTTACAATTTAGGACATTGACCAAAATAAAAATTAGTCAACATTATTATGTAGTCATCTATAGTAGTGGGCTGAAGCAACTTTGACAAGAATTTACCTCCGCATAGCGATAACAAATCTTATGATACCATCAATTGCAATATCTTATATGTAACCACTTGCATACAATATTACATAAAAAAAAATTATACATTCGATCCTTACCAATACAGTGCAACGCACGGGCTTATAATGCCTCGTAATACTAAAAACTACGTTATACGTATAGGTCGTAACTATTAAATTGTAACTTTTTAAGTCTTTATTAAGTTACTAGCAACGTGCCCGCGCAAAGCAACGTGTTTGGAAGCATATGCGCTTGTGTTGTGAGATCGTGAAAAATTAATATGTCACATTATTATATTCAAATTTTAAAATGTTATTGATTTTTACTACAAACATACTAAATTTATTATATTAGTTATATCTTATTATTGTAACATCTAATTTAATATCATAATATGCAATTAATGTATTTTTAAATTTTATTTTAATATTACTAATAATAGCAAATATGTATTCTTAAAAATTTTAACACCTCTAAAAATAAAGATTTGCCGTAAAAGTCTCACCCAATTGTATGCGTTCTCAAGGTTATAGAAAAGCACAAAGTTCAAACTCACTCGTTGAACATCTTGAATTTGTCTGGAACAAAACCAAGAAATGACCATAGGATATCGATTAATTAAGCTGTGTGCATAAGATTAAAAAGCAAAAGTTCAATATAGATTTCAAATTTACCATAGATTCAATGAACTAATCAGAATTATTCATTAAAAGAAAAATCACCTTTTAATTAAAAATTAAATATCTCGAAAAAAAGTTATACCATTGCAACGAGAATTAAATTATCTTTTTATAGATATGCACTTTTACATAATTTTAACAATTTTTTTTTTCAAAAATTCGGCCCAGAAAAATCATATGTGATTTGTGAAAATCACATGTGATTCGATTTTTATAAATCATATATGATTTTTGCAAATCATTTGTGATTTGTAAAAATCATAAATGATTTGAAAAAATCATATGTGATCTGTAAAAATTGAATCACATGTGATTTTTGAAAATCATATATGATTTTACAAATCATATGTGATTTTTCTGACCGGATTTTTTTTTTAAAAATGGTCAAAAATATATGATTTTGACCATTTTTTTAATACTCGTTGTGATGGTGTATTTTTTTTATAGTTTTGAAGATTTACCGTTTGCAAGATATGTTATTTTAAGAAAAAAGGTGGAAATAATTTTGTTATTAATTTTGATAAAAAATTGATGGTTAAACTTGATTTATTGGATCTATGGTAAATATGAGATATATATTGATCTCAACTCGGCTCGACTTCCCAGATAACTTTTGCATGAATCTTTGTACATTCACCAGTTTTGATGAGTGTTTGGTACCAATTATACGGCCGTACAGTACGCGAGGGTGCACAAGACACAATTTATTTCTTCCCTTTCTAGTTTTTACATTTGCTAAACAAGGTGGTTTTCATTAGGCATCAAAGTTAGCTAGCCTAACTAATGAGCCTAATTGATCATTGTATATATAGAGATTCTGTTCTAACAAATCAATGAGATTAGTTCTGTTTTCTCTCTTCTCTCCACCTAAACTTGTCATTGCAAAGGTTACATAATGAAAACTATGATACATGAAAGAAATGTTTATCATCAAAGGAGGAGCAACATTTAGTAGAGCATGTTCAATTGTACTTACTCATATCACGTATTGATGTTACTAATTTTATTTTGGCACTCGAAAATAAATCTAGCTCCGCCCCTTTCAGTAGATATCAATCGTATTCTCTTTACTTGCAATCACCCAAGTCAAATCTGGAGCGGAGTTGAAAATCTTTGGTGCCACTTACATGTACAAAGAAGTATAAATAAATATAAATATATAACTACACTTTTTTATGCATGAACAAATTATATATTCATATAGTACTCCTATAAGTGAACATGGTATCGCGAGCCATAGACGCCCCATTACAAGCAAAAGTGATGTATATGGCACCGCTGTGCGTGCCACCCCTCGTAGCATAGGCGCACCACCAAGCCTATAACAAACATTTTTGTGTATTTGTTATGATTTTTCAAAATTTTAAATTTTGAATTCAGCAGGTGTATACGATAAAAAGGTTTTTTTTAATAAATACCCCATTTAACTATCCAAACAGCTAAAACCGTTCAAATTTTTCCACATTTTATATACTTTTATATATTATACAAACATACAATTTCAACATGTGTTATTCTGACGAATAACAGGCCAACAAATTGTTAAGATTGTACGATTATCATGAACATTCTCTATATTTCGATGAAGATAAAACCAACAATTCAAACATTCAGACGAGCATACCGCGGGATCAAGTTGGCGGCGAAGAATGTATTATGGAAGATTAATTTGGCGACACTCCAAAATAGGCTGAGAGGAATTTTGGGCGGCGGTTCCAAACGAGCTCGTAACAATGACTACAATCATTATCATTACGTCAACTTTTCACACCTTTAACATATTCATCACCAAACAGTCGTAATAAGAACCACAAAATCCGAATTTTTTATTTTGAAACAAAATTACTAAAATTAAAATTTCATTAATTAAAAAAACTTTATGTTAAAAATAAAAAATGTATTGGGAAATAAAACACTATAGTTTATTGTGTATTTCCTCAACGTGCAATATGTTCCACCAAATCGACACAAACGTATAGTTGAGTTTGCTTGTCGACTAATTTTCTAATAACTTGTAACGTTTGTTTGTGAGTTAATATAAGATGTGTGATACATCCACAAAAAAAAATCCACAAAATCCACTTTCGTTGATTAAAACCATCACTTCGCGTGGATTTGCAGGATTCTTTTTGTGGTTCTATCAAAATTCATTTAATATCATTTTCATGATGTTGTTCCTTTGGATAAAAATAAGGGGATATTTCCCTGTTTTATCATTTACAAGCGTATTATGTAATATGATGCATGTATACAAGATAATCGTTATATTACTAAAAGCATCGGTCGTGCGGGATTTAAAATTATACCCCATTTTTTCTTTAACACACCAAATGCACTTTCCACATCAACTCCACATTTGTCTATAAATCGTCGATTAATAACCGATATATAGAATCCATTCGAAAATATATGAGATGTACTTTTGTAGTGAGAAAGAATGTGTTTTGAAGGTATGGATACAAATAAAATGGTATTGAGTATTTATAGGTAAATTGAAATATTTAAAATGAATGAGTTTTTTTAAATAAGTAGTCAACAACTACTTTATATTTCTTCTCGTTTTGGTGAATAACTTGATCAAACAAACTTCTTATGCTACCTACCACACATGGTGGTGGTGGCGGTAATGATGTAGACCACCACACGTAGTCCTCCCTCAAAAATTATTTATCGGCACACTTTTACTTTTGATCTGAACACTCTGATGTATAATCTTTAAAAGCAGCATATTGATATATGTACATATGCTTAAAGCACAGTTTAAAGTGTGCAAATAAAAAATAGGGGTGTGCAAATCATTAGCCTCCCCAAAAGTATGAAATCCAGTAGTCCAACATTATTGCCTTGAAATTAGTCAGCTCGCAAAGTCGAGTTGGAAACCGTATATATATATAGATTTATGTTCATACGATGTACACTTTAAAATAGAATATATAATAAGCACCAATAAATGATTGACAAGTGTAACTTTCATTTAAAAGAGATGTAAACTACTTAATAAATGTTTAAGGGTATTTCGTTGTCCAAAATTACAGCATAAACCTCAACTATCCTATTACTACAGTGATGTAGCATTAATTATCATCTATAGCAATTTGACAAAAATAGTCTCTAAGGTTTAGTTGTCCTCCATAAACTAAGTCCTTTGTAGCATTAATTATTATGTATAACCATTTAACGAAAATAGTCCTTAAAATTTAATTGCCTTTGCAAACTAAGTCCTTCAAACTTTAATGAACAGCTACATAAAAATATAATGGGGCCACAACACTTCCGCAATAACGTGCGGGATCACCCACTCGTTTTTTCTATCAGAATTGTACATTTATTTCTCTCTCATCCCCCATCAAGAGCATAAACAATTTCAATTTCAATATCTAAAAAAATCAACACCAATAAATTGAGTGAAAATTACTGTACTACCCAAAATCATAATACCGTGTCTGCACTTACCCATCTTTCTTCTCAATATCAAAAATACCCATCCATGTCGGGTGTATATTTTCACTATATACACGACATGGACGTGTATGGCCACAAATGATTGTTGCAAATAAATTTGTAGCATGTCGGGTACAAAAGGACGTCTATACACGACATGTCTTTTTTTATTCTTACCAATCTCATCTAGTGTGAAAAACATACACGACATGGGTCAATCTTTGGACAATGTTTAGGGGAATGTCGGGTACCATTCAATAACATACACGACATGGTCAAATAATTGGACAAAGTTTAGGGTACCATTCAAGAAAATACACGAGATGGGAGATACACATGCTCATGTCGTGTATAGAGGACATGTCGGGTATTATTATGCATCAAAATACACGAGATGGGAAAAAAGCATGCTAATGTCCGGAAAACGTTAAAGGGTATAGAGGGTTTAGGGTTATCTAGGGTTATCTCTTAGCATTGGGAAAGAGCAAATATTAAAAGGTTGATTTGATGATTCAATGTTCTTGCAATAATGTTCTTGCAAATTAAAAGTTGATTTGATGATTCAATGGACTTCATTTAAAGCTTGAATATATACACGATGTCGTGTATCATTGTTATTGCAAGTTCATTCAAACCACATCTTCTTCATCACATATATGAGGAACAATATACACGACATCTTCTTCACTTTATCTTGAAAGAATATACATCTTCTTCATCACCAATATACACGACATCTTGTTCATCATCGTATGGTGGTGGTAACATTGTGGTGGTTACATTGTGGTGCGTGAGTTTGGTGGTTTTGTAGTGGTGCCGTTGAAGTAGTTTGTGAGTTTGGTGGTTTAGTGGCGGTTATAAAAAAAGTGTTGGTGGTGCAGTGGTGGTGCTGTGTGGCGGTGAATATGGAAGGTCACCGGGTATTTCGCAATTTTTTTCCTTTACACTTGTATTTTTTTTTATTTGTTACGTACATGTGTATTAATATATGTTTATTTATTTTAGGATTATCCTGCCCAAATTACATGTAGGAGTAGGTTATCCGTGATTAGTGCTATTAAAAGTATGATTGTGAACACCCGTAGGGAAACATTATTTAGAGATACATGTTTTGGTTGGTTGTTAGATTTGCCAAAAATGCAAGAGTCTGGCGTGTTAGTACATTATTTCATATGCCACCAAGTGCCATGTGTAGAGGGAGATACAAATATTGTTCCTCTGAGATATCGTGTACGTGATATTAATCGGGTGGGTGAGGTTGAGGTTCAGTTTGGTAGGGAGGAATTCTGTCTAGTTACCGGTCTAAGATTTGGAATAGATTTTAGAAAGGATTATGAAGATGGACCTATTCCCTTTAGAGACGAAGTGTTCCCTTCGTCAACTGATTCTTCAAAAATAAAAGTTGGTGATGTGTTCCGTGCGCTAGACATTGAGTTGTTGAGCCGTTTGAGCGACGAAGATGTTGTTGGTCTTTGTTTGATAGCCGTGTTAGTGTTGGTGTTAAAAGGGACCGAGCTTAGGAATGTAGTCGACGATTTTGTATTTAGGTTAGTGGAGGATATAGATGCATGGAATGTGTTCCGTGGGGTCTTACGTATGGCCAACCTTGTACAATTATCTTAAGGATGCAACAAATAAGCGGCAAAAGCACTTTGCCGAGGGGAGAGATCCTACTAAACTTCCTAAGTACAATTTGAATGGCTTTATATGGGCCTTCAAGGTATGTGATATATAAATTTATAAAATTCATGTATATGTATATCGTTAACAAATTTAAAACAAATTTGCCTTTTACAGACGTGGATATTGGAGTGTTTCCCTCATGGTGCGACCCCAAGGTTTTTTTGTCATAAACAGTTGTATCCCCGATCAATTGCGTGGAGCTATAGAAACGTGGTATATAGAGAGTCTATAGACCGGTTTTTGGATGACCAATTGAATGTGAGTTTGAAATATGACCTTAGTTTCTTACAATATGATTATAATTTTTTGTTGGTTTTTATTAATGTTGTGTATATTGTCCATGTTTTTTAAAGGTAAGCTCAAAGTAAAGTATATTTTGCTGGGAATTCGACCTCAATTCCATCGAAAAAGCCTCCACTAAACGAACCTATTTACGATTCTATTGCACCGGAAATTATACAGCAGATGAAGGCACTTGAGGCGAAGTTACAAGAACATGACTTGAAGTTCAAACAACTTGATCCACAATTTTTTGGTGGCGATTTTGGGGTAAGTAGCTTACGTTAATTTATTTATTGTTATTCAAAACACCTAAGTAGGTTTACGTGCTTTTTATCTTTTTATATTTAAATATGTTTGAAAATAACCAACTCTACATTATAATTTTTCATTCAGGGAATACCAAATGCCGAATCCATTTGGCGATCCATAGAATGACTTCGTTCTTTGACGGTGTTCATGTACCTACACCAGCCGTTAAGTCTTGGTCCATCATGGCTTCCCTCCACCGGACATACGGCTACCCGTACGCCACTTGGGTTTGGCTCTTTTGCCACGCTTTGTTGATTATGAGGCGGTCCATCTCACACCTATGACGTAGGTGTCGACGCCCTTAACCTATTAATTACATAAAATATTTCATGGTTAATATTGTTATTAGTAATTATATTGATTTTAAATTTTTATTGTTTATTTTTAAGGATGCGATCGAAGCGACCAAAGAGGGATTGTCGTCCGGGTAAATAACTGCAATATCCTTACACCGAACAGGGCCAACCACAATCTTGCCTAAGAAACGTGCCGCTAAGAAGCGCAAAAAGAGTACCTCGAACATTCTAGCGTTTAATTTGGAAGAACAAGCGGTTCATGAGTATAAAGAGTATGATGGTGGTGTTGCCTGATTTGGTAGTCGCCGTGTCGGACCTGTGCGGTTTATAATGTTGACCCTAATAAGGTATACCGGACCCTTTAAATTTATTAACATGAAGTTGCTAATTAACAATGTTTGATATTGTATTTTATCGTTTGTTTTTTCAGGTGAGGCGTGAGCGTTATGTTAGTTTGGAGGAATTTCTATTAAACCCATCCCGATATACCTTGGCCATCCAAAGGGTTGGGTAGCAGAGCTTACCTTCTTTCAACAACTACTTCCGGAATTATACAAGAACGGCAGATCCATGAGTACGGTCAAATTGGTTGGTGTCGACCACGTAAGTATAGTGTTATATTTTTTTAAAAGTTTAGATTATATTAGTTTGAAGAACGTAAAATGATTTTGTTTAATCTCTTGACTCAACAAATGAATTGTTGGGTTGAGCTATTAATAAGAAGAAGGCAAGATGGCGCCATGGACATATCGTCATCATGGACATCATCCACTTACCCACGAAGATGGTGGTAGAGTACCCATGCTTTCGATAGCTCCTTCGATTATGGGAACATTAGATGGTAGC
Source organism: Chrysanthemum makinoi (assembly GCA_910596185.1). Taxonomy (NCBI): domain Eukaryota; kingdom Viridiplantae; phylum Streptophyta; class Magnoliopsida; order Asterales; family Asteraceae; genus Chrysanthemum; species Chrysanthemum makinoi. The sequence goes on along the minus strand of OU343223.1, from coordinate 151,759,757 downwards.
ATGCAGCCGCATCCTTCATGGGATCAAGTAACCTGGGTAAGTAAATGTGTTTCAACCTATAATTAATTTGTCTCATACATTACGCTTTACTAGTTTATTTAACTGTATATATTTGAATATATTTTCGACGCAGGTGGTGATGCCGATGAATGCAGGAGGGAATCATTGGGTCACATCAGTTATTGATCTAAGGTTATCCACCTTTCAGGTTCTCGACTCTTTGCCTAGCACGAGCGCGTTGTGATTATTTACGAGAGTATGTTCTAGAATGGACCGGAGTTCTTAACAAATGTTTAGAAGAGCTAGGACATTTCACAAGAACGGACGTCGCACTACAATTTCAAATTCGCTACAACGACCAAAAATTTACGATCCCACACCAAACTAACACTCACGATTGTGGAGTCATCACTTGTTGGCTCATGCATGAGTTTGTTACTGGTAAGTTTCCACCACAATGGAGTTATGATGTTGAAGGCTTTTTCAAGAATATTAGATATAGTATCTCTAAGATGTTTTACGATTGTCGTTGCGAGGAGACTAGTTCTTGTGGATATGATTGACAATGATTTTTAATGGAAGTTGTATATATTTTTATATTTTATGTTTAACTTATATTTTGATGTTAATTCAAACTTTTATTCAAGTAAATCAACATTACATATAGATGACGTTGAGTTAGATAAACATTACATAGATAAGATTACCTAAAAGTAGGAGATGAATATGTAAAGATTCATCCAATAAAACTGTATCCTTGTCTAAAACAAAGCAACCATGTTCCTCAATGTAATGTTAAGAGAAGGGGTGTTGATTTTGGGGTAAACACCGAAACATTACGAAGTACCAACACACCACTTTGATAGACTTTTTGTAACCTGCCTCTTCTGTAAGGACTTTGTGATGAATTGTACCAGAAATTGTCCCTGTTGGATCTTTTAGTGTCACTGTTAGCTCACCAAGCGCGTTAGGTGTACAAGTCTTGATTACACTTACAACAAGTTCAAGCTTCCCTTTCACACAATAGTTTTTACATCGCCAAGACAACCGGATTTATGACATCTTCATCATTATGAAGCTTATGAATCGCGCTTAGCCATGGCCCACGGGTAAAATGATCATCCTCCTTGACATCCTCATTTATTTTCCTTACATACTCTTGTGTTGGCACTACACAATATTCGGGGCCACCTTCCCTAATGTCGAATTTTTTTTGCGGAGAATAGCGGCAAGAATACCAGAGGACCGGGTATTATCCTAGTCGGTTGTTTGAAGAGGTTGAAGAACCCCCAACATTATGTTGGGGTGCATATGTTGTGTCCCTTCTTTGGGATGGTGGAACGAATGGTGAGTTGTTGTATCGTTTGGTGTTTCCGGTATTGTTTTGTCGAGACATATTGTGGAGAGTAACCTTCTTTGTAGAGAGTAGAAATGTCAATAATGTTGATATGTGTTTACAAACTTAGAAGTAAATGAGGTTTTATAGGTAAATTTTTATGGTGTTGTCAAATCATGTCGGGATAAAGAAAATATTCTTGTCATATATCGCGTAATAAATTACACATACACGTTAATGTCAATGAATTGTCAAATCTATGTCGGTGTCTGAATACCAACTGTCAAATCCTTGTCATATATAATAAATTACACATACACGTTGATGTAATGGAATTGTCAACACATGCTACCACTAGAATGGCTTTATATAGCTGACCATTTATAGACCAATAATTCATTAACTATTGTAGAGCAATAATTCATTAACTATGTCACTTTTTATATAGTTGACCATTATAGAATCATGTTGCTGAATATGACATTGCTAAAAATGTAGAACATTGATTAGTTAAAAAAAACACAAACAACTTGCATTTAAATAGTTAAAAAAATAGTACAAAAACAAACATTGATAACGGTAAAGACACAAACTAAACGACAATGGTATGATTTGGTTCATTAAGAAGAATTAGTGATTCTTTATATGGGCCAATGAAAAATGAATCACCATTCGCTTCAATACCCATGTTTTGCAACACTTCAGAAGCTTCGTTGTACACTTGTAGCGAGTGAGCAAAATCGCTCGTTGCTCTTAGATTCAACAATTGGTTCGTCATCCTTGGTAAATCCAACTAATTTTACCACATGCTCAATTGGATATGGGATGGTGAATAGCAATACATGATACAATGCCCCATCAATTTCTAACACCCACGCACACATAACTTTGTACCCATCTGCAATGAAACTTCCTGAAATTACGATAGAGTTCCGTAGTTGGGATATATAGAATGGAGGCCCAACCATGCGTCTTATCTCTTCAGGTATGCCTAAGTCTAGAAATTGGTGACTAACCAAATCAAATGAAACAATCACATATCGTTTGTACAAAATACCATCATTAAAATGAAATTTTTCATAACCAAGCCAGAAAATTTTACCACCACTTGCTTGGCGGTACCGTTTTATTCTAATCTCTTCGGCAAACGCTCACTTTCAAGATGGTTCCAGTCTCGAACTCAATGTATACACCGACGTACCATGGCCCCTGACATCGTATAACGGGTAATTAATTTTAAAATGGTTAGGTCTAAATTGTCGGGACGCGTACACCAAAACCAATGACCATTTTTGGTGAATCAGGTTGATTCAAGAAACTAGGGACTAGTACACCTATAGATCTTTTTATTGATGGGTTCCAAATAACAACCATCATATTTGAACCATATGAAAAGCACCAGACGCCTTCAGAAGTAGCAATTGGCTTAAGAGTTGGAAGATGAAGAGTTGTATCTAGGTGCGTGAAAGCTAAACTTCCATTAACTGAAAACATAAAACCTACATTACCTTGCATATATGTTAAATTAAAACAACACATATCTGTATCACGAAAGCCGTAGCTACGGATGAAGTTGGAAAAGTCTATGGAAGACCTCCATCTCTTTGAGACACTACGAAACTGCAGTAAAGACTTAACTGGAAGTCTATTCATGATATCAACTTGAAGGTCGAATGGTATGTTGTCTGACATTTTATTTAGAATGTAAAGAGATAAATTACTGAATGATTTTTGTTAAGCAAATAGATTGACAATGTAAGACTTAAATAGAGTCATTGAGTGGTCAAATCATTTCACATATGTGTCATATTTCGGGTAAAAACTTACATGTACAAGAAATAGTCATGCAGTAGTCAAATCGTTGTCATAGAGTTGTCCCATCTGTGTCATATTTCGGGTAAAAATTTACACGTACAAGAAATAGTCATGGAGTTGTCAAATCGTTGTCATAGAGTTGTCCCATATGTGTCATATTTCGGTAAAATTTACATGTACAAGAAATAGTCATGGAGTAGTCAAATCATTGTCATAGAGTTGTCCCATCTGTGTCATATTTCGGGTAAAAATTTACACGTACAAGAAATAGTCATGGAGTAGTCAAATCGTTGTCATAGAGTTGTCCCATCTGTGTCATATTTCGGGTAAAAATTTACATGTACAAGAAATAGTCATGGAGTAGTCAAATCGTTGTCATAGAGTTGTCCCATTTGTGTCATATTTCGGGTAAAAATTTACACAGCATTGTATGTATATATATATATATATATACAAACCGAAATGTATATCCAAACATAGCAAATTCATATATACATAGCCATGACTTCAGAAATTCAGAAATTCAACTGTTTATTACATTTTGATAATACTCAACGAGGTGTGGTCATGTACACTAATATCACATACTCATGGTTAGTTGAGTTTGTGCGTTCTAAATTCAAGTTGGATCCCAATATTCAACTTAATTTTAAATTTAAGCACCGATCATTTGATTTTCGAATGGATATCAGCTGACGACGACGAATTTAGGTAACTTTTTTTGCGATTACACTTATGCGAATACTGAGGAATGTCTCATCGTATGTGGCTAAAACAACAGTTGGAAGAAACTACATATTTTAGGTCAACCCAAGAAAACGAACGTTTTACAATTTTTAGAAACACCTAACGAAAACACCGGGTCATCACTTTTCAAAACAATGTGTCTTTTTTAAATGATGGCCCATCTCAAAATTTTGAAGCAACTGATTATGAAAATAATGATTCCGGGTATAAAGATGAGCCAAATTTCAAAAACCGGGATCATCATTTGCATTCGATGATGATGCAAACGATGAAGAAAATGATTGTTTTGTTGGTGTAGATGATAAACCAAAACCAGTTCACCATGACTGGAAGAATATTTTTTCATTGATGCCTGATGTTCCAGAAGCACCTATTTTCCACCCGAAACCAATAATTTCAAATCAATATAATAGCGATGCTGACGTTTATGTCGGAAAGTTTTTTCACACAAGAGAAAAGTTAGACGTTGCAATTAGGTTGAAATGTTTACAAGAAGGTTACCAGTTTTTGGTAAGTAGGTCGGAACCAGATAGGTTTTCTTGTAAGTGCTATCATTTTAAAGAATGCAACTGGAGAATTTACGCTTAAACGTGTGGAAAAACAAATGTGTTTCGAAGTTACAATATGATAGATACTCACACGTATCCCAAAACTCAAACATATCCTAACCATCGAAATGCAAATAAAAAGGTTGTTGGTCACATTTTTAGAGATAAATTAAAAGACAATAACCGTGATTTGAAACCGAAAGATATACAAAAGGACATCTTGGCGCAATATAAAATAAATATATCTTATCAACAAGCATGGAGAGGAAAGGATTATGGGTTACAAATGATACGGGGTTCACCGACGGAATCTTTTGAAATGTTACCGTACTATTGTCACAATCTAGAAAAACCAGGAGCACTATCACACGTATCAAGACAAACGAAACACGAGTTTTCGAGATGTTATTCGTTGCCATTGGTGTTTCAGTAAGTATTTACAACTATCACATGCATATTTTTTAAATAAATAAACAAGAAATAATTATTGTAAATTTATTATAACATGTGTTTACAATTATTTTTTGTAGATTCACGTTAGTGCAACATCTCCTCCCTCGCTTATAGTCGACGGGCTCATTTAAAGGGTGTATACAAAGGTACAAACTTGTTAGCAGAGAGGCATGGATGGAAACAACCAAATTGTGCCAATTGCTTACCTGGTATATGCAGAGGGGAGATGGGTGAATGTTGGTCATGGTGGTTTTCCACTAAAGAATGCATAGGTGATAACCGGATTTGGTTATAATATCCGATAGGCATCCTGCCATTGCGTTAGCGACGCAATGAATACCCATTGGCGTTTCATGGTATTTGTTGTCGTCATCTTTTGATGAACATTTCGTTAAAAAGGAAAAAAAAACAAAGGGGCTATATTGGAGCATATGCAAAGCGTATACACCTGAAGAATTTGATAGTCGGATAAATTCTACAGCTATTGAGCCCGAGGCGTACAACAAGTTACTTGAAGCAGATGTGCAAAGATGGTCCAGAGCGTATTGCCCACGCAATCGTTACAATTATTGTACATCAAACAAAGGCGTTGAGTAATGCTTGTACTGTAAAATCAAGGAAGCTTCCAATCACAATGTTGATCGAGCAATATCGATCAATGGTGCAAGATTGGTATTATAAACGGCGACAAGCTGCAGGTGTTTATCTTCCAAAAGAAAATATATTTTTTAAATGGTTTTGTTTACTACAAAGAAACTTATTCACGTCTTTGTGTTCATGCAGCGAAAATGAAGTATGAAATCAGATTGGGTGCCCATAAGGTGGATAGGAGGAAAATAAAAAGCGCAACTTGGAGTGTATATGGGGTTAATGAAAGTCGGTTCCAGGTTTATGATGGGCGATACAATCGTGAAGTGAACTTAGAGAACATGTCATGAATGCAAAATGGCAAACTTTCCGGATACCTTGTGGTCACCTTATTGCTGTTACTAGGTTTTTGAATCAAACAGATTGTGTGCAATTTGTTCAACATTGGTTTAAAAACCAATATACCAGCGACGTATGCTTGAGTCGGTTAATTTTGTGGGAGAGTTTCACGAATGGGATTATCCAAGGTATATACAACCCATCACTCCTCCACGAATGGACAACCCACAACCCGGGTCGGCCAAAAATATCGACCGATATCACGATCTCGGGGTGAGGAACCACAAGTTAAACATTGTGGTAGGTGTGGTGAAGCAGGCCACAAACGTGGGCAATGCAAAAACCATTTGTCTTCCAGCCACTAAAACGGAAAGAATACCCAAAGAAAAAAAAAGTCAGTTAACGAGCAACCTGAAAATACACCTACGGCCAACTCATACCCGACTCAAACACTTGATCACAGCTTCCCTAATTATGACTCATACCCAACGAACCGTCGAACAAAACACATACTCACCACAACCATATGATCAAATGTTTTACACAACAGACCTATATGACCAAGGTCAACCAAGTCATGAACAAAATGATCATCAAAACCATTATCCGAGTTATGACCAATACGACTCCCACCATGCTCGATTTAAATGATCAAAACACTACGGTCATCGAATAATAGTTGGTTTAATTTATTTCGTTTGTAAACTAAGTAGTACCTTTTTATGTTGTTTTCTTACATTGGTTTGATTTTGTAACATATGTCATGTTTATGTTATGCTACTATGTATTTCCACAACCACCTTATTTCAGAAAGTACAAATGGATGATCACCAAAACATAATCATTTACAACGTTGATTTGATAACACAGAATATTTGACTTTTCAAATTTAATCATAAAAAAATGACGTGATAACTCATTCACCTATTAGACAAAGAAATGACTAAGCACCTTTAATCATATATATATAACCACTACTTTGTGGTGGTTTCATTACTCAAATTCAATTGTTACTTCTTTCATTCATCAAATGTCAACATCTAGTACGCCTACATTCAACTTCACTATCAACTTCAACGGAAAGTTTACACTTAACCTAGTAACATATCAAGATGGTTCAAACATGAATATCAATGTTCCATAAATTGATTTTCAGGATATGGTTACTTATCTAAAGAGAAAAATACCAACGAGGGTCAACAATCTATATTACGCATTGCCAGAAAACAAAACGTTGAACGGTCTAAAACCAATTGAAAATGATTATGATATAGATGTTATGTATGACATCGCAAAGGTTGCTGGGAAGCTCCAACTTTTCGCTTCGAGCAACCAATACATTTAAGCACAATTTTGATTCCGGATGATGGTTCTCTAGAAGAATCATTTGTGGTGTAATTTCGAAGAAACAAAACTAAAGCGTGAAGAGCGTGTCCGGTATCTACATGAAATGGTTAAAAGAAAAACAAGCTTGAAGAGCGTGTCCGGTATAAAGTTTGGTACAACAAAAAAACAAAACCTACTACACCGTATACACAAACCATTTTCAGTTTACGTGCACAATAACGGTCAATTGGTTTGCATTGGCGGAAAACCACAATATGTAAATGGTTGGAAGATGAACATCAGTATTCCGAGAATGAAGCTAGAAGAAATGAAGCAATATCTGTTAAACATCGTTGACGGGAAGATTCATGCTCTTTATTATGAAGTACCACACTTTGGCATTACAAGCACCGTCAAACTAAGAAACAACTATGATATGCATGTTATGTTTGACATTTCAGCAGCACAAGGCAACTTGGAAATTTACATTGACCATGTGGGTGTCGATTTTGTTATTGCAAATTATATATGCCCAAATGCTACCTTGGCAAAAATAATGGATCGTGTGATAAAAGACTACACAAGTGACAACGAAGACGAAAAAAGCACGTAACAGAATCGATGACACATTTGATCAAATGGTTGAATGGGCGAACAAGAACACTTTCGAATGAGGAAGCTAAAGCAACTGAACGTCGTCATAAAGCCATATGGAATAATCGTTCGTATTCATAATCATATGACTGAATCAGTGTCATGTATTCTTTAAGATTGTCTTATTTGTATTATTTTCATTATCAATGTTGGAATGAATGTTAGCATATGTATTCAAATTACATTTATTCAACTAAAAGTACAAACGTTCATTCGAAAGACAAACCACATAAGATAAAAACATAAACACAATCTTCTTATTTGTTGGATTGAACAACAAACATCTGTGCCACTCCATCATAGCGGTAGAAGCACATTCAATGAAAAACATTACCTCGTCATCTTCAGTAATATCAATACGATAGTCAAATGAAGGCAACTTACAAGACAAATAAATCGGAAGATTTGGATCTAACTTGAATTTCTTCACCACCAAACCAAGTAACCCTGAGTACGTCATTTCATTATACATAATTACACCTCGATGCTGATCATCAAAATGTAATACACACTTGAACTTCTTAATATTTGAATTCATGGCTACCCTAGAGAGAAATAATAAATCTATGTTTATTTCAATTCTAAGGTAGGCTATAAGGTAGGTTATAAATGACAATGTCGATATGACAACTCACTGACAATGTCGTATATGCTTTCAAATTTACACGAAATATGACATTTTTAAGAACTAACATTGATTTGACAAATCACTGACAATGTCGTGTATGCTTACAATTTTATACGAAATATGACATTTTTAAGTACGAACATTGATATGACAACTCACTGACAATGTCGGTTGTCGCTTACAATTTAACACGAAATATGACATTGACATGACTAATCAATGACTTTCATATGAACTCCTTTTACAATTTTGTAAATGCTTCCAGAATGTTTTCAAGTACGTACTTTTTTAGTTCTACACACAAGATAAATTAAAAACCGTATATCTAACCATTCACATATATTTAAGTACGTACTTTTTTCCCATCATTTTAAAAAAACTATGAAAAAATTTAATGTTTAAAGGATTTGTATACTACACAAGTGAAAATACATTAACCATTATATTGAAAAGATTTTATGTGTGAGATATAGATATGTGTTTCTAAGATGTGTTTCTAAGTCTATACATATAGAAATTCTATTGTAATTCACCATGTAAACAAAACCCTAAAACATGTGTCGTTGAAAACCCTAAAACATGTTGTGTACAGGGTATTATATTACACGACATTGTCTAGGGCTTGAAATGAGAATGCAAAATATGTGTGTCGTGTATTTCCAGCCTTTGTCTTTTCCCATCTCGTGTATTTTCTTGAATGGTACCCGACATGCCCCTAAACTTTGTCCAATTATTGACCCATGTCGTGTATTTTATTGAATGGTACCCGACATGCCCCTAAAGATTGACCCATGTCGTGTATGTTTTCACCATGTCGTGTATGTTTTTCACACTAGATGAGATTGGTAAAAATAAAAAAAAGACATGTCGTGTATAGACGTCCTTTTGTACCCGACATGCTACAAATTTATTTGCAACAATCATTTGTGGCCATACACGTCCATGTCGTGTATATAGTGAAAATATATACCCGACATGGATGGGTATTTTTGATATTGAGAAGAAAGATGGGTAAATACAGACACGGTATTATGATTTTGGGTAGTCAGTAATTTTCACATAAATTGATTCATCAACTCCAAAAGCAATAATAAAATCGTTCATATAACACCAAAATCATCAAAAACTAATCAAAATCAGCAAAGTTGGTCGGATTTCAGATATGTCGTTGGAACCATGGCCATATTTCAAAGGGGAAGAACCATGGTCGGATTCCAGTGAACTCAATATCAACAATACATGGCTTCGAGTTTGAAAATAATAGTATGTATTAGTTGACGTGTATCATTAGAAATGGTAGGTTGGAGGTTCCGACGGGTTTGCCATCACTTTTGCGAAGTTCGTCTGTTTGTGGCTCTTTTTTTTTTTTCTTTTGTTTTCTTTTTCATCCCAGATTTCAAAGTTGTTTTCTGTTTGTGGCTCCACCATTTATAAGCAATTTCAATAGAGGCGATGAGAAGAAGACGAAGCCTTCTAACGAAGAGGATGAAGTCAACAAACAAATGCCATAACCAATTAGCATTTTTCAATAAAAATATCATTTATTTATAAAATTAAATGTGTTAAAAAACTTAATTTGTCACTAAAAATATGTCATAATAATTAGTTATGTCACTACAAACGTATTAAAAAAAATGTGTCACCAAATATGTATCAAGAAATTAGTGTCACATTACAAATGTGTCAAAAAACAAAATAGTGTGTCACTATATATGTATAAAAGAAATTGGTGTGTTAAAAAAAATTGTGTCACTACATATGTGTCAAAGATGCCCATGTTGGTAATGCTTATTCTCTGGCTAAAAGTCACACTGGTAGTTTCGTGTTCATTGGAGGACAAGATGGAGCTATACATATGTTTGAGATTAGATGTAATTCTTTGCGCCAGGTGGCAACGTGGGGTCCTCATTCTAATCCTGTATATTCGCTTTCGTTTGAGTTTCCATGGCTAGTTTCTGCTTCGAGTGATGGAAAGCTTTCACTCATTGATGTTAGGAAGCTTTTGAAGAACATTCAACGTTCTTCAATAAAATTAAATAGAAATAGCAAAAATGTGGAACCTCCACAAAGAATGCTACATGGGTCTGGTGGGAGTTTGTTTTGTGTAGGCATTGGTGCTGACCATGTCATATGTGGAGGGGAAGAGGGTACAATTAGGATTTGGAATTTTTCACAAACTTTTGAAATGGCGAAACGAGTATCTGCTCCAAAAGCTTTACGTTATGAGAATCAAATGAGGTGCCGTAAGCTTCAGAATGAGATGGATAGTAAAGGTAAAGGTAGTCGAGCTGATCAGTGTTCGGTTGCTGCTAAGAGCCAGATGAGTGGTGAGAGGAATCGGGTGTGGTATAACAAGCGTGGTTTGGCTCACAAGGTCAAAGGTTGACTCCATGGTTTAGAGGCTGGCTCTCTGGTTAAAGCTGTTACATCCAAGCGCTATCCTGTTGTTTTATATACACCATTTCCCTGGTTAAACATTTAGCCATATGTTTTTAGGAAAACTATTTCTTTATAATTACATTTTGTTGGTATTCAAAAAAACATATGTGTCAAAGAAAATTTGAGTGAAAAACATAGTGTGTCACTATAAATGTACTAAATTTAGTGTGTCAAGTGTGCTAAAATTTTAGTGTGTCATTATATATGTATTAAGAAATTTAGTGTCATACTACAAATGTGTCAAAAAAAAATGCGTCACTATATATGTATAAAAAAACTAATGCGTCGATACTAATTTAATACTCCCCCGGTCCCATATTGACTGTCCACTTTGAATTTTCTAGGTCTTTCATTTCTAACTTTGACCTTACATATTTTTAATTGTGTTATATAATACTTGATGCAAAATATATTAATAGATTGAGTTTTAAATGTATTTTTTATTGGTATAATTTTTATTAAATATTATATAACACAAATAAAAATATTTAAGGTCAAAGTTAAGAAAGAAAGACTTGAAAAGTTAAAACATAACAATTAATATGGGACGAAGGTAGTATATATAAAAAAACTGGCGCGTAGATACTAATTTAATAGTTATGAGACATGTATCACTCGAAAGCACTGACGTTCATATAATAGGTTGAACATATTACATAGAAAATAATAAATATAAATAATAAAAAGAATCGACGTTCATATAATGGGTTCAACATATTACATAGAAAATAATAAATAAAAATAAAAAGAAAACAAGATTCGTATTTTTTGCTGTAACCAAAACTCTGGATCTTTTATTTGTTTGCATAAATGCCATTAATCACATTAATTAAATTGGTACATAATGCGACTAGTTTTTCATTTTATTACAACTAAGCCACTCATCTAATTATATTTAATTTTGATCCATCAAACTTGATCTAATGATCCACAAGTGTGTCTATTATTTTTTACTTTAAGGTGTATACCACAATAACGGCATAACGCTCCCTTATATATATATATATATATATATATATATATATATATATATATATATATATATAGATTAGTGGTCAAAGTTGAATAATATTTAACCACTAATATTTTATTTGTGTTATATAATATTTGACCACTAATCTATATATATATATATATATATATATATATATATATAGAATCCGGATCGATTGAAAAGATTTTTATTTTGAGAAGATTGAGAAGGTTTTCAAAAGCGATAGATTTTTAACTTTGATTCATGTTTTTCAAGCGTAAAACTCATTTTAATGTGATTAAAATTCAAAATGTGTAAATTTTTTTTTGAATCAATGTTAAAAATCTCTCGATTTTGCGATATATGTAGAATACTGAATCATCTACACAAATTTAATGAATCATCATCATAACTCGATTTTAACAATGATTTGTGAATCAAATTTGTGATTTATAGATTCGATTCACCATAAAATGATGTTTACTTGTGAATCAAATAAAAAACATGAATCAAATTGCTCAAACAAAGATTTCGCAATCTTCTTAAAATAAAAACCTTCTCAATGGAATCGGAGCCTATATATATATATATATATATACATATATATATATATATGTGTGTGTGTGTGTGTGTGTGTGTCTATATATATATATGTATATATATGTGTGTGTGTGTGTGTGTGTATATATATATATATATATATATATATATATATATATATATATAAGTTTGGGTTATTATGAAAAGTTTCTTAGAATGAAAAGAATATGAAGCCACCACAATGTGTCATGTGTCCCATCTCCACCCCTCATTTTTTTTACTCTCAAGGGCGTTTTTATCATTTTATCACAAAATGAAAAGTATATAACGTTTTTTTCTTTTTAGTTTTTCACGCTTCTTCTTCTTATCTCTCTGACCTATCTCCTCGCTTCTTCTCTGGTGTCCTCTGAAACCGTCATTTTCCTGTTACCACCGTGATCTCCACCGTGATCACCACCGTGATCATCACCGTGATCAGCGTTCTCCACAACAATGAATAACGATTGTTTATCATCAAGCAATAACGATTGTTCATCTTCAAGCAATAATGTGTCTTCATCATCAACAACTAGTTCAGTATCAATGAATGTTGATAGTAAGATTTTAATTTTTTGTTTTTTATAGTTTTGCTTTATATTATTTTAATTTAATTCTGATATGCTTTCTCTTATTATGTTAATGATTTTTAATTGATGATTATGATTACTAGACATACGAGTAGTTTCAGTTGATAGATGTGTACATGAATCATGCACAATAGGTGTTTGATGTTTAGTAACAAGTATGATGCAGTTGATATATAATTATCTTTGCAGTAGATACATATGAGTATGATTACTAGAGTTTTAGGAGTAGTTTCAGTTGATATATAAGTATCTTTGCAGTAGTGTTTGATGACTAGTATAAATATGTTATTGTATAAATTTTTTGAGGAGGTTTTGTTTGTGGATCTGCTGTGCGTTAATGACATACGAAACCCTAATTTTTTAGGGTTTCGTTTTACTAGCGATTCTGTATGATCGATGTGGGTTTGATCGTATGGATTTACTTGTCCTATCTTGTTGTACGATCTTTGTTGTTTGGGATTGACATGCTTCATGGATAATTGATACCCTCCTTTGGGTTTTGGTTTTATTCGGTGGCAGAATGTAACCCTTGTGGTTTATGATCTTGCAAGTCGATTCTGGTTCGTGGCTCATGAAAGGGGTTTCTTGATGTTGAGGTTCCTCATTGTTACGTGGGTTTGGGAGAGTGGAAGTTTTGGATGTCGTGTGGTGGTCGTTTACGCTTGTTATCTTCCCGATCACTTGTTCTTGCAGATTTGATCGTGCTTTGGAAGTTAGGGTTTGTGGAACCCTTGATTTAGTATATGGCAGTGTATGTCTATGGTAGATGTTTTCACATTGGTTCATGCTGATTTATGTTACTTTTGATAGATGATGTGCTTCTAATCGTACCATAGTTTCAAGTGTGGCAAACATGTATCGTTGCTTGGTTTTCCTCATGATCATGTGAGCCGCGGTGGTGTATGCATGGCTGACCAATCATGATTTGGTGTCGAATTCATATCTAATGGATTATAATTTGATTGGTGTAATTCATGTTGTTGATGGAAGTTAAGTTTTGGGGGCTCTTGTTCAAAACCCCAATCACACAATCACGGATATGTTGCATTCTCATTCATTCTGGCGTCTCGTGATTGTCTATCATGGAAGTTAGGGTTTGGGAAACCATATGTTCATCTGTTAATGGTCATCATCTCATGATTGATGATCCATGAGTGGGCAAGTTGGAGGATTCTTCATAGAAGTAGGTGGACCGCCAAAGTGATTTAGAAGGCTCAAGTACATGTCTTGAGTAGTATTGTAATGTTTTATTTACTTTTGTCATTTTTGATAGGTTCATTTTTGTAAGTTATAAGAATGGTGTGTCATTCTTATATTAAAGTCTGTAAGTGTCCTAAGGGACTGAGATGAGGGACTCACTCTCATCCGTTGTACTTCAATTTTTTGGTTAATATACTTTACCAGGGTGTAGGATTACTCCCCTTTACCCAAAAAAGACTAGTATAAGTATGTTGCAGTAGTGTTTTATGAATAGTATAAATATGAGTATGATAATTAGAGTTTTAGGAGTTGGTTGCAGTAGATACATGTGTCTACGAAACATTAACTCAAAGTGTTTGATGACTAGTTATAAGGTTATGATGCAGTACATATAGGAGTATGATGCAGTAGTTTTAAAACTATGATGAATAGATATATAAGTATGATGTAGTAGTTTGTTCAGTAGATTATAAGATTATGATGCAGTAGTTTTAAGACTAGTTATAATATTATGATGCAGTAGATATAGGATTATGATTACTAGATAGTATTATTCAGTTTTGATTAGTTTTTTGATTTTTGATTGTTAACTGTTATAACCTTTCTATTGTAATGCAGTATATATAAAACTATGATGCAGTTATTGTGTTATTACTTTTTGTATTTTAAATTTAAGTCATTATTCCTAATAATTAGGTTTTTGTGAAATTTGATGAAGTTTAAAGTCTGATTGAATATGTTGATAGATTAATTGTTTTGTAGAATAAGGTTTTGTGAAAGCAAAATTAGTAGTTAGTAGTTTGTTCAGTTACAACTAGTAATAAAAATTTAAATGGCATAATGATGAACTAGGTTAATATCATTACTTCATTAGAAATACTGCATCACTTCATTAAAACTATTGCATCACTTCATTACAATAATTGCATTAGTAGCACACAAACGCACACACAAATACTTTTCAACAACTAAGACGCTTTACACATAACCTAACCTAAACTCATGTGCCATAGAAAAGTCTCTACTGCATTAATACAATAAAACAACTGCATCGATAGCACATAAACACACACAAAAACAGTTTTTGACAACTAAAAAACTAAAAACATACAAAGACCATCATCATAAACTACTTTTTAGTACCAGAGCTCTCTCCCTTTCTTTTCTTCTTTTCATTGAGTCGTTGAAATAGAATTTCAAGACTACTAATCCTGTTTTTCAAATTATAAACATCTTCAAACCTTGTAGCATTATCCACTTGTTTCTCAACATCATTTTTATCCTCCTCCTCACTTTCTTTGCACCACCTCACTTTGCTGCATCACCTCACTTTGAACCTCTTCCTCCGCCTCATTTTAACGCTCCTCCTTATTTTGCTGCACCACCTCACTTTCAGCCTCCTCCTCATTCTCTTGATCTTCCTCATCCTCATCTTCTTCCTCCTCTACCCAATTAAGTCCAAAAATCTCATCCCAGTAGAAGTCTTGGTTCCGCAGCCAATTAAGGATACTTGTCCTCATCTACACATTCAATTGCATATACGAACCATATTCTGCAATCGGTTCATCCCTAAAAGCATCTAATACTGCGTCAAAAAGCAAATAGTTGTTTAAGACGAACTCATACTCTTCTTTATCATTTTGAAAGTTTCCATTTGGTTTTGCTCTTGTTCTTGAGTGAGAATAAGAGAGCAGAAAGTGAGGGGGTGTAGGAATGAAATGAAAAAGTAAAAAACTGGGAAAGTTTTATGTAGTAGGATAGGGATAGAGAGTAGATAAAATAAAGTATCTTTACACTGTCTTTGTACTTGAGTGAGAATAAAATACTGTCACAAAGTAAATGATATAAGCAGTAATCAGAATCTTATCTTCAAATACTGTGACTAAGTAAATGATATAAGCAAGTAATAAGAATCTTAAAATACTGTCACAAAGAATCTTATCTTTTTTTATCTTTACACTGTGCTGCAGTTGATATAAGCATTAATAAGAAGTATTTAAAAGTATTAAATATTTAAACATGTCTTGAGTAATTTTGAAACATTTTACACAAGGTTTTTGATGAACTTGTGCTTTATAATTTGGATGTTCAGACATTTAAATGGCAATGTTTAGATTCTGTGAACTTGTGTGTTTGAATTGATATTCATTAAAGTGGTTAGGGACTGAGCAGATTGGACTGAAATCGGTTAAAAGTGTAGTGACACAAAATTTTGTAACTAGTGTAGCGAATATAAATTTATGTGATTGCTAATGCTAACTGAAAACGGTAGTGTCATTTTGTAATTTAAATAATAGTATCGCTAGTAGATATTGGAGTATTTTGCACTAGTAGATATGTTTTTAATTTTGAGATTTTTATTTCATAGTAATGATTTTTTATATGTGATGCACTGTTTTTAAAGACTTTGATGCACTAATTTTATTACATTCTTTGTGTTAGACATACAGGTGCAGATGTTGAAACTGTTCGAGTTAGAGATCATGTTGGTTTTTATGTTTGTGGCAAAGATGGAACCAGGACTTGGTATTCTGATTGTCTTGAAAATCCTATAAAAGGATGACAATTTATTTCAGTTGATCAGGCCTATAATTTTTATGTGGCGTATGGTAAAAAGGGCAGTTTTGACTGTAGAAGAGGTGCCCAGTACAAGGCAAAAGGTTTTTCAGATGCAACGTTGAAGTATTTCTATTGTTCTAGACAAGGGTTAAATCCAGATTGTAACGGTAAATCTGGTGATAGTAATGCTGATAATTGTGGAAAACTAGAAGGGGGGGTTGAATAGTTTTACCGATTAAAACTTTGTTTTAAACTATTTGGATCGACTTATGTCAATCTATTTAATGTGTGTGTTGGATGATGATAAATAAGCATATAAATAAGTAATGCAAAGATAAAGAGTAAGGAACAAAAAACCACGACACGAGTATTTATAGTGGTTCGGCTACAAGGACACCTTCCTTGTCCTACTCCACTCCCCGAGTTCCCCACTCGATAGTTCGTAAGCACTACACAACACAAGCTCCTTAATGTGGCGGAGAAGCCTTCACTACGTCGCCTACTCTTTATCCGGTACAAGGCTAGACACCGAGTTTTTCGACGAGGTAGAACCAAACCTATCACAACGTCGCCTACACTTTATCCGGTTCAAGGCTAGATACCGAGTTCCATTACAAAAAAGGAACTACTACCCAACACTACACCACTACACGACTACCCAAAAGGAGACACGCTCCTTATTACAACATCATAAGGATATCAATATCCTTTAACCAAAACTAACTATCTTATACATCGATGCACCATATCGAATATACTCCCTTGGCATCTTTCATTAATGCCTTCGACACGATCCTTCGACACCTTTCACTAATTCCTTCAACACGACCCTTCGGTACCTTTCACTAATGCCTTTAACACAACACTTAAGTGGTCTTGATGATGACAAAGCTTAGCAACTCATGACCTTGAGCTTGCACGTCTTCAAGAGGTGGTGATCTAGCCTTTAAGATGAACCTATAGAATCACACAAACACAAAACTACATAGAAAGATCCTTTAGATCTGAGGTTAGAGATATTACAATACTAAGAGAGCGTATGTGTAAAAGGGGTGAGTAGCAAGTGAGAAATGGCTCACTATTTATAGGCAAAATTCTCTACTGTTCCACGGTTCCCAAGGATCCCTCCCCAGAGGGATCCGGCAGCTGGGTCAGCTTAAGTCCGGATTTTGGGTTGCAAACCGGGTTATGGGTTATGGGTTATGAACCATGGGTTATGGGTAATGAATTATGGATACCCAACAAGATGCAATGTATTTAGACATTGGGTCATGGGTCTTGGGTCATGGATCATGGATAATACCCAACATGACTTCATGCATGATGTCATGCAATGGGTCATGGGTTATGGATCAAGCTCCATGGGTATGGGTCATAGATTTTGGGTTTTACCCAACAACATTCATTGTACCTAGTCAATAGGTAAATGACTTAGATTTTTACCCATTACATTACCCATTACAATATATATATATATATATATATATATATATATATATATATATATATATATGTGTGTGTGTGTGTGTGTGTGTGTGTGTGTGTGTGTGTGTGCGCGCACATTTCCATATTATATAAACACTAGTTGTTATACATATGCATTTCTATAAGATGTAAACAATATTACTTGTTTAGTGTTTTATACGAAAATGTAAGTGTGTTAGTAACCTATTGGCTCAAACCATTTACGTATTTTATTTGTTTCGTTAAAATGATTTTACGTTTGTTATCGACAAAACATTAGAAGATCGTAAAATATAAATAAACGTTTTTATGGCTTATTGGTATTAACAATCTCCCCCTTTTTGTTGATGACAAAACATAAGATTATTTTAAGGAAAAACCTAAAATTCGTAAAAGTTTGAATTGGAGTTTTTACTCTCTTCTCCCCCTTTTTTCGAAACAAAAAGAGCGTCGAAAAGAAACTAACACATTGTTTTGAGAAAAACATGTGAAAAGTAATAGTATAAAAAATGGAGAGTAAGAGAGGAAAGGGATTTGCGTCTTAGCTCCCCCTTGACGGATGCTTCTCTTTGTTGAGGGCGTCAAGTGATTAGAAAGACTAAGTGAGTGTGTTTCAATTATGTTTGCAAATGGTTTCATCTTTTGACGAAATGCTCCCCCTTGACGAGTGCTCCCTTTTGAGGAGGACGTCAAGTAGTAAAGAAATCCTAAATGAAATATTGCAAGCGTTTTTGCAATAGCTTTGCTTTGACACAAAGCTCCCCCTTGTTGAGTGTGTCAAAGTATTCATGTGTATTTTGAAAATCTATAAAACCAAGGTTAGAAAGCAAGTATATGATGCATAATTTCCTGCAAATGAGACTCAAATTAGTAAAGAAAAAATGCTTCTGTTGCACGGATCCCACGGTTCTTCCTTGGGAGGGATCCATCTAGGCAAAAATGATGGATCCGTATTTCTGCATTCTCATGATAGCAATGTGGGTGTAAAATGTGATATTAACATCAACAAGAGTTATGTATTGTAGCATCAAACATATTTACATAACCAAACAGCATACAACATGTAATATCATGTAATAAAACGAGAGAAATGATGTACATAACTCTAAAACTAAGAAAATGATTCAAACAAGAAGTATGTGTCCTATCAAATCTAAGTTATGCCTAAGATGAGAACACCACTTGAATTCCTATGTTTAAAGATGTTTAGATTTGTTGACCTCATCGAAACGTTCGAGGAGGTGATAAAACATGAAACGTAGCTCGTCACGTACTTCATGTACTAAACCTTCAACATGTTGACAATGATAGCAATCTTTGTCATGGCTAGGGAATGGTGGTGGTAGGAATGGAGTGATTTGAGGTGGAAGATTGGATGAAGAAGGTGGAGGTACCACAAAAGGTGGATGGATTTGTGGAGGCTCATTTGGAGGTGGTTCAACCAAGGATGAAGGTGGTGGAATATGTGTTAAGGATGGTGGTAAGAGGTATCTACTTCCATGTGATCCGGTTGTTGATTTTGTTGATTCTTCATAATCCAAAATTGATTATTTGAGGGTGATGGAGAAAAGGATACGGGTGCTAGTGTTGTTTCAACACCAAAGTTTTATTGTTGCGCTATTTTCTCAATTGAGGAAAATGTTGGCAATGGTGGTGGATGAGATGGCCTAGAAGGCAAGGCCTCTAAGTTGCAGAGGTGTGAAGATGAGAGTGGAGTGGTGAAGGAGATAACTCTAGGTACTAGAGGTGATAGTTTAGTGGAAGTAGGGGTGTTTGGTTTAGGAGGTATGATAGTGTTTGGCAAGGGTTGTTTTGTGGGAACAATCGTTTTGGGAATTGGTTTGATTGGTAGAGTTGGTTGTGAGGGAATTCTAGTGTTTGAGTTTTTAACGGGTGATGATTCGGTTGAAGAGATTTCGTGAATAACCCGAGCAAGTTTCTTGGGAGGTCCTTAAGTGGATGAGTTAACACTAGGGACTTTCCTTATGGTGAAGTGGTGGAAAGGGAAGGTGTGAAAAGATATTTTAGCTACTGAGAATAAGTCTGTGAATTGTGATTTGGAGGTTCTAATAAGGAGGTTTAAAAGGGGAAAGGATTGGTAAGTAAATTAAAGCTTAAACCACTAAAATCCTTCAAATTGCAATGATTTGCATCCATAAGAGTCAACTACAGAGTTTCACTGATCTAGGAAGTCAATTAAGACAAGGTGGAGTGTTCAAGTTAACAAGGAGAGCTTAAAATGATTGTTTTAGCTTTATCTGTACAGGCGGTTCCAACGGTTCCCTCAAATAAGGGATCCGTCTAGGCTAAACCTACGGATCCGGCTCTCAGCAGACAAGGAAAGGGAAGATGATGTTTTGTAAGGTCTAGTACCTACACATCTTGAGTATTTCAGTCTTCTCAGGTGTCTTAAATGATATGAGACTTAAATGATCAAGTGAAATGAGTGAGGGTAGCTAATGATTGTCTTTTATGGAAAGAAATGGGGTTTTTATTACATTAATCATATATGCACATTTCCATACTATGTAAACACTAGTTGTTATACATATACATTTCTATAAGATGTAAACAATATTACTTGTTTAGTGTTTTATATGAAAATGTAAGTGCATTAGTAACCTATTGGCTCAAACCATTTACGTATTTTATTTTTTCGTTAAAATGATTTTACGTTTGTTATCGAAAAAACATTAGAAGATCGTAAAATATAAATAAACGTCTTTATGGCTTATTTGTATTAAAAATAATGATATAAGTGAACAAAGTGAAATCAGTGATGATTCTCATAGGTTTGGTGATATTAAGAAAAAGCAAACCAGGTAGAGGACTTCGTTTAGGTGTGGTTGTTTAGCATCACTTACAATTAAGAAAATAGAAAACATTTATGAAGTTACTAATTTTGTTGATGGAAATAACCACCCCCTAGTATCTGAAAAAGATATGATTTTTTGAAGAATTCAAGAAATATGGGTTATACAAAGCAGCATTTTCTTTATCAAGTTTCAAATGCAAATTTTGGTCCTGCTGTTGGGTTTAGATTGATTAAACAAGTCTACGGTGGCTTTGACAGAGTTGGTACAACAGTTATTGATTGTAAGAATCAGAAGAAGAGAATTAGTGTTTTTATTGGGGATCGACATGCTCAAATGGCTATTGAGAAGTTCTTTGAGTCGAAAACTTTATTCTCCTGGTTTCTATGTCAATTATTATAAAGGTGATGCATATGCTCTGTACTTCATTGAACTTTTAATATCTAGTGCATCATAGTTACTTTTTAGGTGCATCACATTTTATTTATTTGGTGCATCAGAGTGTCAATATATGGGGCATCACATTATTAAAGTTCATTTTAGATTATATAGTTTTAGTTTCTAACATATTTATATTTTTGGTTTAGGTGATGATGATCGGTTGGTTAGGCTTTTTTGGGCTGATGAATAAGCTATTAAAGAGTATGCTTCTTTTGGTGATATAGTTTCTTTTGATGCGACAATTCGATCAAACAAGTATAATCTTTTGCTTATGATAAAAATTAGTTTAAATATTTTTCTATTTTAGATTCTGATCAAATAAGTATAATTTTTTTATAGGTATCAGATGGTATTTGTTCCGTTCTTGGTATCAACCATCATAACCGTTGCCTTACATTTGCCTCAGGTTCGCTTGCTGATGAGAGTGCCGATGATTAAATATGGTTACTTGATCAATTCAAAGAAGCTTTTGGGAAAGATCCAGATGTTGTTATTACTGATCAAGATCCATCAATGAAAATTACTATTGAAGAGTGCTTCCCAAATACGAGGCATCATTTGTGTATGTGGCATATAATGCAGAAACTGACTACAAAGGTATTTTTTTATATCCATGTTTATGATGCACTTGATTTAAAATTCTAATGCAATTAATTTTTTTATATTTCATTCCAATGTTGCCTAAGATGCACTAATATTTTACAAAATGATGTAGTGGAAATTTATATTAACATTTGTCTGTTTTTATAGGTTGGTCATGCGCTTTGTAATAGGACAAATTTTAAACAACGCATTTGCGATATTGTGTGGACAGACCAAATATTGCCGAAAGTATTTGAGAGAGAGTGGGATAGGATGATTAATGATTTTGAACTATCTGATAACAAATGGTTAGGTGATACGTTTAATATGAGGGAAAGATAGATACATGCGTATTTACGTGATGTGCATATGGCAGGACTTATGCGTACTACTTCAAGATCAGAAAGTGAGAACTATTATTTTGGTAAATGGACCAGCCCTCACCTTACCCTAGTTGAATTCTTAAGTCATTACCATACTGCTATTGAGTATCAAAGGTACATTGAGCGTAAGAATGACCACGATTCAAGATATAAAACTCCAGAATTCAAAACAGATCTTCCTATGGAGAAAGAAGCATGTAAGCTATATACTAGGACACTATTCTTTGACATGCAGGATGAGATATTTGCTTCTTATAAGTATTGTATTGGAATGAGTGTTGTTCAAGCTGAGAATATGGAGAAATATGCAATTCGTGATAGTGAGTTTGGGAATGGAAAGAGTGGTGTCAATGATTTTCTTTGTTTATCAAGTATGTAACAGATATATTATATACTGTAATGCACTAGTAATTAACATTGTGATGCACTAGTAACAGTAATATTATATATTGTAATGCACTAGTAATTAACATTGTGATGTAGTATTTTTATACACTTTAATGCACTAGTATTTTTCTGAACTTTTATGTACTAGTATTTTTTTATTTTCTTAATTTAAAAAATTTAGAGCATCACCTATTTGAGTAAATCATAGCGTCATATCTAGTGCATCTCATTATCTTAATTTATTGTATCACATTTTAAATATATCTTGATTTGTTTTCATTTATTTTTTGTAGGTTGACTTTTGTAAGTCTGAGATGATTGTTCAATGTAGTTGTAATCGGTATAAGTCGTATGGGCTTTTATGTCGTCATGCATTCTATGTTCTAAGGATGAACAATGTCAAGGAGTTTCCTCAAAAGTACTTAAAAAAAGGTGGTTAAAGAATACCAAACCTTCAATATCTGCTCTTCCAAGAATAATTGGTGCATCAGATTCAGTACGGAATGAAGTTTTAGATATGTACAAGATTTTTGAATCTACTGTTTATCGTTTGGTACATGATTTGAGCAAGATGCCTATATACAAAGACAAGTTGAAAGAGTTATTGAATCAAGCTGTAATTGATATTCCAACAGTTCCAAAGTTTGATGGGAAAGCTGTGATGATTTCTATGCTAGGTGTGAAAGAGCCTGAAAAAAAGTTATTAAACAATCCAGGCAAGATTAAAACTAAAGGAACTGGTTGTTTTTCAAGGTTTAAGCCTATAGCTGAAGTAACTTCTGAAGAACTATCAAAGAGAAGGGCATGTGGGGTATGCGGACAGAAGGAAGGCCATAATTCCAGGACTTGTACAAGGCAAATGGCAGAAACTCCACCATCAAATAAAAAAAGCAACAAGAACAACTAAGAAGAGATGGTTTGAGACAATCTACACGCAAAAATTGAGTTTTCTTTTATATATTGAAAGTACACGTAAATCATGAGTATTCTTTTTCTTTTTTCTTTTTTTTTTTCTTTTTTTTTCTTGTTTTACAAATAAAGAACTTTGAAGAATTGTAAAGAAAGAAAGGTATAGCATACAGTTTTAATGGAAGATTATATTAGTTACAATATTTTTTTGGTGTTTATCATTATGCAGTAAATTTTACTTTGGGATGCAATAGATTTTACACTATGATGCAATAGGTTTTAAATTATAATGCACTATGCATATGTTAATACAAATAAGCCATAAAAACGTTTATTTATATTTTACGATCTTTAACGTAAAATCATTTTAACGAAACAAATAAAAAACATAAATAGTTTGAGCCAATAGTTTTCTAACACACTTACGCTTTCACATAAAACACTAAAACAAGTATAAGTGATTTTATGATTTAGCAATACATATGTACAACAACTAGTGTTTACATATTTGGGTAAAAATATACTTAACTAGTATATACTAAAATGGGTAAAAACTAACAAATGGTATTGACCCACAACCCATGGTTTTATCCATACCACTTGACTAAGTACATTGCATCCATGAGATACATTGTATCTTGTAAAAGACCCATGGATCAACCCATAACCCATGACCCATGACCCATAACCAAAATACCCATGGGTACAGAGGAGCGTCCCACGGATCCCTAGCTTTACGCTAGACGGATCCCTTGTAGGAGGGATCCGTGGGATCCGGGGAACAGTAGACATTTTCCTCTATGAATAGTGAGCCATTTCTTCATTGTTTCTCACCCCTTTCTAACATACTTTCTCCCTGAGTTAAAAACTCTCTAACCCCAAATCCAAGTGATCTATGTTTGTAGTATTGTTTTTGTGTGATTCTCTAGGTTCCTCTTAAAGGCGATATTACCACCTTTGAAGTCAAGGAAGCTCAAGTCCATGAGTTGCCATGCTTCCTCATCATCAAGACTACTGAAGTCCTCTTGTTGATGATTCTTTTCTTTCTTATAAGAAGTGTAGTGTTGAAGACATAAGTGAAAGATGTCTCAAGTATCAAGACGAAGACATTAGTGAAAGGTGTTGATCGTCCAGATTGTAGGCATTAGTTAAGGGTGCCTAGAAGTCAAGACACAAGACATTAGTGAAGGGTGTCTTAAAGATCTAGTTAAAGGCATTAGTGAAAGGTGCCTTAGATGTACATTCGATATGGTGTGTTTCGATGTACAAGATAGATTAGTACTAGATCCAAGGATATTGATATCTTTGATGATGTTGTAATAAGGAGTTGGTCTTCTTTGGGATTAGTCGTTGGGTAGTAGTTCCTCCATTGCAATGAAACTAGGTACTTAGCCTAGTACCTAATAAAGGGTAGGCGACGTTGTGGTAGGTGTGGTTCACCTTGGTGTGAAAGAACTAGGTACTTAGCCTAGTACCTGATAAAGGGTAGGCAACGTTGTGTAGGTGTGGTTCACCTTGGTGTGTAAGAACCCGGTGGTTAGCCTAGTACCGGAAAAAGAGTAGGCAACGTTGTGAAGGCTTCTCCGCCATAAGGAGTTGGTGTCGTGTAGTGATTACGAACTCTCGAGTAGGTGACTCGGAGAGTGGAGTAGGGCAATGAAGGTGTCCTTGTAGCCGAACCACTATAAATACTCGCGTTGTGGTTTTGTGCTTCTTACTCTTATCTTTTCATTACATACTTTTATATGTTTGTTTATCAACATCCAACACACACATCTAAATAGATTGACATAAGTCGATCTAAATATTTAAAAGGAAGTTTTAAATTGGTAAAACTATTCAACCCCCCTTCTAGTTTTCCACAATTGGCATCAGGGCTTCGTTACCAAGTTTCTTGAAGTATATTGTACTTTAAAAACTTGATACGATCCATGGTTAATTAAAAAATACAAAGAAGGTTTTTTATAAAAACAAACACCTTGTCTTTTAAAACTCCAAGTTTGGATGTTGATTAGATGACAACATTTTTTATTATTTATTTTTCATTTAATTGCACTAATCCTCTTTGTCATGTTGATTAGTCAAAGCTTATATCTACCAAGCCATAGGAATCGCTTGGTAACAAGAATACCTTCCCTAAGATGGTATCTTAGGCACAAAGGAGCCGGAATTGTCTTCTGACATTTGTTGTGCCATTTGTAAAGACATTCCTTAGTGCATTCGAGGTATGACTTTCCACTTATCTCTAAATGACATTAGCTTGATAAATAAGTATACTTACCTAGGTTTTTATTTGATTATCTTTTGTGCATATACATGTATTACATGTAGCTTCATTAGGAAGCTTTTTCTTACATACGTGTTACTTTCTCGTCTAAAGTCGTGTTATATAAAACGTGTGATTTATTTCATTTAATCCAAAAATTATATCTTTCTAATAATAAAACAAAAACACAAATATCAAAAATTCCTCCTTTCCCATAAAAACTCCCATCGTCATCCACTCCATCAAATCTCCACTTTTTCAAATCTTCCAATTTCAAAAATTTCCTCTCATTCAAAACTTCATCTTTCTCTCCATTTCATCTCATCCGAATCAAATAAGGTTCGTCATCAACATGGTTTACATCGCCCTCGTGCTCATCGCCTTATCACTCATCGCTCTTGTGTTCCCTATGATGAAGTTCTCATATGGAGACATATACTTTGTGTTGTTAATCTACATTGGGATCATATACCCAATCATTTGTATCATTCTAAGCATTGAAATGAAATATTATTAATAGTCTAGTTTATCTAGGTTATTATTATCATGATGTGTTTGTCATTTCTTTTGATTTATATGTTTCGTATTCTTTCGTGATACATTAGAAGTCATGTATTCATGCTAAAAGAAAATGTAGGCTAAAACACATATCTTGGTATAAAACTGTAAAACCTATGTTTTTATCAAATCTGTTTCAATTACTACAGACCCACGGATCCCTGAAGTTATACTAGCCGGATCCCTTATGAAAGGGAACCGTGGGAACCGTCTTCCTGGTTAACAGTTTTTCATGTAAATTAAAAACCACTTTCTTTCTAAAAGTAATATTCTACTAGAATGCCAAAACCTTAGGTGAAGTTAAGTATCATTGTTGTTAAAAACCACTGTTAATAAAAATCTAGTAAAAACATTAGATAATCATTGGTTGACCACAAAACATCACTTTCTATTAACTCATCGTTACTATAGGTTCAACTATGACGCATGAATATGAGTTTGATTTTTTCACTCACTAGCGTCTACACTCCAAACATCTCCATTGAGCCCAACACACCTGGCAATCATGTCCGTGGGTTCAATAATCTCGAAAACCGTCACTTCCACGAAGGACGTATTGTAGACACCTCTCTACAATTCGAAGAAGGTATCAATACCTCCTTCCGATCCAAAGGACTAGAATGTCTACTTGAAATCAACGAGAAGATATGTCCAAGGTTTGTATTAGAATTCTTCCGTCAAGTCGAACTCGTTCGTAACGAGGATCGCTCTCTATCTCTTTGGCTTTGGATCAAAAACCAAAAGTTTGTTTTGACTCTTGGGCAATTTGCTCAAGTTCTCCGAATTCCAAATCATGGACAATGTGCCTTCACCGAAGATTGGTCTCTTGACTCTCTCTTCAATTTTTGTGAAGAAAATAGCCCATATTGTTCTCACATACCTTCCCCGGAAGACTTGATTCACATAATATGCAAACCCCATCACTCCAATCCCAACATTATCCATACACGAGATATCCGAGAAGAGTACAAGCCCCTTGCACTCATCCTACGTGAAAATGTTTGGAGTCTTAGGGGAAATCAAGAAATCCTTCCCGCTTGTTGTGCTCACATAATGTATTGTTTGCTAACACAACAACCATATAATCTCGCCTACTTCTTTGCAAGGCGAATTGTAAATCTGAAGGCTCCAAGAATAAACTCATCCCTTATGGAATGTTCTTGACGCGCCTCTATCATAACGTCATGCATTTTCATCCTTAATTTCAAAGTCCGTTGTACGTACTTGTGAACAAGATGATGGAACCGCTAAACACATCTCTCATGAAGACTTTCTTCATTCTTGATTCCACCAACACTCATCAACCATTTGATGATCCCTCTAGCGAAAACGCTCAAGGAACTTAGTAGTCTTTCTAATAGGATCAATCATTTTGTACTCATGCTTTATCAATGTAATCCAATTTCCTTCATGAAATAAAACATCTTACATTTGATATCTTAGTGTTAGAACCTCTTAAACTAACCTTGGAATATAATTCATTGTCAAGATCATTGCACACCTTTAGTAAAGGTTCTGCTTAGCAGATAGACGGATCCCAAAGTTTGTGCTAGACGGATCCCTACACTTAGGGAACCGTGGGATTCGGCAAACAGAAAATGCAATTGCAAACATTGTATTTCAAACATATCCTTATAACACCTCACTCTAAGCTAGACATAGTGTCTTAAGGCAAATTAAGTCCTTATCAAGTTAATCCTTCCTACTCACACATAACTCATCTAGATCACAATCAAGACACTTGTAGATCTACCGTTTCACTTAAACCTATTACTCTTCCGCTCTCAAGCTCACTCATCATTACTCACATGATCCCTCACATCTTGCCTTGGAAATCCTTCAATTATGGCAAAATTGATCATAATCATCTTTAACTCAAAATTGGTCGAAATTGATCAAATTCTTGTTTCTTTTCCATCTTAAGCCTTTAGGATATTCTCCAAAACATTATCCTAAGTCACTACCTGATCTCTAGGATCATTTAGTTCCACTTGACACTCTCAAAAATCTTTTGTGTCATCTTTGTTCATTCATTGGTACTCATGAAAGTTCCAATTTCTTTCATAAAAGGCAATCATTAGCTACATCACTCATTACCCTCAAAGTATTTAAGCACCTCTTCATTTAAAACACTTAGATGAAGTGAAACACTCAATAAGAAATAGGCATTGGACCTTACAAACATCATTGCTTCCTTTTCTCAGCTACTGATAGACGGATCCCTAGGATTAGCATAGGCGGATCGCTCATTGGAGGGAACCGTGGGATCCGTATGACAGGATCATGCCAAATCTAGCTAGAACAATCATTTCAAGCTCATCTTTCTAACTTAAACACTCCATCTCATCTTAAATGAGTTCCTAGATCAGTACAACTCTGAAGTTGACTCTTGTGCATGTTAATCAGCACATTCCAATGAATTTTAGTGGCTTAAGTCTTGAATGCACTTGCCAAATCCCTTGCTTTATAAACCACATTGTTAGGACTCCTAAAGTCATCCTCCTCATCCTCACCTTCAGCACTTAAACATTTACAAACCTCTTTGAATCATCTCATCATGAGAAAAACTCCAAGTAGCAACTTATCCACCAAAGAACCACCCAAGAAAATTGCTCATGTTGTACACGAAATCTCTTCAACCGAATCATTTCCGGTCAAGCTCACAAATGCAAGGATTGCTCCTCAATCAATCAAACCAATCCCTAGAAGGATAGTACCCACAAAAATACCTATGCCAAACACCACCATACCTCATAGGCCAAACAATCCCATCTCCACAAAACCATCACCATTGGTTTCTAGAGCTATCTCATTTACAACTCCAATATCATCACCACACCTCTACAATTTAGAGGATTTTCCTCCTAGGCCTTCTCATCCTCCTCCACCGGCAACATTCTCCTCATTAGGAAGAATCATGGTACAAAATCAAGGTGTTGAGTCAATACTTGCTCCGGCTTCCTTTTCGCCGTCACCATCATATAATCCCATTTGGATTATGAGAAATTATCAAAGTCAACCACCCGACCATATGGAAGTTGACACGTCTCTACCACCACCATCATTCTTGGTCGAGCCATTCTCAAATGGGCCTCCACCAATCCCTCCATCGTTTGAGGCTCCCCAACCCGCTTAACTTGATCCTTTACATCAAGCAATCTCTTTTCTTCCACCACCACTACCTAGCCATGAGAAAGATTGTTATCATTGTCAACATGTTGAAAGTTTGATACATGAAGTACGAGAAGATCAACGTTTCATGTTCTATCACCTCCTCGAACGTTTCAACGAGATTAAACCTAAACAAACTTGAGCTAGAGGATTTTAGTGGTGTCCTAGTATCAAGCGTTAGCTAGATAAGTCTAGTAATTCCAAATCATGTATCAATCATTTTCTTAGTTTTTAGAGTCATGTATATCATATCTCTAGTTTTATTAAATGAAAATACATGCTACTTGCTATTTTTCTGAGTATATGATTATTTGTATAATACATATCTCACTTTGATATTAACATAACTTGTTATATCAGCATTGCTGAAATTGATCATCAGCCAGACGAATCCCTTACATTTGCCTAGACGGATCCCTACTAGGAGGGAACCGTGGGATCCGTGAGAAAGGAAACTATATTTCTACTAAGTTGGATCATATTTGCAGGAAATTGTGCATTATACTTGTTTTCTAACCTTTGTTTTGTAGTTATTCAATTTACACATGAAGACTTTGACACCCTAAAGCTAGGGGGAGCTTTGTGTCAAAGAAATACATTGCTAATTACTTGCAATATTAGGATTACATTCATGACATCCCTTTGAAAAATTGCAATCATCAAGGGGGAGCACATTCGTCACATAGACGAAATCTTTTGCAAACTTAGTTGCAAATGAACTTGCTTAGTATTATTTTCTTGACGCCCTTACATAGGGATGGACTCATCAAGGGGGAGTTAAGACGAGATCCTTTCCCGTTACTTGCTCTCTACTTTTTATTTCTTTCCTATTTTTCACATGTTTTTCTTAAAACAATGTGTTATTTTCTTTCGAAGCTCTTTTTGTTTCGACAAAAAGGGGGAGAAGAAAGTAAAAACTACAAATTCAAACTTTTACGAATTTTAGCTTTTCCTTAAAATAATTTTATGTTTTGTCATCAACAAAAAGGGGGAGATTGTTAATACAAATAGGCCGTAAAAACGTTTATTTATATTTTACGATCTTCTAATGTTTTGTCGATAACAAACATAAAATCATTTTAACGAAACCAATAAAATACGTAAATAGTTTGAGCCAATAGTTTTCAAACACACTTACGCTTTCACATAAAACACTAAAACAAGTATAAGTGATTTTATGATTTAGCAATACATATGTACAACAACTAGTGTTTACATATTTGGGTAAAAATATACTTAACTAGTATATACTAAAATGGGTAAAAACTAACAAATGGTATTGACCCACGACGCATGGTTTTATCCATACCACTTGACTAAGTACATTGCATCCATGAGATACATTGTATCTTGTAAAAGACCCATGGATCAACCCATAACCCATGACCCATGACCCATAACCAAAATACCCATGGGTAAAGAGGAGCGTCCCACAGATCCCTAGCTTTACGCTAGACGGATCCCTTGTGGGAGGGATCCGTGGGATCTGGGGAACAATAGACATTTTCCGCTATGAATAGTGAGCCATTTCTTCATTGTTTCTCACCCCTTTCTAACATACTTTCTCCCTAAGTTAAAAACTCTCTAACCCCAGATCCAAGTGATCTATGTTTGTAGTTTTGTTTTTGTGTGATTCTCTAGGTTCCTCTTAAAGGCGAGATCACCACCTTTGAAGTCAAGCAAGCTCAAGTCCATGAGTTGCCATGCTTCCTCATCATCAAGACTACTGAAGTCCTCTTGTTGATGATTCTTTTCTTTCTTCTAAGAAGTGTAGTGTTGAAGACATTAGTGAAAGATGTCTCAAGTATCAAGACAAAGACATTAGTGAAAGGTGTTGATCGTCCGGATTGTAGGCATTAGTGAAGGGTGCCTAGAAGTCAAGACACAAGACATTAGTGAAGGGTGTCTTGAAGATCTAGTTAAAGGCATTAGTGAAAGGTGCCTTAGATGTACATTCGATATGGTGTGTTTCGATGTACAAGATAGATTAGTACTAGATCCAAGGATATTGATATCCTTGATGATGTTGTAATAAGGAGTTGGTCTCCTTTGGGATTAGTCGTTGGTGTAGTGTTGGGTAGTAGTTCCTCCATTGCAATGGAACTAGGTACTTAGCCTAGTACCTAATAAAGGGTAGGCGACGTTGTGGTAGGTGTGGTTCACCTTGGTGTGAAAGAACTAGGTACTTAGCCTAGTACCTGATAAAGGGTAGGCGACGTTGTGTAGGTGTGGTTCACCTTGGTGTGAAAGAACCCGGTGGTTAGCCTAGTACCGGAAAAAGAGTAGGCAACGTTGTGAAGGCTTCTCCGCCATAAGGAGTTGGTGTCGTGTAGTGATTACGAACTCTCGAGTAGGTGACTCGGGGAGTGGAGTAGGGCAAGGAAGGTGTCCTTGTAGCTGAACCACTATAAATACTCGCGTTGTGGTTTTGTGCTTCTTGCTCTTATCTTTTCATTACATACTTATATATGTTTGTTTATCAACATCCAACACACACATCTAAATAGATTGACATAAGTCGATCTAAATATTTAAAAGGAAGTTTTAAATTGGTAAAACTATTCAACCCCCCCTTCTAGTTTTCCACAGCATACATATTATAATGCAATATTTTTCAAATGTTGTTTTATATACATAATTTTTATATCTTTTTTATTTCTTTCTTATCTTCAAATACTGTCAAACATTTCAACTTTCCATCCACATCACAGAATCTTATCTTTTTCTTATCTTTTAATCCATCAACCTCACTTTCTTATCTTTTTCTCACCTTCAAATACTCATACAACCATTCCAATTTCTCATTCATCACATACACTCTTATATCTTTATTATAAATTTTATTCTAGTTTCTCACAATTGCAGTTTCTCATTCATCTTTATACCTTGGAATGCTTCCTTGGGAATTGAAGGTGAATACTTTAGATTAGCTTATGAATTTCTTCAATCATCTTAAACTTACAAACATCACCAACAAGTAGATAATTCGTGTTTAACATCTACTTGTTTGGTGATGTTTGTTTAAAAAGATTCATGAGTTTCAAAAGGCATCTGATAGTGTCCATCTTCCATTTCTGGGGAAACATTTCAAGTAGATACTTAAAGCTGGTGCAGTGGCTTTATACCCTTAATGCACTTAGTGCATCAGAGTGTAACTATATTTGTTTCAATATTTTTTTGGTGTTTATCATTTTGCTGTTATTGTTTAGCGCATCATTAGTATTTTTTATTTTGTGATGCAATAGATTTAACACTATGATGCAATATATTTTACATTATGATGCACTATAGATACATATTATGATGCAGTATTTTTCAAATGTCGTTTTATACACATAATTTTTATATCTTTTTTATCTCTATCTTATCTTCGAATACCGTCACACATTCCAATTTTCCATCCACATCATAGAATTTTATCTTTTTACTATCTTTAAATGCATCAACCTTATTTAAGATTCAGTAACAAGTAAGCATTGATATAGTATAATTTAAAATATGATGCATTAACAGATAAATGTTGATGCAATAGAAGAATAGCAGTAGAATATGAATGTGATGCAGTAACAGATAAATATTGATGCCGTAACTATTAAATATAATCAAACTCAAACCATAAATAAAAGCAATAACAAAGACTGATCATTAGAAGTAAAAGTACTTAGTTTTCAACATCCATTAACCAAAATTAAAAGTACCATTAGAAACATTATCTTTTTGAGATTAAGATCTTTTAGTAATATCTTTGCCAAGTACTTTGCGCGAAGCATTTTCAGTTGTCCTTTTGGAGCTCCACATTCCCTATTTAGTTCATGCAAAAATACTTCGTGACTAATATATGTTTCCATATGCCTCATGACAAAGATACCACAGTCGACACTATTGTAGATTGTCTTCCATTTTATCTGCACTATCCTTGGGTTCGCCAATAAAATCTCTGCGATTTTTGGGTGCCTTTTCCTTTCTAGGTAATTTTTAAATGAATTAATTTGTGAAAATAATACGATACAGTTAAATTAATTTTAGTTTCTTACATGCTCAATATATATCACTATGATGCATTAAAAACTTTAAAATTTAGGAGTTTATAACACCTTAATGCAGTAGAAAAACATTCTTTGTATTTTTAGTTATACTTACCACAGCCATTGCGTAATCCCCATATCTATCTAAGATATTTTCGATACCGTTGTCAATGTTGTCGAGGATGTCTATATCACCTTTCTTCAAATTAAAACAGATGAGATAGTAATGATTTGATCCATTTTCAATCATCTTTATACAAGGAAAGAAAACCCGTAGTCATTTTAATGCATTAACATCATTGAAATTCATGATAAAAATCAAATCACTAAAACTTGTAATAATAAATCTATTTTTTTTTAACAAACTAACATCATTAAAATCC
This sequence comes from Chrysanthemum makinoi, assembly GCA_910596185.1. Lineage (NCBI taxonomy): Eukaryota > Viridiplantae > Streptophyta > Magnoliopsida > Asterales > Asteraceae > Chrysanthemum > Chrysanthemum makinoi. Next base: position 151,725,604 of record OU343223.1, on the reverse strand, counting down.
TTCACTCTTGCAGTTTCTAATACAGTTTTAACATTTTCATCAAATTTTTTTTTTCTTTTCTCCACATCCTTTCCATCTTCAACCATATGATGAGGCTGTTTTTATAAACATAAAATGTTTTATAAGCATTAAAAAGTGTCAACTTAACTTTAGCTATATTATACAGATAAATTTCTCACCAGCATAATTGTACTACCGTAAACATTTCTGTTTTCAGAAAGTTTGTCTCTGAATTTCCCTTCCTCGTTTAGTATAATGCTCCATACATCAATTATACTTGAAGAAACTTGAATTCCAGGATAAAGGCTCAAGAAAAACACACATTCTAATTCTAATCCTTTTCCATTGACAATAATATCACTACACATTTATGATTCAGTAACATTTTAGAATTTGATGCAGTATAATGTAAAATATGATGCAGTATTATATAAGCATTGATGTAGTATCATATAAGCATTGATGCAGTAACATATAAGTTGTTGGAATCACTCCTAAGCTTGATTACAAGTGTTAGTAATTAATATGTAATAGTTAGCTTAATTAGGCTTTTATGTTAGCAATTATGGCAAGGCTTATGTAGAAAGCCCATAAGCCTTGACCCAAGCCCAATAAGGAAAGGAAGGGAACTTGGTGTGTTGCCCTAGTTCCTTCCTATAAATAATCTTGTAAACTGTTCACTTTCATAATATCACCTACGCATATCCTTTCTATATTGTTCATTCGTGTGTTTGTGAGTGTGTTCAAACGATCACTTCTTTCCTATTTCTTATATTGATGCTTGTGTTACAAACATGGTGACCTAACATTGGTATCAAGAGCAAGGTCGGTTTTTTAGTTATGGTTGATTTTGTGATGTTTTCTTGTCAAAAATCTTGTGTTAAAATCTGTATTTTCGAACAAAGTTTTCAACTTTTCACATATTTTTGTGTTTAAACAGATTTTTCTATAAGTTTGTGTATCCTTTTATTTTGGTAAAAAATGTCATGGTCCCAACAGTGGTCAAACGGGTCAAAACCTGTGATAATCTTGTATGACGTTTTTTTGTACCATTCTCGTGAAAGTTTATGGTAAAAGTGGTCAATCATGGTGGTCAAAATGGGTCAACAATGAGGTTCTTTAAACCATCTTTTCTGGGTTAATGTTGCTGATCGGATTCGTTGGTCGGATAACATGGCTGGAAAAGTCAAACCAGGGTCAAAACCCTATTTTTACGCCTATGACTGTTGGCTTACGCCTAAGACCCCATCTTCAGATCCGTTTACGAGTAACTGTGAAGTTACTAGTAAGAATGTATGTTTACGCATAAGACTACGCGTAAGCTTTAAGCTTACGGGTAAGCTTTAAGCTTACGAGTAAGCTTACTTGTAAAGAACCTCTTTACACCTAAGATAAGACTACGCATATGGCTTACGCGTATGGGTTACGCATAAGGGTTGGTTTACGCCTAAACCGTTTCCTGTGTTACGCATAAGACCAAAATGTTTACGCATAAGAAAAGAAATTAGAGATGTGGAAGAAGTATTATGCGTAAACATTATTGACCTTGACCATACCAATCATACCAACCTTGTCGACTTAAGCAACAACCATCATCTATCATCGACTCAAACACAAACGGTAACAAAATGGATAAAGGTTCTTGATCTCAGATTTCTTTTTCTTCGTGTGTAACAATTATATCGAAACCTTTAAAAAGGGATCAATTACACGAATATAATCAATCATCGATCTATCATCAATAAAACCTTACATTTACTACAAACCGAAACTAATCACAACCATACCCTCATCATCACCTATCATCTCTCTATATACAACTCTCAACTGTAATAGAAAATCAAAATGATTTATTTATCTCAGATTTTTCCTTTTGGTATATCAAAGATTCAAATAAAATCTAAAAGCAAAAGGAAATTATCTTCACCGATCATTCTTTTTGAAGCCTAAAACTTCGATTCATATCCGAAATTAAAGAAAGACTCATAACAATCTTGCTATAGTCTTTTCTTTGATTCGTTTATTGTAATCACATGAAAACACAAAACTAATTACAAACCTACCCGAGACCCACACAATCGGATCTTGAAGATTAATTTCTTGATTCATCTTGTGTTTGTTATTAGAAAACGTTGACATCAATAGTATGGTAGGATTTGGTGTTTCGTGTGCAAAGTGATGATTGATGATGAGATTTTGTTGAGAAAGTAATTAGCAGTTTGTTTTGAAGGCGTGTTTGGTGAGAGGCGGAATAAAATATTACCTGTGTTTGAGTGTTACTAATTTTTTAGGGTTAGAATATCTTACTTATATCCCTCAAATTAGGGTTGGGTTAGGTTTTTATCCGGGTAGTAATTTTTTTTGTGTGATGGAGATCGGGTCATGATATTTGTTTTGGATTGGAAGTGGATTTGATACCGGGTTGGAAATGGGCTAATAATGGGCGACGAGTGCAATTGAATTGGGCTGTTGGGCTTGATCTGATTTAATATTACAACTGGGCTGCTATATTTCCATGGGATCCGAATTAATTAACATTGGGCTGAAAAATTCACTATCAAATGTATTCTTTATACATTTTGTTAATTTCTTGGTATAATATTCGGTAAATCATGTAGTATTTTGGTATTACCAATTTCCATTGGGGATACAATTTTTGACAAGAATCGGGAAACCATTATCATAATTCATTTTAACCGTTAATGAAGGCTAGTTTTGGGCATGTAACCGCAAGATGTGACTACGGCGCGAATTCACTATTATTTATTTGAGGTTGAAGTGGGATATCACGGGTGCGTGTACTTAGTATCTTGAAGATATCGGGGTTGGTTGGATGCATGATTCTTCGAGATCCTTGTTCGAGCTTTAACCGTTACGAATGACAAAGACTTGAGTTGTCTAGTTATACCTGATGTAAGAAGTTACGTTGTTGTGCTCACAGCGTATAACTATCACTTTTAAGGAGTTACATTGTTGTGCTCAAGTGTCACACTAAAGTGTGGATCATTGGAGAAACTTTAAGTTTACCCTTTTTTCGATGGCCATAAGAAAAAGGGTTCTTCGTCTGACAATAGTGCAAGTTTAAGTTACAAGTTCGAGTTATTTTACTTCAGTCTCAAGTTCGTCATATTGGGTTTTTCTCCATCAGTAGTCACTACAAAAATCCGTCAGAATGATAATGGGGTTGGTAAAGAGTTAGCTGAGAAGAGTATACACGAGTAGAGAAGTTTTATCAGCAGTTGATTATCACAAGATATTTATGGTACTTCACAATGGTTCGATTACTTGGACATACATGGTTTCGCTATCTCCAATTCATCATCAAAATACGTGGTGTATGATTCTGATTCATTGAAAACATCGGGGGAGTATAGGTGGTGTCTATACTCTGATACCAAAAATATCTCAACCATCACTATACCAAAAATATTAAACTTATGTGCTCTGATACCAATTGTAACATGCAAATACAAGGTTTTATGAAACAGAAAAATATTTACTTTCTCCCCCTCAACACTTGTTTGGGAATATGTGAAAAGTTAGATAGAACAAAGTGTTGATTGAAGTTTTGTACTTGCCATGTTTGAAAGAAATGAGATAGAAGAATATTTTTGAATTTTATCATATTTTATATTTTTTGTATTTTGTTTTTGAAAAGTATTTACAAAAGAGGTTTTGGTGTTTGACTGGTTTTAAGATTGTTTTAAAAGTTCATCCAGTTCTTCTGGAGTCAAACACCCGCATATCAATCGGTGGCCCAACTCAGTAAACCTAGCAGAGCTAAGGCTTTGGTGAGAAGATCTCCGATTGGTATTCATTACCCACAAAGTATAATTCAACGGTACCCTTTTCCACATGCTCCTTGAAGAAATGATATCGAAGATCGATGTGCTTTGGTTTGAATGTTGAGCAGAGTTACCACGATATCGCAATAGCACTTCAATAGTCGCAGTACATCGGGATTCGTCAAATCGTAACCATAGTATTTGAGTTGTGTTCTCATCCAATGACTTGAGCACAACATGCGACATGGCTACATATTCTGCTTCGTTGAGGACGGCGATGTACAAACCTGCTTCTTCGATTGCCATGATACGGTTTATCACCAAGAAATTGTAATGCTCACGAAGTACTTTTCCGAGAATCTAAGCAACTGTGTGTGATCGCGTCTAAAAAAGCTATTAGTTCAAAACCAGAATCCTTCGGAAACCGATCCCAAGTTAATGGTTCCCTTGATGTATCGGAGGATTCTTTTGGCCTCAGAGAGGTGAGTTTCAGTTGGTCGTGACTGATAACGGGAGAAAAGATATACAGCAAAGACAATATCAGGTCTACTGGCTGTTAGATACATGAGAGACCCAATGATACTTCGGTATTTGGTAGGGTCAACCAATTTCCCATGCAAATCAGCGTCCAATTTCTTGGTATGTGCCATTGGTGTGGCATAGGTATCACAGTTTATATAAACCCAAATATATTCTTAAAAAAAATCTGGTTTAGAAACATTGGTGTGCTTAACAATCGGTTTTAGCAAAAGTTGGCTATTCCTACGCGTAACTAAACCCTAGTTTTACGCGTAAGTGCTCAAAGTCTACGCATAAGGTTTTTTTTTGGTTTGATCTTCAGAGATACTGGTTTACTCAGTTTTTTCTTGCTTGGATAAGCCTGAAAACACTTCGACTTTGGATATCTTCTACACTAGATAAGTGTAAAGGATTTTTGGGATAAAACCCTAGTTTTACGCCTAAGCATAAAAGCTTACGAGTAAAAAATCTTACGCCTAAGCATTTCCTACGCATAAGCACGTCTTAAGCCTAAGGAAATATTACGCATAAGTTTCTTACTACTAAGTCTTTAGTTTACGCATAACCTAAGGTTTAACCAAGTATAGGCGCAAGCTATTCCTACGCGTAAGCTCTACTCTTACACGTAAGGTGGTGTTTTTACGCATAAGCTATTTCCTTTGCATAAGCTGGTTTTCTACGCATAAGGATTCTTCATCAACAAAGTTTCATTCGACTACAAAGATCCATCATCAACACAAGTTTCAAGATGTCTCAACCACCATACTCTAGCTACTTCCCTCATGTGTATCCTCAACAACAACAACTCCATCAACAACAACAATTTTATCAACAACAACAACAACTTCAACAATAATTTCCTCAAGGAGCAATTCAACCACAACTGATTCAACCACCACCTAGTCTTCAAGTACAAACCTACACTAACTTTCACAATCAACATCCATCCAGGAATACTATGAAGGAACCGTCTTGGTTTGCGAAGATGTGTGAAGCTTTAAGTAGCCAACAATCCATACATGAAGCTGGATCACTTGATAGACCTCCAATGCTCACTCCCGGAAACTACGATCAATGGGTGATCAGGTTCTTTAGGTTTTGTGATCTAAAGAAACCACATGGAAAGTTCTTGAAGAAGGTCATCCTGGAAGGTCCATTTCAGATGCCTACTGTCACTGTACCCGGAGATCCAAATGCTAATCCACCAAGAGGTGATGTCACCAACGTTGCCAGTCTTAATGAATTCACTACTGATCAACTTCTACACTTTGAAGCCGATGAACTGGCAATGCAATATATCCTTTTAGGATTACCCAATCCGATACTTCGAAGTGTTGATGCTCAAAAGACTGCCAAAGCAATGTGGGAGCATATTCATCTTCTCATGGAAGGCACAAAACTCAATCAAGAAGACATGGAATCCAAAATATAATTGGCTTATGAACACTTCATGATTGAACCAGGGGAAACATTAGAGTCATATCATCATCGATTCTCATACATCATCAATGACTTGGAAAAACATAACATCATTATGCCAAGAATTGCAGTCAATACTAAGTTCCTTAGTAGTCTTGGTCCTGATTGGGAAAAGTATGTCATTTTCATCCGTCAAGCGAAGAATCTTCATCATGCTACATACGGATTGTTGTACGACTATTTGAAGCCCCACCAAAAGGAAGTTGACAAAGAAAGGGTTATCCGTGGACTCCCTGTTTCGCCTTCACTTCCGGATAATCAAACTCTAGCTTTGTGGGCTCAAGCATGCTATCCTCAATTCCCGAATTTTCCAACAACCTTCACTAATCCTTTAAAACAAACTGCTCAGATCACACCTTATGACCCCTCACAACAACAACAACCACAAGAACAACAACAATGATCAAGCACTTTACAGTGAATCTAATGAGGATGCAGAAGCTTTCGATGCATTGCAACAAGGGTTTGTCATGATTGCAAGAGCCTTCGGCCGATATTCAAACAAATCCAAGAATCGCATTCGTACCTCATCTAACACAAGGAATCAGGCTGTTGTTAACAATGGACGTGTTGAAGTTCAGAATCGTGGTAATGTTTGTCAGATGGGCGGTGGTCAAGGGTTTAATGCTAATGGAAGGAATAACATGGGTGCTCCACAACAACGGGCTCAAGTGGTTGAACAGGGAAATGCTCAGAATGGGGTTAATGGTCTTCGTTGTTATAACTGTAATGAGAAGGGTCATCTGGCTAATGCATGCCCTAAGCCGAGAACAAAAGGCAGCGCTTATCACAAAGAGGCTTTACTCTTAGCTCTCAAGGATGAAGCTGGTGGAACTCTTACCAACAAGGAACAGAGCTTCATGGCAAATGCAGATTCTGATGATGACATGGAGGACTTGCAGGCTAATGCAGCAGTTATGTTAATGGCAAACATGCAAGTTCTCCACATGAGTGACACAGGCCCAGTGTATGACACTGATGGCTTGTCTCAGGTACCGGATCAAACTCTATTCATTAATGATCTGATATCTCCGACAACATCTGCATCCGAAAAGGATCAGAAGGTTCAACATGAGCCTTCTACATCTCATTCCGATGATAATCAAATAGATCCCGTAGTTATATTTGACGATCAAAATGACCTTATGGTTAATATTGATAATCAAGTTGACTCCGTAGTTATATTTGAGGATCTAAATAATGATTATGTTGAGACTCACGTTGAACAAGCTGAACTTCTGTCTAATCTAGATATTGAGCTCATGACCTTAATTAATGACCAAAAATCTCAAATGGAAAAATGTCGTGACATCAATAAGCAATTAAAGGACAAAAATGCACTGTTGACTAAGGATAATGAATGCTTAAAATATCAACTCAACATTTTTCAAACACAAGAAAAACGTGAAAAAGGTTTTGAAGTCGCTTTTGCTAAATCATACCAAAACGAAAAATCATTGGAACAGCAGATATGTGATCTAGTTGCATCTAAGAATGCTTTGTTGTCTCAAATAGAACAACTGAAATATGATCATAAACAACAACTTAACGCTCTCACTTCAGAAACTCAAAAAGCCAAGTCTGAGTTGTTAACTTGTCAAAAACAGTTCTGTGAGTACAAAAAGCATTCAAAGAAACAAATAGATGACTATCTTGAAGAAATTGTTGACTTACAAAACAAAATCAAAGAGTTTCGAAATGTTGTTTATAAACATGGTGAGTCAATCACAACTATTCAAAAGTTTACTTTTAAACCAAATCCAAATGGATATGGACCGAATCTTGCTGATTACAAACCAAAGTTTTCAAATAGAGCATTCAAACCAAATCCTCAAGTTTACAGTGCAGAACATAGAATTGATGATTCCATTATGAGTGTTGTTGAATATAATCGCATGGAGGAATTAGATGCAGATGACGAGAGTCGGTCAAAAATGGAAAATGTCATTTATAACAAACCATTTAACTATTCAAAAGCCGTAACTTTCGTCACTCAACAGGATACTTCTAACATACCTTGGGTTATCACACCTACTTCTGAGTCTTCTAATGTTGGTCCTGTTGGGTTCAGTAAATACCCAAACCCCTTAAACTAGGATTTGAATAGAAAATATCCTAAGTATTTAATCCATTAAACACAATCAGGTCACTGAGCGCATAGTCTCTCAGTGAGCTATCTTCAGGACACTTAGTATGAGGCGAAGAAGGAGCCTCTCCACTCTGCAAGGCGAACTTAAAAGGGTGAAGACTAAGTCAAGAAGAAGATAGTGGATTCAGTGAGTGATGACAATAACTCACTAAATCCCTTCGACTCCTCTCAACTGTTAAACACGAAGACAAACGAAGAAAGAGACCTGAAGACTTTAAAGACTGAAGAATGAGTTGGATTAGGTAGGGAAAGTTTTACCCAGATAAAACTAAGTCCCTCAAGTGTTTATACAGTCTATACACAGTCTCAATCTATCAAGATCATATCTTCCCATTTATAGTAGGCGGCGATTCTCTATCAAGGAAGAAGCTTACCTACTAGAAAGGTGAAACGATAACCGAATATATCAATATTTGTGTTTCTGTGATCCATGTTTTTTGTCTTCTAGGATAAAGTTAATAATCATACTTGTATAAATAGCATAAGAGAATGAGTGAAAAGTTTAAGCTTGTGAATTGTAAAAACACACATACACACAAGCCAACTTTTCACTCCTCCAAATACAACTTTATCCTTGAGCTAGCTCAGGGGGTTCTAAGAGTTGTGCTTTCGACTTAGCTGGCTTAGGAGAATCACAAACTTTGTCATTTCAATCCCAAGTACTATTCCTAAGTACTTGGGTAGCGTCATATTTTGATTTATTTCTCATAAGAATATGATGTTGAAAATTACTTTGTGTGTTTTACTTATGTTAATTTCGGTCATTATTCCTTTGTTAAAGTGCTTTAAGTACTTAATTATTCCTTTTTAGCGATAGTGAATAGGGAACAACAAGTGGTATCAGAGCAGGCTGATTATAAAACCTTTTAAGCCGCTCTAAAACGTTTTAAATCAGGATTCCTATGGCTGAAATTGATGTACCCTAACTAGTCGATAAAAAGGGTGGAGCTTATTCATAAGGTTGCCCCTAGACTTGAAGTTAGCAAATTCAACAAATGGAAAAAGTGTATGCTTTGCTATTTGATTAGGATGGAACCTTATTATATCAAGTGTATTAATGAGGGTCCATTTGTCCCAAAGACTGCGGGAAGGTTTGCCCAAACCTGAAGCTCAGCTGGACTCAGATGAAAGGAGAGTGGTCAACCGGACCAAAGACTAAAAGTATCATCATATCATGTCTTCGATGATATAATGGAGTCAGTTATAATTTGTAACACTGCTAAACAAACCTGGATGACCGGTCCATAGCCCGAAGGTCCATCCGATACCAAGGAAAACAGATAATGGACCTGAAACTTGAGTATAATACCTTCAGGCTAAGACTCAACTCTCTCTCAAACTTACACCGTTACAAAACTCTTTTAAAATGAACGGCTAATGATGGTGTTAAGTTATCCAAACATGAGATAAATGTTGGTTTTGTTAATTGTCTCCCCGAGAAATGGTTAAACTTCTTGTAGGGACTTAGAAATGCAAATCACATCCAAACTCTTGAGCTTCCTGAAATTTATGGGAAATTTGTCTATGAGGAAAACCTCATCAACAAGACGATTACCTCGACTTAAAGAAGTCTCAGAAGTCAAGAAGTCCCTGACCATCACCTCACCTATATCAACCTTCTTTCTAACAATGTGGTTCAAGATTTTCAAGAAAATTCGATGATGAGCTGATGAGAGATCAGTGAGGAGTACCTAAATGACTGAACGTTGAATTTCGGAAAGGGCACTCTTGCAAACTCTCGAAGGTTTATTAAAAGAAACAAAGGTTTTTTAACTACTAAAGCTAACGAGGACACTGAATGCTTTAAGTGTCACAAAAAGGGTCATTTTGCAAAGGACTGTTTTCAAAAACAATTTCGAACCTTTACATCCATCATCGTCAAATCCGTCCTCAAGCTTTAGCAAATTTCAACCTAAAATCTATCGGTCTCATCAAAACCTTCGTAATAAATCGACCGAACAAAACAATAGATTTTAAAGCCAAGTATAGGAAGATCAAAGCTAAGCTTGCATTACTTGAGGCTAGTCCCTCAGAACCAAAAAGTGTTCAATCTGCAGGTAAAAAAGGTCTTGTTGTGAAACATTCGAGGGATGATGAAGCCAGCTCTATCGATGATGAAATGGTGCATGTCAGCCACCGATGGCCCCTCTCGAAGAAGACAAGCTAGTCGTTGGAAAGAATCATGACAGAAATGGAGAATGGGTCAACATCACAATGAAGAAGGTAAATATTCTACTTTCTATGGATGATGATTCTGATTGGAAGTCCTATATGAACTATATCAATGTAGATCTTAAGTTTGTAGAGGAGCAAAGACTAAATATTTTTTCTAAGTACAACAAGTTAAGTTTTGAATTGAATAAGTGTAGGGATGAGTTACTTGTGTTAAAACAAAACAAGCTTGAGGCTATCACCTTACGATTCAAAACAACAATTAGTCAAAAGAAATCGGCTTTCAAGATGAACTTAAGAAAGAAAAAGATATCATTGATAGCTGGACCACCAAGAATCCAAGAGTCTTTGATGATGTGGTGCCCCCAGAGCAAAAAGAGAGTCATGGTGAACATCATCTTATGACTTCTCAACAAAGACCAGAGTCCTAAACCATTTGTCTCCGTGGCATGATTACCAATATGTTGTCTGCCCAAGACCGTGGATTGGATTGAAAGACTTAATCCCTCGATAGTAAGCTTCCTAACTTTGACTCCTGGAAGAATCTAGAACCTGAAAGTCAAGCTCTAAAGAGCATGCTTGATTCCCAGATGTGCCCAAGAGCACTGAACACATCTCTGAGTCCAAGATGAATCTCAAGCACCACTTTCACCTTTGAAACCTCTTCAGGTGCTGATCCTAGCTCTGAGCTTACTCCATTACATTACAATCCACACTCTCCTAAAGAAAGGTCTGGACTTGGTAGAACCATTTTTAAAAGACCATCAAAACCAACTCAACAAGAATCCACCCCCACTGAAAATTCCACATCCTCAGCCCCCACTGAAGCTGATCAGATTCAGAATCGACTGAACTGGCGAGAAAGCTAACCGACAAAATGGAATCTATTGAAAAGGTCATGAACCAATCGGAGACAAAGTCGCCTTCCTCTAGTTCCTCAAAGTCAAAAGTGCCACCACAAAAACAAGCGAAGTGTGATCTATGCCACTATACCAGTCATACCACTCCACAATTGTTATAGAATTTTTGCATGATTCGTAAAAGGATGATCACGATCTGCCGACCACTTGCAATATGTGAGCCTCTTACTCAAGAAAACTACACAAAGTTGGTCATCGCGATGCTCTTCATCCAAAGCTCAAAATGAGAGCAAAGCCTTTTCCTCCTTGCCCATAATCCGTTTTAATGATCATCGCCGATGATTGTCTTTATGAACACATGCTGTGATATTTGCGTAACACAGCTCATAAGACATCTCAAAGATGACAATGTCATCCATGCAAAGGAGAAGTTCAAAACAACCAAAATCCACCGAGTCATCCTCGGCCTCTAAATGTAAAACCTGTGGTAGCTCATTGCACTCCACCAATGACCATGAATCGATTGCTCAATTCAAAGAGACCATGAGACCCAAACCCACTAGTAAGTGGATTACGAAGAGAAACTAATTCAGTTTACTACTTGTGCAGAGGCATGCCAAGGAACCTATCTTGCATCTAGACAAAGGATGTTCAAGCATGACCGGTGCGAAGGAATATCTGAACAAGTATGTAAAGGAACCAGGGCCAAAGGTAGTATTTGGTGATAATTCATCATGTCCCATCGAAGGTTATGGTTCAAGAACTCGAATGGAATAGCTTTCTAGATTGCTTATGTCAATGGTCTCAAATACACTCATCGCGGTCACGTACCTATGCGATGCTACATACATTTAAATTCAATGACAAACAGGTACCATTTTCATGCCAACAAGGAAGTTGTGTTGATTAATCCTAGGAGAGACGAGCATGTTTATGTCTTAGACATGTCAACTCTCTAATGATGGAACCTCGTCTATGCCAAAGCCACTCAAACTATCAACCTGCTGTGGCACAAGAGATTCTCACACTTAAACTTCAAAAACATCAACAATTTGGCAAAACAAAACAAGGTCCTTTCGGCTTACCATCACCGTTTTTGCTAAAGATAAACCATGCTCACCGGTGATAAAGGCAAACATAAAAGAGCATCTTCAAAACCAAGCAAAACTTCTCTATCAAAGCTGCCTTCACCTCTTGCATATGGATCTTCGACCAGCTACTCCTCAGATCAATCCAAACATTATATATACACCACATTGTTGGATGATATTCAAGATACACTGGGTATACTTTCTTTCCAAGCAATA